>CAUYUJ010016697.1:159619-266392 GCA_963575745.1 Prorocentrum cordatum
TACTACTACTACTACTACTACTACTACTACTACTACTACTACTACTACTACTAATACTAATACTACTACTACTACTACTACTACTACTACTACTACTACTACTACGACTACTACTACACTACTACTACTACTACTACTACTACTACTACTACTACTACTACTACTACTACTACTACTACTACTACTACTACTACTACTACTACTACTACTACTACTACTACTACTACTACTACTACTACTACTACTACTACTACTACTACTACTACTACTACGGCTACTACTACTACTACTACTGCTGCTGCTGCTGCTACTACTACTACTACGACGACAATTATTACTACTACTACTACTACTACTACTACTCCTATCACCACTACAAACATTGCTACGACTACGATTGCTGCTCTGACTATCGATGACGGCAAGTCGACGGGAGCGGCAGCGGCTGCACGCCTGCGCCTGTCCCGACGCTGCCGGAACTCGGATTGTTCGCTGCTCCGGGTGCGCTTGCCGTCCGCACGACCGCAAGTTCGTCGGAGCCGCCTGCCGGGGGCGGGCGAGGGTTCTAAGACAGGCTGGCAGGCACGCGTGGTCAGCGCATTGGAAGGCCGCCCGTGCAAGAATTAGCAACTGGAGCTCGGAGCGCTTTTTGGGTTAGCCTCGGGTGATCCGCGAGCCAGCCGCGAGCACGCGGATGCGCAAAGCGGCCTCTTGCGATCCACCTGACGCCCGATGCATGTACCGCCACCACGCCCAGTCACGGTCCGCAAGCAGGTGGGACAGGCACCCCTCAAGGGTAGAACTCGTGACGTCGACTCTTCAATAGACGCCGCCATAGGGTCGGTGACAAGGAGGTCGAGGGGGTAAGCGCAATCCCAGGACCAATACTTTCAGGGCAGCTGAAGTGCCAAAGTGATAATTGAGATTCGGCCTCCTACTTCCCCCATCCTCCCCCTCCCTTTCATCCCCGCAGGGGCGAATGAAAATATTCCTCTGGCGGTGGCTTCTGGCACTACGACCGCCAAGCTGAAAAGCAATACGGCCTCGGGGATGGTGGCTGCGAAAGAGTGGGACGGAACGGGACAGCGGGGGAGTGGAAGAAAAAAGGCACGGACGGCCGACAAGAAGGAAAACGAGGGAGGTGGGCTTGACGAGGGTAAAGAGGAAAGAAATGGTAGAGGTGGAGAGACACAGAGAAAGGTTTGGGGAGGAAACGTGACTGGGAGAAGGAGATGGCCACCCCGACATACCCAATGACGACTCCTCCGCTCACCGTGATCCTGCCCGCTCCACCCTCAAGCATCCGCATCTCCCCGTCTCTCCCATCCGCTCTCCTTTCCCTCCTCTCCCTCCCGCTTCCCCTCGCCTCCTCTCCCATTTCCTACTCTACCTGACATTTTCCCCAGTCGAGAGGGCAGCCGACGCCGAGGCGGCAGCGCAATTCCGATTCACGAGTGCAGCTGGCTCTGAGGCGAGATAAACCTGACGCAAGGTGAATCCGAGCCCATCCCGATGTTCGACCATGTCTGCCCCTAGAATGAGCTCGACGATATCAACGGATTCTCGACCTATCTGCAGCCTGAACCACACACTGGCCCAGACAACCCAAGCATACGCATGTGACGCGAACCCCTCCCGTGATGCTAGTCCGCCGACCCCTGCTTGCTGGGAGTGAAAAGGCGTGTGAGATATTTGGCTGTCCCCCTCCCCCGTTCCCCGTCCCCGGGGGGCTGAAATGATACCGGAGAGAAACCCCAATCAGAATCTCTCTAGGGCTACAGAGCTATGGGGCTACAGGGCTCTAGGGCTATGGGTCATCGGGCTATAGGGCTATAAGGCTATGGGGCTATAGGGCTATAGGGCGGCTATAGGGCAGGGCTATAGGGCTATAGGGCTGTGGGGCTACGGGGCTCTAGGGCTATAGAACAGAATAGTCCACATGTGTGTGCTTCTGCTGAGGTCTGCTCTGCGCACGAATGGGCAAGGGAAAGCGTAGTAGTATCCCCTCCCACAGCTCACTTCACCTCTCCTTTCTGCTTGTCCTATACCCCTGGAGTAACTGGCACCATACTTCAACTGTACATCGGCATTGTTTACCAAATCGTGCGCACACGTAAGATGACCATCGTGCGTATTCCTGATTCGTTGGCAGCCGCACAGCTTCGAAATACTTGCGAAAATACGCCAGAGCCACCACTGACGGTGACATTACAAATCGCAGATCGCTGCTACATATTCATTACGATGTATTTACCATTCACTGCGGCATTGTATGAGTCATCTCATAATCGGTGCGGTTTGTTCATCCGCTACTGACTACTATGCTTCATGCTTACCACCGCAGGAATGACCTGTGATATCTGCCTCTCCATGCACATCCAAGAATACCGCCAGCAAGACCTACGCGTAGGAGCGACCCATGAGGATCGCACATGAATGGCGGCCACAGGGACTACCAAACGAAATTCGTCGGAATCGCTTGGTGCAGATCCCAACTGACTCCGCGGCGAGATATCCGATTCCACGACACTAAATCGACAGTCCTATGGACGAACCGAGTTGAATAATGATGAAAGTAACCCGTTGGCATGTTTCCCAGTGCAAACATCCACATGAGGTGTAAGAGAGCGATGCTACTGCATAAGAAGAGCAAAGGAAAAACTAATGCTTTTCTGCTCGGCCTGCAGACGCTGCCAACGACACTGGTGAGGCGGTTGACCCTGGCGAGGCCCACACCACAGCTGGCGAAGCCGGCACCGGGGCTGGTGACTCGAGCGGCATCGTGCCATCGCCGCCAGGGCTGCCTCCCCGCCGCCCTCTTGATAAGAGGTTCAGAGGACACCGCTGGGGCACTGGCTGTTCCACGAAGGCAGAAGAAATCCATCGCAAACATGGCAATTGCGGTCGCATCGAAACAGAGTGCGGCATTGCCGACACCAACAGCTCGACCAGAGCACTATGGTGCGAACATCCCGATTGGCCTGCAAGGGAATCGGCAAGACCTGGCAGACACAATGCATATCGGGGGTAACATTATCCGACGCCGATCGTGTTTTCTGACGCAAATCCCTGCGTGCTGGTGTCGTTCATGAGAAAACATCGCTGCACATTCACACGCTTACGGGAAGCACCCGCTTGCCGATCATCCCTTCATGCGGAGCCCTCAACCCTTCCGAACAACACAAAGCTGCTAGTATAACGACCCATGACCACGCAAAGACGTTGCCAAGGCAGCTCGAGAACATGGCACTCCAAGACGCCTCCAAGTCGGCCCAAAGACCAGAGCCCCCTCTGGGATCATTCGAAGCTGACCGTGCCCAAGAGATCCTAGGCAGCCCGCGGATGAGCCCTCGCATGCCAAAGATTTTACGGCACGTGGGGTGTGCCGATAACTCAGACTTACGCTTTCTCACCTCGACATGAAGCCGCGAGTCTCCACGAACGTCTGCAGTCAAGACGCCGAATTACAAGGACCACCTCTGGCTCCAGGGGGGGCTCTGGTTCTCGGGCCGTTCCTTCGATCTCGTTCGGACGACCTGCTCGTGGCCGAGGCTCGTCATGTCCAGAAAGGCCATCGACGCTCCTCACGGCAGTACGATGGACGCGTCACCGGCACCGCCAGCACGGGCATCGGCACCAGCATCACCGCCACCGTCAGCACACTCGCTCCCCGCTGCTCTCACCGAACGGGCTCCACTCTCCCTCACACTCCCCGCGGGGAAGTGGACGGGGGGGGGGGGGGAGGACGGAGGAGGAGGAGGAGGCAGACGCGGCGATCGCTTCGATCAACGCCGGCGCAACCTAGCAAAACAAAGAGAGGGAGTGCCCTTATTGAAGGGGAATGGAAGGAGTACAGTAGCCCAGGGAGCTGAGAGCAACCGCCCGCTCGAAAGTCAGCTCAAGGGGCTAGTCATCTGGGAGAAAGGGGTCTTCGGATCCGCAGCGGGTCCACGAACGGACCCGGTTCACAACCCAGGCACCCAGCGCAACCGCTCCTGGAGGAGGAGGCAGGAGGAGAAGAGGAGCAGGAGGAGAATGGGGAGGGGTCGATGACGGAGCGGGGGTGGAAGGGGAGGGGAGGGGAGGACGGAGAGGAGAGGGGGGCAAGCTTGGTGCGCGCCATCTGACATCCTACGCCTCCCACCCATCCATTATCATTGCGCTGATTTGTATCCATCCGCCGCGCAATCAGACAACGACTAGTGGATCTGTATACACTGGACGGAGGAGGAGGAGGAGGGGGAAAAGGTGGCGGATTGAGTTGGAGGATCAGCAAGAGGAGGGTGAGGAAGGAGGAGGACGAGGAGGAACAGCAGCAGCATGAGCAGGAGTGGGAGGAGCGGGATAATCAGGAGGACCAGGGGAAGGCGGAAGGGAGAAGAGCGGGGAGACAACGTCGACGAAGGACTCGGATCCAGCAAAGTGGCCCGCGCTGGGGCGAAAGCCCCAGTCTGCACGACGGAAGCAACAGCGCCGATCCTAAAATGAGGCGCGCGTTGCAGCGGGGGCACCGTGTCGAAACACCGACAACTTGCCGATCTCGAAAGCACATAAAAGATCAAATCTTGAAAACCAGATTTACACGACAAAGACACGGAGAGGACGGGCCACTTCCAAGACGTGGTCGGGGGAGAGAGGAGCGTAGTACTCATATGGAGTAATTGCACAGGTAGGTGGAGGGGGGAGAGAGCGAGGGGGGAGGGGGAAGGGGGGAGGGAGAGGAAGGGAGAACGGAGGGGGGTAGGGGGGAAAAAGAAAGAGAAAGAGGAAGGGAGAACGGAGGGGGGTAGGGGGGGAAAGGTACCGATACCACTACTCCTCGGATCTCTCCCAGGGCGCGTTCTGACCAGGATCTCGAAGCGAATCCAGCGGTGGTGACGAGGGCCTCCCAAGGGGCCCAAAAATAGCGAAAACGAGGGAAGGGTAGCGGTATGGGTACCTGTCCCTCCTCTGGGAGAGGGGGCGGAGGAGGAGAAAGTGCCCGCCCAGCTGCCTGCAGCCTGCAGTTCCTCGCCCGCGGCGGGCGGCGCCGCGCTGGGCGGCCGCTCGGGGATCTGGCCTGGCCTGGCTGCGCCCGGGGAGAACCAAAATCGACGCAGGGCCAGGCAGGCCTGAGCTCCCAGATCTCCAACGATATGTCGCTGCGCCGTCTGTTCTGAACGCCTGGGGCCACGAACAAAATCGTCGGATATCCCGGCTGGATCGAATCGTGACGGATCGGATTGCCAGCGAATCGTCCCGATTCGGACCGAAATCGGATCTCAGCGCCCCGCTCAGACTGGCTCCGGCCAGTGCCGGCGAATCGGGCCGAATTGAATCTAATCGGATTCACGGGGCCAGCGAGTCGAATAGCATCGAATCGGATCGCAGGCGGGCCTGGCTGCCCAGAGGAAGGATCTCAGGAAAGCCCGAAGACCCAAGCTGCCCCAAACCCAAGCTAAACCGCGCGAGCGCTTCGCGCGCTCATGATTTGGCGCAAAAGAAAAGCGCTGTCAAGACACAGCGGCAGGGTGCAGGCCAGGGACAGCGGGCAACAAGCAAAAACAAAAAGATGCGGGAACACCGCAAGTGGAAGTTCAAGCGTCGGGAACGCGGAGGCAGTAGCCCCCACTCCTCCACCACCCACAGTTCTTGGCGTCGCGGCCCCGCGCGCGGCGGCACGGCGCAGGGCTGGTCAAGCGGAGAGCACGCGGTCTGGGCCAGCTCACGCAGCGTGGAGAAGCGGGGTCCGCCCATAGGGCATCGACAGTCACACTTGCGAGGGGCAGTCGCGAGGGGATCCCACCACCACCCACAACCACACCCCTCGCAGGAGGGGAGGTAGCACGGGGCAGCGGGAAGGAGCGGGCAGAGCTTCCCGCGGCCAGCTGGGGGCAAGATGTGCGGGAGCACAGGGGCAACGGGAGCAGAACGTCGACAGGAGAGCGGGAGGGCAAGAGAAGATTCCCTCTGGGATGTGGGCCCAGAATTGGCACTGTGGGAGGCCTGGTGGATACTGGCCCGTGGCCCCTCTCGCCAGGAGGAGAGCGAAGAGAAGGAGAGGAGGAGGAGACGGAGGAGGAGGAGGAGGAGGAGGAGGAGGAGGAGGAGGAGGAGGAGGAGGAGGAGGAGGAGGAGGAGAGGCGACGGGCCGAAGAGTGAAAAGAGGATCCAGGCGGAGAAACATATGCGGGGGAAGCTGGGAGCAGGAGCGAGGAACGGCGAGGAAAAGGGGGGGAACGATGGGGCGAGGAGCGAGGAGCCGCGAGGAGCGAGGAGCGAGCAGCCAGAGCGAGGAGGGCGGGGAGGGAGCCAGGGGCGGAGGCACGAGGAGGAGGGCGAGCAGGAAGCCGAGGAGCGAGGCGCGAGGAGAGCGGAGCGGGCGGCGCGCCCGCAGCCCTCGGGTACTGGCCGCGCGGCGGCCCGGCGGGCGAGGAAGGCGACCGTGGCCGCGACGAGCAGCACGGCCACCTGCGGGGGTCCATCCGCACAGGAGGGGCAGGCCAGCGGGGAGGGGCGGGAGGGAGAAGCAGCAGGGAGGGAGGAAAGGAGGGGGGCGGAGGAGGAGGAGGCGGCGGAGGGGAGGGAGGAAAAGGAGGAGGAGGAGGAGAGGAGGGAGAGAGGCGAAGGAGGAGGAAGAATAATAAGAAGAAAGATCAGAGCGAGGGGGAGTAATTGCGATGAAGAGAGGAAGGAGGAGGGGCGAGCGAGGAGGGAGAGGAAGGAAGGGGGGAGGAGGGAGGAGGAGGAGGAGGAGGAGGAGGAGGAGGAGGAGGGGAGGGGAGGGGAGGAGGAGGGAGGAGGGAGGTGGGAGGTGGGAGGAGGAAGGAGGAGGAGGAGGACGAGGAACAGGAGGACGAGGAAGAGGAGGAGGAGGAGGAGGAGGAGGAGGAGGAGGACACCAGCTCGAAAAGAACAGAGCGGACGGCCAATTGCGAGAGAACGCGATCTAGCGAGCGAAGTCCAGCGTGCGGAAGTCTGCGCCCATGATGGGCTACCACGCACTGGGACTTTTTTGGGAGGAAAGGAGAACGAACAACCCAGCCACAACCTCTACAAGCGAACCGTGAGAGATGCTGACGGCAGCAAGCGTGCCCAGCAGAACTTGACACCTCAGAAAAAATGTCAATTGAACGAAGCAAACACTCGCCAGGCTAACCCGGAGCGCCCTGCAAGCCGACCTGCAAAAAGCAAGCTCGCGAAGAGAACCTTGGCCTGGAATAGAAAGAAAGGTGGCGGTAAGCACTAATAGCGACCTGTGACAAATAATGCCCAGGCAACCTTCCGTGCAGAGGAGAAGGAGGGGGGAAAGGAGGCAAGAGCGGGGAAGAGCGGGGAGACACAAGCCCACCAAATGTGGTACAAACTAGAGCGCAATACGAAGCCTGGTGAAATACCACGCAAGCCTACACGCTTTCGAACACGGAGCGGCCTGGCGGCACCTCGACGAAGTAAAATAAGAACCTAAGAGAAGGCAAGCACACAGGGCTGATCCGGTCCGCCAAAGCAACGACCGAAGGGAAAGAGGCGAGAGAGCCAGGAAAATTGTAAAAAAAAGAGCCTCGCAAGCAGCGCGGAACATGAACAATGGCACGGCGAAAGTGGATGCCACCTCCTCCCACGAGGCGGCGGCCGCCGAATTCGCCCCCCGGCCCCATCTGAGCCACTGACCACTCCCGAGGCAGTCAGCCTCCGCGGCCACGCGGGCACTGGGGCGTAACTGCACGAATTTCCGCCCCGAGCCACGCTACGTACACAGCTTTGACTCCGAGGGTGCCAGGACAGATAAACAGTGCGAGCGCTGGGTCTGGGATGTCGGCCACGCTCTCACGGCAGCGCGCGCGGGCTACGCGGGACTGCAACTGCGCTCCGCTCGCCGTGCTGCGCGAAATCATTCGTGCACACCTTTAGGGAAGGAGGCGAGGGAGGGAGGACGGAAGAGGAGAGGAGGAGGGGCAGAAGGGAGGGGTGCTGCGCGAAAGTCCGCCCCTAGTCGGGCCACACCCTTTTGACTCCGAGTGTGCGCGTTATCGGCCGCACTGCCGGGACAGAAAAAGGATGGCGAGGACAGAATCGGGAATGTCGGCCACGCTCGCACGACAGGGCGCGCGGGCCGCGCGGACCTGCACTCCGCCCGCCATGCTGCGCGACCTCACTTCTGCACACATGGAAGGAGGAGGGAGGCGAGGGAGGGAGGAAGCAGGGGAGGGGGAAGAAGAAGGGAGCTGCCGGGCACGCACATGATCGGCCACGCGGCCGACGACTGCACCTGCGCAGGGCGTAACACATGCAACGGAGCTGGTGCGCGGCCTCAGCGAGAAGTTCTGTAGAGCCACGCGCGGCTGGATGGGCCGGTGCACCGACCGAGAAGGGAGCAGGGAGCGGAGGGGTAGAGGAACGGAAAAGGAGGGGAGGAGGCAAGGGGGATGACAGTGCGAAGGCCAAGTGGCCACGCCTCAATCGGGACGCGGGCGCTGGAAGGCGGAAGCGACCAAGCTCATGGTTTGGCATGCCCCTGGGTGGCCTCCCGCACAAAGCCGACAAACAACGCCACACACGCCGAAGCAGAAGAGCCGTGTCGGATGGCGTTGCGCGTCCAAAACAGCGCGTAGAGCGCAATGGTTCTGGCCGCCGCAGCAGTAGCCGGTGCCCCATACGGTTTCGCAGCGTGCGGGATAATGCCCAAGAATTCCTCAAGCCATCTTTCTAGCGTGAGTTTGCGTAGATTTAGCGTCCTCGAGCAAGCACAACGGAAATAGTACAGAATGCGCAGTGTTCGATGCTATACTCAGCCCTGCACCTGTACATGCATTGGCCATTGCCTTGCATGCGGCGGCGCGTCAGCCATCCGTTGAAGGCATTGCGGATTTGGCAGGCTCCAAGATGCGCAGCCACCTGCTGACCTGTGGCCAGGCAGGGTCGGAGAGCGCCACCGGCCGTGACGGGCGCGAGCGTACGCACGAGCAGGGCCCTCGCACTGAGGGTTGAGGGGCTCTCTCACCCTGGCCTGCCAGCCCGCGCGCTTCTGAACGTCATGGCCGTCGTGGCAGAAAATTGAAGCCTCCGCGCGAAACAGGCGTTCCCAGGCTTGTACTTGACGAAGTGCCTCGTCCAAAGAGATGCCAAGGGCCGCCTCGAGGACGTCGCCGATGGCATGGGGCCAGGGTAGGACGGGGCTCGCGCATCAGCAGGAGCATCATCACCAACACGCTGTTGGCCCAGGACCGGCTAATTGACGTCCCAGAGGGGCCATAGAGCTGGTTGTCAAAGACGGGGTCGGTGTGGCTGTGAGGCCCCGTGCGGGCGTGGAGGTGCTCGTAGCCGGGTTGGCCCTGGGGGCGGCAACACTCGCAGGTGGACTTGCTCCATGCGTAGGGGGGGGACCTGGTGGTACGGACAGGGGGGCTGATCCGCGGCTCTCCTCCAGCGCTGATCCGCGGCTCTCCTCCAGCGGTTGTCCCCATGGCACCCCTTGGGCGGGGGGAGCAGTCTCTCCTCGGGGATGCCTGCGCCAAGGTCGGCGCTGG
Organism: Prorocentrum cordatum; assembly: GCA_963575745.1. Taxonomy (NCBI): domain Eukaryota; class Dinophyceae; order Prorocentrales; family Prorocentraceae; genus Prorocentrum; species Prorocentrum cordatum. Next base: position 169,126 of record CAUYUJ010016697.1, read on the forward strand.
GCTGGAGTCCTGCTACCTGCAGCAGGCATGCCCAGGTGGCGGTGTACAGGTAATTGGAGGGGTCCAGCCCAAGCTCGCCGTCGTAGAGGTAACCGTCGTTGCTCACCATCTTGCGACTGCTCAAATAGGTCCCTGGGTGCGTCGCCAGGTCCGTGCAGGTGCGAGTGCAGGCTGAGGACGCACTATAAGACGGTGGCAAAGGCAGGGTCCAAGAGTAGGGCGGTGCCAGTGGCTTGCAGCTCCTCGGCGAGTCTCTCCCAGCTGTGGCCTTGGGGTAAGCGGCTGTCGTAGAAGATCTGGAAGCCGAGGGCGCGCTGGTCGGCCTTCTTCCGCGATTGTCCTGCTCGGCTGCATACTGGGCTTGCTCTTCCTGGTTGAGGTTGGGGGTCTCGGATAGGTGCCTGCTGGATTTTGTAGTAGGTGAAGCCTGGTGTCTCGTCCAGCTGCCGTCGCGTTCCAGGGGCTCCGGTAAACTGAGTCCAAAGCCCAGCCTCGTCCGCCCAGTCGGCGAGGGTGTGTATCTGGGGTTCGGTGGCGGAGGCGGCCATCTTCGCGTTCAGTTTCACGATTGCGCCGTCTTGTGCCCGGGTGAATGCGACGTTGATCCGGTGGGGGTCGTCGACGAAGCCCCACTGTCCGCAGGAGTTGGAGCGGGTGGTGCACAGGATTACCAGATTGGCCTCATCTCCCTGGCTGCCGTCAATGGTCGAAACGCTGATGAGGCCTCTCTCGAATAGTTGTCGACAGGTGTGCTCGAGGCCGCTGAATTGGAAGTCAAGGCCGTTGAGGGGGCGGCCTGCCTTCCGAACACTTGCCCATTGGGGAATCCTTTGCCTTGCACTGGTCCTTTCGGGGGCGTGCGGGCGTGTGGGAGCGTGGAGGCGCGGGAGCTGGGGGGGGGACCTTTGGGGTCGGACCCACCCTTGCCCTTGTTCTTGGGCTTGTCGTGATAGGCCTGTAGGAAGGTTGCGGAGTCGACACACACACACACACACACACGCGCGCGCGCGCGGGCGCACTCGAGACAACTTGACCTCCTATAACCGACGCAGTAGTCCAATGGTACTATACACTCGCGCGGCCTGCTGGCGGTAGCCCCTGACCCAGGACGAGGGGATCGCGCAAGACCGCGGCGTTGCAGGAGGAGGAGGACGAGGAGGGGGAGGAGAAGAGAAAGGAACAGAAGTGGCGCCGACGGATTCGCCCGACGGGCGCCCTGCGCACCTGCGTCTGTCGCGGGCGGCTTCGGCCGCCGCCGTCGGTACGGAGGGGAGGATGGGAGAGGGAGAGGCATGGGACCACTTAATTACGCATTGGAATGACGGGACAACGGGTCGGGGGAGCAGTATGCACTGGAACCACCGAGGGGGGACGAACCACGTGATCTGTGAGCCAGTAAGCATGGACTCATAACCGAAAGGCGAAGCATTCCGTTGAGGGCCCAGATGAGGATGTAGGGCGAGTGAAGATGAAAGGCAGGAGGAGCAGAAGGGAGAAACCAGGAAGGAGCACCGCGTAATTGGCGGTCAAAGTAAAAACGAAGTCCAAACACGTCAGCAGGGGGGGAGGGAATCACTGCTCCCCGATAAGCCTCGCACAGCCTCTAGGCGACGACAGTGGGTCTGATAAGCGTGACCCTAGAGGCGAGGTGCTCCCGCGTCGAACTGCGAGCGCCGCGCGTCGTACGCCCGTCAGCCCAACAGTCCTTACCTGAACCGTTTTCAGTCGAAACGCCCCGAGTCCTGCGAGCGCTGTAGCGCTGTACAAATACGGCGGGATGCTGAAGAGCAGAGGGAAGAGGAAAGGCGGAGGGAGGAAGGAAGAAACATACAGCCGACATGCCGCGCACGCTCCGTGCAAGATGAGAGAGAGAGAGAGAGAGAGAAAAAAAAAAAAAAAAAAATGGAGGTGGTGAATGGCGGATGGCTTTCAAATAATACCGTCGACTCCAACGGACAAAGCGACAGGGACAAGGTAGCAGGGGAAGAGAGGGGCAGGGAGGGGGACGGTAACGGGCACGGGGAGGGAAAGGCGGAGGGGGAGAAGGAGGAGAACGGAGAAGTGCGCGAGGGAGCGATGGAGGGACGCGGGCGGAGGAGGGGCAGGGGGCAAAAATTAGCAGGCCCCACCAGCATGCCCACGACCACGCTGGAAGGCCCCGCAGCCTCATCCGCGCTGCCCTGGCCCGGAATAGAGCAACGCAGGAAGAGAGAGACATGGAATGGCGTCGAGGAGACCGACGAGAGGGACGGACAGATACGCCGATGAAGAGGCTCGTGAAGCGCATGGCCTCCTGGCCCTCCTCCCTGCCTCCCTGCCTCCTCGCTCTCGTCGACCGTGTCCTGATGCAAGCTGTGTTCCTGCTTTGCTGGCGCGGCCTCTCTTCGGCGCGCAAACCAGGATGGGGTCCAGGAGAAGGCGCCAAGAGAGGGCGGCGGACCCTCTAGGGATTCGACCGCGGACGCGAGAGGGGAAGGCCTCGTGAGGCGCGTAGGCAAATCCGCCGACCCTGTCGGCGTGTGGAAGAGGCTTCTCCGTCTGCCTCCTCTTCGTCGTCGTCCTCTTCCTTTCCCTTGTCCCATAGCGTCTTCTCCTTTTCCGGGGCCTCCTCCTCAAGCGTGTCGGTCCAGACCGAAATTGAGCAACGTCGTCATTGAGTCGAAGGGAAGCCCCTTCCCTTTGATCCCTTCCCCGGCGCCGGGGGGGGGTCCCGGGGAAGGACCCGGGGGAGGACCAGGGAGGAGGACCCTCGAGAGCACCCGGGGAAGGTCCTGGGTCAGATATGCAGCCCCCCCCCCTGAACATGAACTCCAAGATCGCTCATGTAGCCCTCGATGGCTCCAGATCGCTCCCAAGAAACCTACTAGAGGCTCGAAGATCGCGCCAAGACGTCTCCAAGTAGCCACAGAAGCTTCCAAGAACGCTTCCGATATGGCTCCAGGTAGTCCCGGAGCCTCCCAAGAACGCTCCCGAGAGGCCCAAATCATTGAGTTCCCGTAGGGAAACGTACACTTTTGGCCTATACGACTTTTCGGCCTTCACGGCGTTGAAGACAATCCAAGGAGCCCCCAAGAAGACCCCAACACGGCTCAAGAGGCTCCCAAGAGGCGCCCAAAACGGCCCAAGAAGGCGCCAAGACGGCCCCAGAGGCTACCAAGACGGCGCATGAAGGCCCCAAGAGGCGCCCAAGACGGGGAACCCCAACCAAAAATCCGAGCCTTCCGCCCCAAGCTGCTCCCTATAGGCCCCGAGAAGCCCCCAAGAGGCCCCAGGAGACCCCGAAGAGGCCCCCAAGAGGCCCCAAGAGGCCCCCAAGAGGCCCCCAAGAGGCCCAACAGATGCCACCTCCTCCTCCTCATCCTCCTCCTCCTCCTCCTCATCCTCCCCTCCCTTGCTCCCTCTCCTATGGTTCCTCGTCTGCCTCCTCCTCCGCTTAGGAACAGCTCGGCGCTGAGCCTGAGTTACGCAATCATGCCTGGTGATGCATCCAGGAATCTCTACGGTCTTCCCCACACCGCCGCCACCAGCCCTTGGTTGTTTCCCCTCACTGACAGATCGCTGTCTTCAGGGTCGGCGGCACCGGCCGTAAGGCCTTCGCAATAGAAAAATGAGAAAACAGAGAGAGAGAGAGACACAGACACACAAAACAAAACAAAATGCTACATCATGGAGCAGAGCTGGTGAAAGGGGAAGAAATAGAGAGAGACAGGGAATCACCAACAATCATGACAAGACTGTTTGCTTTTAGATGCACGCGTGTCATTGAACATGTATCTCCCAAACCCTCGATACCAGCCCTCTTCGTCTTTGATCGTACCCCTTTTGTGGGGGGCATGTTTTCCTTCCCTGCCACGTGTAATTGGCGCAGCGCTTCAAACAGGAAGAGCACAAATAACGGAAAAAGGAAGAGAGCGAGGAGGAAGAGAGTGGAGGAATGAAGGGAGGAGGGAAGGGGGCAAGAGGGAAGGAGGGAGGGAGAAGACGGGAGGACGACAAGCGGGATCAGCAGTGGCAAGGAAGTCTCAGGAAAGAGCACGGCTCCTGAGTAAACTCGGTGGAAGTCACGAGCGAGAGCGCGGTTCCAGAGCGCCGAGAAAGCGATTCGTGAATAGATTGTAAAGACGTCTCAGGCGAGAGCGCGATTCCTGGATAAACTGCAAGGAAAACCCGAGCGAAAGTCAAATTGCTCAATAATCTGTAAAGAATTATCCCGGCAAAGCAACCTAACAGCGATGTGTAGAAGCATATCTGAAAGCATTCCCCTTAAGACTCAGATGAAAATCCAGTTGTCGAATTCTGCTGTTCTCGCAGTCGTAGTCGCATTCGCGATGACAGTCGCAGCGGCAACGGCAGTCGCAGTCACAGCCTCAGCCTCAGCCTGCCTCCTCCTCCTCCTCCTCTTTCTCCTGCTCCTCCTCCTCCTCCTCCTCCTCCTCCTCCTCCTCTTCCTCCTGCTCGTCCTGGTTCTCGTCCTCCTCGTCTTGCTCGTCCTCCTCCTCCTGGTGCTCTCCTCCTCCTCCTCCTCTCCTCCTCCTCCTCCTCCTCCTCCTCCTCCTCCTCCTCCTGGTGGTCCTCGTTCTCCTCCTCCTGGTGCTCTCCCCCCCCCTCCTCCTCCTCGTCCTCCTCCTCCTCCTCCTCCTCCTCGTCCTCCTCCTCCTCTTCCTCCTCCTCCTCCTCCTCCTCCTCCTCCTCCTGGTAGTCCTCCCCCTCCCCTCCTCCTCCTCCTCCTCCTCTTCCTGGTCGTCCTCGTTCTCGTCCTCCTCGTCTTGCTCTCCTCCTCCTCCTGGTGTTCCTCCTCCTCCTCCTCCTCCTCCTCCTGGTGGTCCTCGTTCTCCTCCTCCTGGTACTCTCCCCCCCCTCTCCTCCTCTCGTCCTCGTCCGTCCTCCTCCTCCTCCTCTTCCTCCTCCTCCTCCTCCTCCTCCTCCTCCTCCTCCGCCTGGTACTCCTCCCCCCCTCCCCTCCTCCTCCTCCTCCTCCTCCTCTTCCTGGTCGTCCTCCTCCTCCTGGTCGTCCTCCTCCTCCTGCTCGTCCTCCTCCTCCTCCTGCTCGTCCTTCTTCTCCTGCTCCTCCTGCTCCTCGTCCTGCTCCTGCTCGTCCTCGTCCTCCTGGTCTTGCTCGTCCTCCTCCTCGTCGTGCTCTTGCCCCTGCTGAAAATGTGGCCCAGGAATGGGAGTTCTGGGAAGTCGAAGAGCACGAAGTTGCCTACAGTTGGCTACGGGCATTCAAAATGTGGCCCGGGAATGGAGTTCTGGGAACTCGAAGAGCACGAAGTGGCCTACAGTTGGCTCCGGGCATTCAAAATGTGGCCCGGGAATGGAGTTCTGGGACTCGAAGAGCACGAAGTGGCCTACAGTTGGCTCCGGGCCTCAGAATGTGGCCCGGGAATGGAGTTCTGGGAACTCGAAGAGCACGAAGTGTGTGACTGTTGCATCCGGCCCTCCAGAATGTGGCCCGGGAATGGCGTTCTGGGATGTCGAAGAGCACGAAGTGTGTGACTGTTGCATCCGGTGATTCTAAATGTGGCCCGGGAATGGCGTTCTGGGATCTCGAAGAGCACGAAGTGTGTGACTGTTGCATCCGGTTATTCAGAATGAGCCTGGGAATGGAGTTCTGGGAACTCGAAGAGCACGAAGTGTGTGACTGTTGGTGAAAAACGAGGTGGACACAACCCGCCCGGCAACTCCCAACACCTGCCCGGACCCCCCTGTGGAGTGATCTGTGAGCTCTTTTGACACTACTAGAAACCTATCAGTCTTCGCTGTTAGGTAAAATGAAAGGCAGGAGTTGCTATTGTGGTACACCGGGGGACAAAGACACAGTCTGAGGCGCAAGACTTCCCCTTGTAAGAATATGGGTGTGAGCCCTGGGAAGGTCACCTCAGTTTAAAGAACTCGAAGTGTAGCAGAGGAGGAGGATCAACCATGTTTAGTCTTTGAGAATAAAAATTATCCCGGCAAAGCAACCTAACAGCGATGTGTAGAAGCATATCTGAAAGCATTCCCCTTAAGACTCAGATGAAAATCCAGTTGTCGAATTCTGCTGTTCTCGCAGTCGTAGTCGCATTCGCGATGACAGTCGCAGCGGCAACGGCAGTCGCAGTCACAGCCTCAGCCTCAGCCTGCCTCCTCCTCCTCCTCCTCTTTCTCCTGCTCCTCCTCCTCCTCCTCCTCCTCCTCCTCCTCTTCCTCCTGCTCGTCCTGGTTCTCGTCCTCCTCGTCTTGCTCGTCCTCCTCCTCCTGGTGCTCTCCTCCTCCTCCTCCTCCTCCTCCTCCTCCTCCTCCTCCTCCTCCTCCTCCTGGTGGTCCTCGTTCTCCTCCTCCTGGTGCTCTCCCCCCCCCTCCTCCTCCTCGTCCTCCTCCTCCTCCTCCTCCTCCTCGTCCTCCTCCTCCTCTCCTCCTCCTCCTCCTCCTCCTCCTCCTCCTCCTGGTAGTCCTCCCCCTCCCCTCCTCCTCCTCCTCCTCCTCTTCCTGGTCGTCCTCGTTCTCGTCCTCCTCGTCTTGCTCGTCCTCCTCCTCCTGGTGTTCTCCTCCTCCTCCTCCTCCTCCTCCTCCTCCTCCTCCTCCTCCTCCTGGTGGTCCTCGTTCTCCTCCTCCTGGTACTCTCCCCCCCCCTCCTCCTCCTCCTCCTCGTCCTCGTCCTCCTCCTCCTCCTCCTCCTCCTTCCTCCTCCTCCTCCTCCTCCTCCTCCTCCTCCTCCTCCTCCTCCTCCTCCTCCTCCTCCTCCTCCTCCTCCTCCTCCTCCTCCTCCTCTTCCTGGTCGTCCCTCCTCCTGGTCGTCCTCCTCCTCCTGCTCGTCCTCCTCCTCCTCCTGCTCGTCCTTCTTCTCCTGCTCCTCCTGCTCCTCGTCCTGCTCCTGCTCGTCCTCGTCCTCCTGGTCTTGCTCGTCCTCCTCCTCGTCGTGCTCTTGCCCCTGCTGAAAATGTGGCCCAGGAATGGGAGTTCTGGGAAGTCGAAGAGCACGAAGTTGCCTACAGTTGGCTACGGGCATTCAAAATGTGGCCCGGGAATGGAGTTCTGGGAACTCGAAGAGCACGAAGTGGCCTACAGTTGGCTCCGGGCATTCAAAATGTGGCCCGGGAATGGAGTTCTGGGAACTCGAAGAGCACGAAGTGGCCTACAGTTGGCTCCGGGCTCCAGAATGTGGCCCGGGAATGGAGTTCTGGGAACTCGAAGAGCACGAAGTGTGTGACTGTTGCATCCGGCCCTCCAGAATGTGGCCCGGGAATGGCGTTCTGGGATGTCGAAGAGCACGAAGTGTGTGACTGTTGCATCCGGTTATTCTAAAGGTGGCCCGGGAATGGCGTTCTGGGATCTCGAAGAGCACGAAGTGTGTGACTGTTGCATCCGGTTATTCAGAATGAGCCTGGGAATGGAGTTCTGGGAAGTCGAAGAGCACGAAGTGTGTGACTGTTGGTGAAAAACGAGGTGGACACAACCCGCCCGGCAACTCCCAACACCTGCCCGGACCCCCCTGTGGAGTGATCTGTGAGCTCTTTTGACACTACTAGAAACCTATCAGTCTTCGCTGTTAGGTAATTAGCAACGACAGCCGCAGAAACAGCGACAACATACATACACGTATACATATATACATACATGTATGACAGGGTTAATACATATCTAGTAATACATACATAAACATAAGCATGTGTACAAACACACACACACACATACATGCAAGTGTAAGTACATTGAAAAACGGGAGAGAGAAGGAGAGAGAGAGACTGAGAAACAGAGAAAGAGAGAGAGAGAGAGAGAGATCGCAAACGTTTATCTCTATATCCACACAAGGCGGATGATGGACATAAGCAGCAGACAAGCGTGCGGATGATGAGAGAAAAAATGATAATGAAAAACCATTAACAAGAAAAGAGATAGATATATAGAGAAAGAGCCAGAGACATGTACAGATATATATGAGTGTGTATATATAATGTATATATATACACATATATATATATATATATATATATTCCTCGAGGCGTGGATCGGATCCGCCGCAAAACTAATTAGTGAGATGAGCGCAGGGCACAGGCGCTAACGGGTGCAGCGGCCTGTAGCTCGTCCGCCAGACTTGAACGACTGCCCAACGGACAAGGCGTGCGAATGGCCACAGCGGCGGGTTTCACGACGCATCACGTTGTCGATGCTGTCGGGACGAGCGCACTCGGAAGGTGAAAGCTGTACAGACGACGCTGGCCTAGGGCATATGGCTGCCCAACAACGCGGGCGGCGAGAATCGCAGAAGTGTGCGACCAGGCGGAAGCGACACTGGTAGCAAGTGCCACAGACTTGGCACGTGCCGTCGGCAAGAAAAACGCACGCTGCGGTACACGAGCGCCGTGCTTTGTGCGGCGATGAGAACGCAGCGCCTTGCTAGTGGCCAAAGCATACTCGCACAGGTCACACTTGAAAGAAACAATGAGAAGGCCTGCCCGGGAGGAGAACGGAGTGCCGAGGTCGCACACCGACTCTGGGAAGAATACACAGATGACAGCGTGAGACCATCGAGCTGGAAACCCTACGATGAACTCGACCCACGGGGCGAATAGCTCGGAAGGGTCAGGCAGACCTGAGCATAGAGCCGACACTCCCCACAAACATTGTAGATCCAACAGCACCAGCTGCACCCAGGGGAGGCGAGGAAGGGGAGGGCACGGAGCGAGGAGTGAGTGGAGCTCGCCGGGACCCTGGCGGACGGCCCTACCAAGATACACTAAGCGCTTACATCTGAGGACACAATCGACAGATGGTGCCTTGAGCGCGCGGCGCACTTCTAGATCCGAAGAGCCAGGGCCGAACCGACACTGATCAGCGAGACGCCGAAGGCACCTCATATAGCACGCATTCAGAACACGTAGAACAACAATGGACCACACCCAGAGATGAGCGTTACAAGAAAAACGCGAAAATACTAGCGAACGGAGAAGGCTCCAACGCTCGTCTAAAGGGAAGAGACTGTTGCCGAACACGCGTACCGAGAGAGGGTTGTAGGCTTTCGCGGCTGCTTATGACCGAACCCGGGCTTCGATCACGTTGTTGCCGTCGATATCGGTGACGCCGCCGAGGTGTTTGTACTGGTGGACGACGGCAATGTTGGTCGCAGTGCCTGGGACGCGTACCACTGAAGAGCCATCTGGGCCAAGCCCGCGAGCCTGATAATGTTTGGCGGCATTGCGGCCACGAGAAACAATGCTGCATTCAGTGTTGCCGGGCTTCCAATTGATGTCGAAATGCAGCAACCTGAAAAACCCACTCGAAGAGTTCAGACGAATAGCAATACGAGTATCCAGAGAAGTAGCAGTCTTAGCACACAGCATCAGACACTCATCGCCGACAAAAGCCACATCTACTAGTGGGATGGTGGCGTCATCGAGCACCTCGCCTCCGCAGGAGAAACAAAATCAGCACATTGACGCCGTACGCGAAGAACGGCACCGGCACGAAGAAGCGCATCGCGAAGAAGCACCAGACCAGCAGAGCACGCGCCGTTGAAAATGGTACTGCCGTACCTGCACCCCTGCTTGCCGCCAAGGCGGACGCTGATGGCGGTGTCGAGGTCGCCGTAGCTAAGCCAACTCCTGGCGTGGAGGTTTTTGACGAATCGCACGACCTTGGCGGGGACGCCCCACTGCTGCATCAGAGGGCCGAGGACGGAGACGAACTCCAGGAGCCAAGACACCTGGTGCTCCTGCTGGCCGAATTTCGCGAAGCACTGTGGGGCTATCGCACTCCGCTGGGATGCCCACAACAAGTTCGCGCAGAGCCTTGTCGAAGGCCTTCGACCAGTCCATATAGAGGATGAACGTGCACAGCTGTAGAAGCTTGCAGTAATCGATAAAAGTGGGGACCACGTGAGACGCGAAGTCGGTGCCGCGTCGAGACACAGCGCCAATCTGACACGAAGGCATCCTGGCCTCATACATTGGCTTGATGTCGTCGTTCAGGATTTCTTTCAAGCCCTTGCTCAAACGGTTGTCGAGGTGGATGCCCTGGTATACGTCGCAGATGTGCTTGGAGCCCTTGTTTTTGTGCACCTCGACCACGCGGCTCCCAGACCACCCGGAAGGCCAAACCTCAGAGGACATGACGCACTAGTACAGCTCAGAAACTTTGGCGGCAATGGCACCACCACCAGCGCGAAGGACTTCCGCTGCGAGCCCGTCGCGGCCGACGCCGCGACTCGACTTCAGGCGCCTCAAAGCCTCCTCCACGCGAGTAGGGGACTCATCAATGTGGTAGTCGTCACGCGGGGGGTCAAGAGGGATACTGCGAAGACGATCAAGGGTCATAGGGACGCCTTTGAAAAATCTGTATAATTTTCGAGCCATCGCTGTTGACGTTCATCTTCTGTGCTGGTCAGAGTTACGGCGGGCTTCTGCAAATGTTGTGGTTCCTTGGAGGTGAAGCGCCCGCTCAGACCGCGAAGAATGGCATACGATGTCTGGTCATCGCCTTGGAGAAGTGCCGCGTGCGCCTCAGCGGTCTTGGGGGAGACAAATCTGGCACGGTCGGCTGCGATGGCTGGCTTGATCATTTTCTGCGTAGAATTGGTCACACTCCAAGCAGCAGGCGACACAAGGCGAAGAACATGGCACTCTCGCACAAAAGAGCTTAGGCGGCACGTCGCCCTCCAGCCCAGGCGTGTACCGGGTGGCGAACAACGACGATCAGAGGGGAAGAACTCCTGATGAACTTGGCCGGCCCATGCACAAAAGCAGGTGCGCAGAGATGCTTCGAGAGAAGAACGACGAGCATCACTGGCGACCCGGCGAAGAGGTGCCAGAAGACGCACGATTGACCAAGCATCCGTTGAAATCCAAGGCTTTCGTGGGGTATCTTTGAACGTGCCGAACGAGGAAACTGCAGCGAGGAACAGGTGTTCCGTGAGCTCGGCTGCGAAAGTCTCGGTCCCCTTGCGGGGCAACAAGGCTGTAGGGCAAAGGTTTGCTGTTCCATGCACCAGTTCCAGTGTCCAGTTTCCAATGTGATAGTTCCACGTTCTGCTTCCTACGATTAATTGTTACTGACCGCGCGAGGGGGGGGAAGCCAAAAAGCGTCCGGATTACCACACCCGAATCGAGTGCTCTGAATTCCTGGGGGGGAGCGTGGGACACCTAAAAATACATGAAATTCGCGCCCCCGAGGCCATAAACCTTCGTAAATTACACTATGTTCGCATCCCCGAGGCCATAAACCCCCGCGAATTACACCATATTCGCGTCCCCGAAGCCATAAGCCCTTGCAAAACACGCCATATAAATTATGCAATGCTTGCGTCCTCGAGGCCACAAACGCTTCTAAATCACGCAAAATTCGCGTCCCCGAAGCCATAAACCTTCGAAAATTACGCCATGTTCGCGTCTCCAAAGCCATAAACCTGCGTAAATGACGCAATATTTGCGACCCCGATTGCTGATCGTCTTCGCGTGCAGTCCCGACGCTGCTTCAGGGCGGCGCCAAGGCCTCATGATTTCCCTCTTGCATTGCCCATTATCCGAAAGAGGGGGCTGGCGGCAGGGGGCGAAGCCTTTACGGATATGTATGTGTATAGATATACGTGTATACAGATGTAGATACATATAGACAGACAGTCAGACATGGAGGGACGGAGGGACGGAGACACAGAGAGAGAGAGAGAGAAAGAGACAGGGCGGCGAAGAACAAATACAAGCGACAGAACCAAAGGCAGTAACTGAAACGGATCTGAGTCGAGAGGGTGAGGGGAACCGAAACGAAGTCTGGACACGTGCACGAAGACAAAACGCAATGAACACCAAGTTGGAGAATATGGCATGCAGCCCACAACAACAAGGAGGCATGGACACGAAGACTGATACTTCGAAAGACGAAGGCGGTGACGGACGAATACAGCGACGGGGAGGGAGACAAGAACAGAAACAAGAGCAGGGAAGGAGAACGAGACACGGACATGGAGCGGCGAGGACAAGTATCAAGGCTCAGACAGGGACGGATAGAGATTCAGAAACGGAGGTGACGGCGGATATAAAAACTGAAACAAAAAACAGGAGACAGAGACAGAAGCACTGGCACTAGAGGACACCGAAACGGAAACAGAGACCAAGACATGATCAGATGGAGAAACGGACGTGGAAGCTCACTTGAGTCCTGCCTCGGTTTCCGAAGGCTTCTACACCGAGCGGCTGATTGAAAGCCCCGGTCGTGGCGGGGAGGCGCGGCCAGGGACCAGGGACCCACCAGGCAGTGTACAGCAGAGGAGAAAGCTTGCCCTCCGTGCCTGGCCTCTCCTGGCCCCAGGGCCCTAAGATACTCCACGGCCGCACCCCAAAGGTACCCCAGGGCCACAAATAAGCTCGGAACTAGCAAGCCCTTGAACCCAACTGGGGAACCTTGGGAACTGAGGAGATGGCGCAGCTTCGGAAGCGGGAAGCGGACACAGGCTCGAAGCGGCGCCACTATCAACGATCGTGTAAGTCTGACGCTCAAACTGATGCAGGATGCGCCGCACAGGATTTGAAATCGCAATGTTTTCCCGAAGGAGATTGTGGAGCCGAATGGGGCCATCTTGCCAGAGCTCACTTTGGGAAGGCTCCCTTTGTCTGCTCGGGGCACGCTCGGCACTCTGAGCGCTGGTCACCACTCGCTCGTCGTCCCCACGGCCCTCGCACCCTCCCCCACGAAGCCCAGGAAATGCGAGTTGCTGGTTACAGCGCGGGCCGCAGCCTGCCCGCACCCACAGAAAAACTGACACTAATCGGGCTGATGTCGGCCTCAAGGACTGTACCTGCCCCACCCCAGTTAGGGAGGAGCCGGAGGAGGGAAGCAGGAATACAGGGCCTCCATGGAGGCAGCGGCGGTGGCCAGGGCTGCGGCAGCAGCGACCCTCATGGTGCGCGCGGCGCGCGTCCGCAGCCGCTGGTGCCTACGGCGGCACCCCGCTTTGGGCGCAGATGGGATTGCGACGCACCACTGCATGCTCGTCGACCGCATGCGCGATCAGGGCGACCTTGACCCCCTCCCCCTTCATGCTCGGCCGACAGGCAGCCCAGACTGTAGTTTCGGACAGTCCGAGGCCAGGCCACATAAACCCACCAGCCCCGTGGGCGGATGTGCCTTAGCTGCATCGCTCTTCCGACCCCTACACCCTAATTACCCTCCTTTCGGGTCGGGACAGAGGAAGTGCGAGGGATTCATCGTCCAAGATGGCCCAAGATGGTTCCAAGATGGCCCAGATAGCCCAATGGATCCCGAAATGGCACAAGAGAGCCCACGATGGCTCAATATAATTAGTTGATTTCCAGCATGCCTCCAAGAGCCTCCAATAAGAGCTCCGAAACGCCAACATCCTGCAAAACCCATTGTTGATTTGAATGGTGGTGGCCGTACCTCTTATTCGCTTCCAGCCCCAGAATCGCCCGACAGAGCCCCAAGAGGGAGCCACAGAGGCGCTAAGACAGTCCCAAGGGCACCCAAGGACGCCCCAAAAGCGTCACAAAAACGCCCTAGGAGACGACGTTTCGGGTTCCGACGGGGGGCATAATGAGCCCCGCGTCCGTGTTGATAGATGGCGTGCTGGATCGTCCCAGCAGGACCCCGGAGACCCCTGAGATGGAAGAGAGTTCAAGGAGGGCCTCCTAAATGGCTTCAAAAATGGCCCCAAGGTTGCCACAATCAGATTCCAAGAAAGTATAGATGGTTGACTCCTGGGTCTACTGAGGCTGCCACCCCTCGTCGTTCCACTGCTTGCTCCTGTTCTTCCCTGATTAAGGCAACTGGCCAGGGGATTGTTTCTGCATGGGCTGATGTCAGCACGCGAAGCGTCACGAACTTCTGCCTAGCCCAACCCCCTCCATCCCCGCCACACACAGACCGCGTGTATTTGGGGGAGCTACGAAACTGCAACTGAATCGACTAAAAAGATCGTCAGCAAGCCCCGCAGACGTGTGAGGGGCGAGCATGGGCTGGCGCGCGCACGCGCCCTGTCACGTTCTTGCGGCGTTGCCGCGTTGCTTCCCAGGGCCAGCCTAGCGAGACCGGCAGCTGGCCAGTCACACACTGGAGGACCTCTCTGCACGCCTTTTCTGCACCGAGCTGACTTCATCTCTTTGCGCTGGCCATGGAGTGGCAAAGCCTCTTCATCAACATTGCAGGAGCCGTCCGAACTTACAGCCCATGCACGCATGCGCTGATACAAATCACCCTTTGACAGTCTCCACTCCTATATTGGGAAAAATAATGACTCCAACAGGCCAGGTCTTCACGTCCGCCTCCGCGATTGTGACCAACATCGCCCTTCAAAAGCGCACCCAAGCATCGATGGACCCCTCCAGCGGCTCAACACCTCCTCCATACGTCCTTACGGTTACCGCCGTGACGCATGGCAGTGACCTTGGCTTGCACCCATGCGCAGCGATCTGGATGTCGACGGTCTGGCACATGGTCTGGTGGGTCTGGCACCCCCTCCGCTCGCTTTGTCCATGGGTCCGGTTTCTTTTGCGATTGGCTTGGTGATTCTGCCCTCACGCCTGTCAATATCAGCACCAAATTTCGGATGCCATCGGCACAGGAGACAAGCTCGACCAGCGTGGGTATGAACCAAGGAGGTCGCATTCTGGAAAAGCGCATCTACAAACGCATCCTGGTCGTCGTTGCATACAAGCCACGTATCCCGATGCTGCGGTGGTATGGGTTGCAGATTATAGCACCGCCCCTGCAACCAAATGCGATGAATACATTCGGCAAGAACGAAGCGAATGTCATCGCCTGAATTGGCATCGCGCTGACTGTTCTGTCGACTTCAACGTCATTGAAAAAAAGCGACGTCGTCTATCATGGCGGACACGCCGAAGTAGATCGCGAGCCCCGACGCTCTCTGCAAAACGAAGATACGGCGGGGCAACACCAAAACCTGTCCATATCGACTATTCCAGTACATTCCGCCATCGTGCCCTCTGGCAAATCGAGGGCGAGGTAGCATTGTCTGGGGCCGGCTGGTGGGGGTTCCATCATCTTCGGAGGCCACCCCTCTGGACACACTCACGTGCATGAGTCCCGCCCCCGATCCCGATGGTTCCTGAGCGCCCCGACGCCTCCCAGGCGCTCCCCCACGGGTCCAACATGACAAACACAGGTTCCAACACAGCCCAGGCAGGCCACCAAGGCCACGCACCCGCGAGTCCTGAATAAGACCCCCGGAGGCGCCAGGGGAACGGCCAGGGAGTTCCCAGACGACCCTGACAAGTTTCTTGCCCCGAATGGGCCCAGGAGGCTAATGAAAAATGCCTTGCACATTTGCCCTCTAGGGCTGGGAGCCATTTCATCAGTTTGCGCTGTTGTATCCTGGAGCCCTGAGCCCTTCATTTTCGTCGTCGTTCGTGATTCGTGGTTCACCGTCTCCCGCCCCCTGGCCTGGAATATCGCGGCCCCCCCCCTGCCCTCCCAACCGCTTATGTTCGTCATCGTTCGTGGTTCGTGTTTCGTCGCCTTTGCAATTTTCCCATCCACCCACCCGCCAAGCCCCCCGGTTTCTACCACACACACACACACACACAATATCCCCCCGTCCTTCTTTCCCGCGTGGTTCCCTGGCCCCACAACCTGAAATTTCGCACCCTCCTTGCCTTCCACGCCCACCAGCACTTTACGGCATAAGTGGTTTAGGGTAATGTGTCTTCCAACCCCTTTGTTTCCCCTTCAAGGACGGGCTGGTCACTGCTGTTATCACACCCCGGTAGGGGCGACCCGGTCACGTGTCAAGATGACTCGAAAGACAGCTGGTTCCCTCAAGTGTTTTGATAATAATATTGCAGCTACGGACCTCAGAATTTGACTGGCAGACGCGGCATAACCCACTACGTGAGAAAAATCTGGTCAAAATGAACTGTCAAATATCTTTCAAATCTCAGCAAAACCGACCCCAAGTTGTCACATTGTCTCTTAACGTCGGGTCTGCCAACTAGCTTCACCCTGCGCCCGAATTCCTCTTAGCTCATCTTACCGAAGAGCTGTACAAGGTATATTCGCAAAACCGACCCAAAGTTGTCACATTGTCTCTTCTGGTGTGGTCGACCTACTAGCTCCACCCCGCGCCGGAATTCCTCTGGCTCATCGTTGCCGAAGAGCTCTACGAGGTATTTATATTGCCAACTAGCTCTCCAGCGCCCAAGAATTACTCTTAAGCTTCAAGCAACTAGCTAAGGGAAGCTCTACGAGTTACTGGGCGCCGGCGGTAAACCGTACCAGCTCGTAGCTTTGCTATAGCCCGAGTTCAATACAGAAAAGGGACAACATCTGCCAAGGTGACTTGAAGAATACGAATAGTTTTTCGGACCTAGCCCGAGTAGCAAAGACGAACGCGCACGATAATATCGAATCAGTTTCTGTGCGTATCAGCGCTGTAGCTCTCCTATAGCCCGAGTTAGGTGCAAAAATCGACAGCGAACCTAGCTCGAGTAGCAGACCGAGTTCAGACCACTGAATGCGACAGGCGGACGCGCTTGATGTCTCCAAACCGATTCCTGTGATTGCCAGCCCTGTAGCCCCCGTACAGCCCGAGTTAAGTGCAGAAAACCGACAGCACCTCTCAAGATGACTGGAAGAATACGAATAGTTTCGCAGACATAGCTCGGGCAGCAGATCGAGTTCAGAGCTCTGGATTCAACAGACAAGCGCGTCTCATCATTCTGAATCGGTTTCTGTGAGTATCAGCTATGTAGCTGTCCTATAGCTAGAGTTCAGAGCAACAAACCTACAACGCCTGTCGAGATGACTCGAAACGGCCGATCCCGCCTGCCTGCTTTTTTGGCAGTAAAAAGTACCCGATCGAGCTGAGATCAAGACGGCGAGCGGGAATAGGATCGAATATCAAAGGAAAAAATAATAGAGCTCAGACGAATTGTTCGATATGGAGAACAAAATGTTGAACGGACTAAAAGTCACCAAAAGTTCCGTCGAGATTTCTCTTGCCAACTAGCTCTCCAGCGCCCCGGAACTGGGCGCCGGCGGTAAACCGTCAACCTTTCTTACCGCCGGGGGACTCGTAGAGCTTCCTGACATATATTATGCCCAACGAATTAGCAGAGAACGAATAGTTTTTCAGCCCGAGCGCTGATAGCAGACTGATCTCAGGCGTCTGGTGATATCCCATTGCTGTGCTGAACATTTCTATGGCTCATCTGCAGCGTGTAGAAAATACCAGAATATCATTTTCTGTATTCAATTCGGGCTGTAGGAGAGCTACAGAGCTGATACGCACAGAAACTGATGCAGAAGCATTGGGAGCGTTCGTCTGTCGCATCGAGAGGTCTGAACTCGGTCTGATACCCGAGCTAGGTTCACAAAACTATTCGTATTCGACCGACATTTTTTCCAAATGATGGTGAATTTCTTCACTGAACTCGAGCTGCAGAGCAGCTCGAGAGCTCTTCGGCCGAAGAATCAGAAGGACATCTAGACGCTTGGTTTGGGTCTGTCGTGAGCGCAGACGCCAAACACGGATTCGTACTACTCGAAGAATACAAATAGGTTCGCAGGCCTAGCCTGAGTAACAGACCGAAAACAGACCTCTGGATCAACGGGCCTCATGATTTCGAATCAGTTTCTGTGCGTATGAGCTCTGTAGCTCTTCTACAGCCCGAGTTACGTGCGAAAACGACAGCACCTCTCAAGCTGACTCGAATGATACGAATAGTTTCGCGGACCTAGCTCGAGTAGCAGACCGAGTTCAGACCTCTGGATGCAACAGACGAACGCGCCTGATTATTCTGCATCGGTTTGCCCCCCTAGAGCTGTTAAGTACAGAAAACCGAAAGTCTCTGTCGAGATGACCCGAGCGATACAATAGTTTTGCGGACCTAGCTCGAGTAGAAATCCGATTTCAGATTTCAGCATGCGACGAGCGGACGCGCCTGATGTCTCCGAATCGGTTTCTGTAATTACCAGCCCTGTACCCACCCTAGAGCCCGAGTTAAGAACAGAAAACCGACAGCACCTCTGAAGATCACTCGAACAATGCGAATAGTCTCGCGGACCTAGCTCGGGCACAGACCGAGTTCAGACCTCTAGGTGCAACAGACGAGCGCGCCTCATGATTCCGAATCGGTTTCTGTAAGCATCAGCTCTGTAGCTGTCCTACAGCTCGAGTTAAGTACAAAAAAGCGTCAACGCGCATTAAGATGACTCCAAATAGCCGATCCCGCCGGGATGCTTTTTGACAAAAATATCTACCCGATCGAGCTGAGATTAAGACGGCGAGCGGGAATAAGATCAAATATCACGGGAAAAAATACTAGAGCTCGAACGAATGGTTGAATTTCGAGAACACAATTTTCAACCGACCAAAACTCACCAAAAGGTCCGTCGAGATTTGTCTTGCCGACTAGCTCTCCAGCGCGCCGGAATTACTCAAGCTTCCAGCAACTAGCTCAGGGAAGCTCTACGAGTTACTGGGCGCCGGCGGTAAACCGTCAACCTGGTGACCACCGGGGACCTCGCATTCTTGCCCAGCTCCTGGGAACACGTGAAGCCGAAGCGCTTAAGGTGGAGAGCTAGCTGATACTGAGAGAAAACAATTCATCAGTCAGGCGTGTTCATCTGTTGCATGCAGAGGCCTGAACTCGGTCTGCTTACACTATTTGTGTTATTCGAGTCATCTAGACCAGTAATGTCGGTTTTCTGTACTCAACTTAAGATTCAGAGACTGGGCGCCGGCGGTAAACCGTCAACCTTTCTTACCGCCGGGGGACTCGTAGAGCTTCCTTGCCATCTACTATGTCCAAAGAATTGGCAGAGAACGAATAGTTTTCCAGCCTCCGCTGATAGCAGACTCGACTACAAGACTGAGTTCAGAGCTCTAGATGCAAGAGACGCGCGCGCCTCATGATGCTGAATCGATTGATGTGCGTACGAGCTCTGTGGCCCTCCGACATATCAAGTTAAGCACAGAAACCGACAGCATCTGTCAAGATGACTCGAGTAATACGAATAGGTTCACGGATCTAGCTCGAGTAGCAGACCGAGTTCAGACCTCTAGATGCCATAGATGAATGCGCCTGATGATTTCGAATGGTTTCTGTAAGTATAGCTGTCCTACAGCTCGAGCTAAGTCCAGAAAGCCGACAGCATCTGTCAAGATGACTCGAATAATACGAATAGGTTCGTGAAGATAGCTCGAGTAGCAGACCGAGTTCAGACCTCTAGATGCAACGGATGCACGACCCTGATGATTCTAAGTGGGTTCCTATATCAGCTCTGTAGCTGTCGTATAGCTCGAGTTATGTTCAGAAAACCGCCACCGCGTGTCAAGATGACCCAAAACGGCCGATCCCGCCGCAGTGCTTTTTGGCAGTAATATCTACCCGATCGATCTGAGATTAAGTCGGCGAGCGGGAATAAGATCGAACATCACGGGAAAAAATACTAGATCTCTAACGAATGATTGAATTTCGAGAACAAAATTTTCAACCGACCAAAAATCCTAAAAAAGTCCGTCGAGATTGTTCTTGTCAACTGGCTCTCCAGCGCCCCGGAATTGGAACCGGCGGTAAACCGTCAACCAGGTTACCTCCGGGAACCTCGTAGAGCTCTTTTCTTGCACGGCGATCGTCGCAACACATGAAGAAAGCTTCTGGAGAGAGAAACAAAAAACTCTGAAAAAAAAACACGTTTTTCTGTTTTTTATCCAACGTCGGTTGCTCCAAGTGTTCTGATAGTAATACTGCACCTGCGGACCTGAGAATTTCACTGGCAAACGCGGAATAACTCACTGGGAACCGGCGGTAAACCGTCAACAAGGTTACCGCCGGGGCGCTCGTAGAGCTCTTTTCTCGCACAGCGCTCCTCGGTACACATGCAGGAAGAGTCTGGAGCAAGACCCAAAAAACTTAGAAAATCACAATGTTATGTTTTTATCCAAAGACGGTTCCCCCAAGTGTTTCGATAGTAATACTGCACCTACGGACCTGGGAATTTCACTGACAGATGCGGCATAACCCACTACAGGTGCGAAAAATATGCTTTCTCAAAATAAATGGTCAAATATCTTTCAAATCTTAGCAAAACCGACCCAAAGTTGCCACATTGTCCTTTCTGGCCGGGTCGATCAACTAGCTCCACCCCGCGCCGGAATTCCTCTAGCTCATCGATGCCAAAGAGCTCTACGAGGTACTACAGGTGCGAAAAATCTGGCCTCTCAAAATAAATGGTCAAATATCTTTCAAATCTTAGGAAAACTGACCCCAGGTCATCACATTGCGTCTTAACGTCGGGTCGACCAACTGGGCGCCGGCGGTGAACAGTCAACCTTTCTTACCGCCGGGGGACTCGTAGAGTTTCCTGACCATATACTTGCAGAGAAAACGAATAGTTTTTCAGCCCGAGCGATTTCAGACCTTTCGATGCAACAGCCGAGCGCCCCTGATGCTTCTAGATCGTTGTCTGTGCGCACCATCTCCTACAGCCCGAGTTCACTACAGAAGGGACAACATCTCCCGAGGTGATTTGAAGAATACGAATAGTTTTGCGGACCTAGCCGGAGTAGCAAACCCAGACCTCTAGATGCAACAGACGAACTCGCACGATGATTTCGAATCAGTTTCTGTGCGTATGACCTCTGTAGAAATCCTACAGCCCGAGTTACGTGCGAAAATCGGCAACACCTCTCCAGATGACTCGAACAATACGAATAGTTCGCAAATCTAGCCCCAGACCTCTGGATGCAACAGACGAACGCGCCTGATTAGTCTGTATCGGTTTCTGTGTATCAGCTCTGCAGCTCCCCGAGCTCGAGTTCAATACAGTAAACCGACAGTCCCTGTTGAGATGACTCGAGCGATACGAATAGTTTTGCGGACCTGGCTCGGGAAGCAGACCGACTTCAGACCTCTGGATGCGACAGTCGCACCCGCCTGATGCCTCCGAATCGGTTCCTGTGAGAACGAGCCATGTAGCCGCCCTAAATCCCCGAGTTAAGTGCAGAAAACCAACAGCAGCTCTCAAGATGACTCGAATAGTACGAATAGATTCGCGGACCTAGCTCGGGTAGCAGACCGAGTTCAGGCCTCTGGATGCGACAGGCGAACGCGCCTCATCATTCTGGATCCGTCTGTAAGTATGATCTCTGTAGCTGCCCTATAGCTCGAGTTAAATACAAAATACCGACAACGCGTATCAAGATGACTCGAAACAGCCAATCCCGCCCGTGTGCTTTTTGGCAGTAAAAGGTACCCGATCGAGCTGAGATCAAGATGGCGAGCGGGAATAAGATCGAATATCACTGGAAAAAATACTAGAGCTCTAACGAATGGCTGAATTCCGTGAACAGACCAAAAGTCATCAAAAGGTCCGTCGAGATTTTTCTTGCCAACTGGCGCCGGCGGTGAACCGTCAACCTGGTCACCGCCGGGAACCTCGTAGAGCTCCTTGGACGCGTGAGAGTGCTCAGAGTCGAAAGAGAGAGCTTCTGGAGGCATTTCTCCAAAAAATGAACATTCATTTTTTTTCATGTCGACATAAAGTTGGTTCCTCCAAGTGTTTTGATTGTAAAAGTGCGCCTACAAAGCTCATGTTAAGACGCGGAGACCCTCATAGTCGTTTACAGGTGCGAAAAATCTGCTCTCATAATAAATGGTCAAATATCTTTCAAATATTCGCAAAACCGAGAAAAAGTTAACACTGGGCGCCGGCGGTAAACCGTCAACCTTTCTTACCGCCAGGAGACTCGTAGAGCTTTCTTTCCATATATTATGTCCGAAGAAGTAGCAGGGGACGCATATTTTTCCAGTCCGAGCGCCGATAGCAGACTGATCTCAGGCGTCTAGATACTATTGCCGCTGACAATTCCCGTCTCATCGTTGTGCTGAACAGATCTAGCCAAGCGGCGCCCCATGATTTCCATCTCATTTATGTGCCAAAGAGCTCAAGTTAGGTGAAGAAAATCACCGTCATTTCGAAGAAAAATCTGTCCAATACGAATAGTTTTGCGACCTAGCTCGAGTCGCAGACTGAGTTCAGAGCTCTGGATGCTTCAGACGAACGAACCTGTGATTCTGAATCGATTATGTGTGCGTACAAGCTCTGCAGCTATGCTAAAGCTCGAGTTAAGTACAGAACACCGACAGCGCCTGTTTAGAGAACTCGAAGAATACAAATGGTTTTGCGGACCTGGCTCGAGTAGCAGACCCAGTTCAACAGACAAGCGCGCCTGATGATGTCGAATCGGTTCCTATGAGTACCAGCTCTAAAAGCGTTTCTACAGCCCGATTCGCCTACTGAAAATCGACAGCACCTGTCAAGATGACTCGAAGAATACGAATACTTTCGGGACCTAGCTCGAGTAGCAGACCGAGTTCAGATCTCTAGATGTAATTGACGAACGCGCCTGATGATTCTAAATCGGTTACGTATGCGCATCAGCTCTGTAGCTTCTCTACAGCTCGAATTAAACACCGAAAGTCGACAGTTTCCGCCAACAAAATTGGTAGAATACAAATAGTTTCGCGACCTAGCTCGAGTAGAAGACCGAGTTCAGACCCCTAGATGCTAGAGACAGACGCGCCTGATGGTGATCAATCGGTTTCGGTGAACACCAGCTCTGTAGCTCTCCTACAGCCCGAGTTAAGTACAGAAGCCCGACAGCACCTGACTCGAATTATACGAATAGCTTTGCGGATATAGCTCGAGTAAAAGACCGAGTTCGGACCTCTAGATTCAACTGACGAACGCGCCTGATGATTCTAAATCGGTTTCTGTAAATATCAGCGCTGTAGCTGCTCTACAGCTCGAGTTAAGCACAAAAAACCGTCAACGCGTGTCAAGATGACACGAAACGGCCAATCCCGCCGCAACGCTTTTCGGCAGTAAAAGGTACCCGATCGAGCTGACATCAAGACGGCGAGCGGGTATAAGATCGAATATGGTCAGACAAAATACTAGAGCTCAAACAAATTGTTGAATTCCGAGAACAAAATTTTCAACCGACCAAACGTCAGCAAAAGGCCCGTCGAGAATTTTCTTGCCAACTAGCTCTCCAGCGCCCCGGAATTACCCTTAAGCTTCCAGTAAATAGCTAAGGGAAGCTCTACGAGTTACTTTGTCCTTTCTGGTCGGGTGGGCCAACCGACCCAAAGTTCACACATTGTCCGTCGGGGCCGGGTGGGCCAACTGGGCACCGGCGGTAAACCGTCAACCTTTCTTACCGCCGGGGGACTCGTAGAGCTTCCTGACAATATATAATGTCGAAAAAATGCAGAGAACGAATAGTTTTTCAGCCCAAGCGATTTCAGACCTCTCGATGCAACAGCCGAACACCCCCGATGCTTCTGGATTGTCTCCTATACGAGCCCTGTAGCTCACCTACAGCCGAGTAACGTGCGTATATCGACAGCGAAAACTCGAATAATACGAATAGTTTGGCAAACCTAGCTTGAGCATCAGACCGAGTTCAGACCCCTCAATGCGACAGGCGGACGCGTCTGATCTCCGAATCGATTCCTGTGATCACCAGCCATGCAGCCCCCCTACAGCCCAAGTTAAGTGCAGAAAACCAACAGCACCTCTGGATGACTCGAACAATACGAATAGTTTCGCGGACCTAGATCGGGCAGCAGACCGAGTTCCGAGCTCTGGATGCGACAGGCGGACGCGCCTGATGTCTCCAAATCGATTACTGTGACTACCAGCACTGTAGCCCCCCTACAGCCCGAGTTAAGTACAGAAAACCGACAGCACCTCTCAAGATGACTCGGACAATACGAATAGTTTCGCGAGTCTAGATCGGGCAGCAGACCGAGTTCAGAGCTCTGGATTCAACAGACAAACGCGACTGATGATTCTGAATCAGTTTCTGCAAGTATCAGCTCTCTAACTGTCCAGCTCGAGTTAAGTACAGAAAACCAAGATCGCCTGTCAAGATGACTCGAATAATACGAATAGGTTTGCGGACCTCGCTCGGCTAGCAGACCGATTTCAGACCTCTGGATGCAACAGACGAACGCGCCTGATCATTCCGAATCGACAAGGTGTGCTTGCCAGCTCTGTAGCTGTCCTGTATCTCGAGTTGAGTCCAATATACCGAGAGCGCGTATCAAGATGACTCGAAACATCCGATCCCGCCTGGACGCTTTTTGGCAGTAAAAGGTACCCGATCGCGCTGAGATCAAGATGGCGAGCGGAAACAAGATCGAATATCACGGGAAAAAACACTGGAGCTCAAACGAATTGAAGATTTTGGAGAACAAGACTGGCACCGGCGGTGAACCGTCAACCTGCTCACCGCCGGGAACCTCGTAGAGCTCTTTTTTTGCCCTCGGAACACGCGAAGCAAGCTTAAGCGAGAGCCAAAAACTCTAAAGAATCGGTCGCATACAAATAGTTTTGCGGACTCAGCTCGAGAAGCAGACTCTGTTTAGAGCTCTAGATGCTTCAGCCAAACGCCCTTGATGATTCGGTATCGGTTTCTGTGCGTACGAGCTTCGTAGCTGTGCTACAGCTAGAGTTAATTGCAGAATACCGACAGCGCCTCTAAAGTGAACTTGAGAAATACGAATGGTGTTGTGGCCTAGCTCGAGTAGCAGAACGAGTTCAGGTCTCTCGATGCAACAGACGCACGCGTCTGGTGATACTGAATCGGTTTATGTGCGTACAAGCTCTGAAGCTCCTCTGAATCTTGAGTTCAGTCTGGAAAACCGACATCACTGGTCAAGATGACTCGAATAACACAAATAGTTTGACCTAGCTCGAGTAGCAGACCGAGTTCAGGCCTCTGGATGCAACAGGCGAACGCGCCTGATGATTCAGAATCGGTTTCTGTAAGTATCAGCTCTGTAGATCTCCGAAATCTCGAGTTAAGTACAAAAAATCGTGAACGCGTGTCAAGATGACTAGGAACGCAGTTGGTTCCAGCAAGTTTTTTGATAATAATACTCCAGCTACAGACCTGAGAATTTAACTGGCAGACGCGGAATAACCCACTACACGTGAGAAAAATACCGGTTTTCAAAATGAATCTTAGCACAACCGACCCAAAGTTATCACTGGAAACCGACGGTAAACCATGAACCAGGTTACCTGTAGAGCTCTTTCTCCCATGGCGCTCCTCGGTACAGATGCAGGAAACTCTGGAGCAAGACCTAAAAAACAAGAAAAAAATGTTTTTATGTTTTTATCGAAATACGGTTCCGCTAAATGTTTTGATAGTAATACTGCACCTACGGACCTGAGAATTTCACTGGCAGACGCAGCATAACCCACTACAGGTACAAAAAATACGGGTTCCCAAAACGAATGTTCAAATCTCTCACAATGTTTGTCCAAGCGACCCAAAGTTCACACATTGTCCGTCGGGGCCGGGTCGGCCAACTGGGCGCCGGCGGTAAACCGTCAACCTTTCTTACCGCCGGGGGACTCGTAGAGCTTCCTGAAACATATATAACGTCGAAAAAATGCTGAGAACGAATAGTTTTTCAGCCCAAGCGATTTCAGACCTCTCGATGCAACAGCCGAACGCCCCCGATGCTTCTGGATTGTCTTCTGTACGAGCGCTGTAGCTAACCTACAGCCCGAACTACGCGCGTAAATCGAGAGCACCTCTCAAGATTCGAACAATACGAATAGTTTGGCAAATCTAGCTCGAGTATCAGACCGAGTTCAGACCTCTGAATACGACAGGCGGACGCGTCTGATGTCTCAGAATCGATTCCTGTGATTACCAGTCCTGCAGCCCCCCTACAGCCCGAGTTTGCAGAAAACCGACAGCACCTCTCAGGATTACTCGAACAATACGAAAAGTTACGTGGACCTAGTTCGGGCAGCAGACCGAGTTCCGAGCTCTGGATTCGACAGACGGACGCGCCTGATGTCTTCAAATCGATTCCTGTGACTACCAGCGCTGTAGCCCCTCTACAGCCCAAGTTAAGTACAGAAAACCGACAGCACCTCTCAAGATGACTCGAACAATACAAATAATTTCGCGATTCTAGATCGTGCAGCAGAAAGACCAGTTCAGAGCTCAGGATTCAACAGACGAACGCGACTGATCATTCTGAATCGGTTTCTGTAAGTATCAGCTCTGTAGCTGTCATATAGCTCGTGTTAGGTACAGAAAACCGAGAGCGCCTGTCAAGATGACTCGAATAACGAATAGGTTTGCGGACCTAACTCGGCTAGCAGACCGAGCTCAGACTGGATGCAACAGACGAACGCGCCTGATCTTTCTGAATCGATAAGGTGTGCTGATCAGCTCTGTAGCTGTCCTGTATCTCGAGTTAAATACAATATACCGAGAGCGCGCATCAAGATGACTCGAAACGGCAGATCCCGCCTGGACGCATTTTGGCATAAAAGGTACCCGATCGAGCTGAGATCAAGATGGCGAGCGGGAATAAGATCGAATATCACGGGAAAAAATAATAGAGCTCAAAACGAATTGTTGAATTTCGAACAAAATCTTCAATCGACCAAAAGTCACCAAAAGGTCCGTCGAGATTTTTCTTGCCAACTAGCTCTCCTGCGCCCCGGAATGGGAACCGGCGGTAAACCGTCAACCAGGTTACCGCCGGGACCCTCGTAGAGCTCTTTTCTCACACAGCACTCCTCGGTAAGCAAGAAGAAAGCGTCTAGAGCAAGACCTGAGAAACTCGAAAAATCACGTTTTTCTGTTTTTATCGAACGTTGGTTCCCCCAAGTGTTTTGATGGTAATACTGCAGCTACGGACCTGAAAATTTTCCTGGCTGACGCGGCATAACCCACTACAGGTGCGAAAAATCTGGTTTCTCAAAATGAATTGTCAAATATAATTCAATTTTTAGCAAAACCACCCAAAAGTTACCACTTTGTCCTTTCTGGCCGGGTCGGCCAACTAGCTCCACCCCGCGCCGGAATGGGAACCGGCGGTAAACCGTCAACCAGGTTACCGCCGGGGCCCTCGTAGAGCTCTTATCTCACACGGCGCTTCTCATTAAGCATGAAGAAAGCGTCTAGAGCAAGACCTGAGAAACTCGAAAAATCACATTTTCTGTTTTTATTCAACGTCGGTTCCGCCAAGTGTTTGAATAGTAATACTGCAGCTACGGACCTAAAAACTTCGCGTCTTAACCCACTACAGGTGCGAAGAATCTGCTTTCTCAAAATAAATTGTCAAATGTCTTTCAAATCTTCGCAAAACCACCGAAAAGTTAACACTGGGCGCCGGCGGTAAACCGTCAACCTTTCTTACCGCCGGGGGACTCGTAGAGCTTCCTGACAATATACAATGTCGAAAAAATGTGATAACACATAGTTTTTGAGCCCAAGCGATTTCAGACCTTTCGATGCAACAGCGGAACGCCTCTCATGTTGGATTGTCTTCTATACGAGCTCTGAAGCTCTCCTACAGCCCGAGTTACGTGCGTAAAGCGAAAGCGCCTCTCAAGATGACTCGAACAATACGAATAGCTTGGCAAACCTAGCTCGAGTATCAGACCGAATTACCTCTCAATGCAATAGTGGGGCGCAACTGAGGTCTCGGAATCGATGCCTGTGATTACCAGCCCTGCAGCCCCCCTTCAGCCCGAGTTAAGTGCAGAAAACCGACAGCACCTTTCAGGATAACTCGAACAATACGAACAGTTTCGCGGACCTAGTTCGGGCAGCAGACCGAGTTCCGAGCTCTGGATTCGACAAACGGACGCGCCTGATGTCTCCGAATCGATTCTTGAGATTACCAGCCCTGTAGTCTCCCTACAGCCTGAGTTAAGTACAGAAAACCGATAGCACTCATGATGACTCGAACAATACAAACAATTTCGCGATTCTAGATCGGGGAGCAGGCCGAGTCCAGAGCTCTGACTTCAACAGACAACGCGACTGATGATTCTGAAACCGTTTCTGTAAGTATGAGCTCTGTAGCTGT
This sequence comes from Prorocentrum cordatum, assembly GCA_963575745.1. Lineage (NCBI taxonomy): Eukaryota > Dinophyceae > Prorocentrales > Prorocentraceae > Prorocentrum > Prorocentrum cordatum. Next base: position 196,992 of record CAUYUJ010016697.1, read on the forward strand.
CATATAGCTCGAGTTAAGTACAAAAAAACGAGAGCGCCTGTCAAGATGACTCGAATAATACGAATAGGTTTGTGGACCTAGCTCGGCTAGCAGACCCAGTTCAGACCTCTGGATGCAACAGGCGAACGCGCCTGATCATTCTGAATGCATAAGGTGTGCTCACCAGCTCTGCGGCTCTTCCATAGCTCGAGTTATCTTCAGAAAACCGCCACCGCATGTTAAGATGACCCGAAACGGCCGATCCCGCCGCAGTGCTTTTTAACAGTAAAAGATACCCGATCGAGCTGAGATCAAGATGGCGAGCGGCAATGAGATCGAATATCACGGGAAAAAATACTAGAGCTCAAACGAATGGTTGAATTTCGAGAACGAAATTTTCAACCGACCAAAAGTCAGCAAAAGGTCCGTCGAGATTGTTCTTGCCAACTAGCTCTCCAGTGCCCCGGAATTACTCTTAAGCTTCCAGCAACAACTTGCTAAGGGAAGCTCTACGAGTTACTTTGTCCTTTCTGGCCGGGGCGGCCAACTAGCTCCAGCCCGCGCCGGAATTCCTCTAGCTCATCGATGCCGAAGAGCTCTACGAGGTATTCCTCTAGCTCATCGATAACGAAGAGCTCTACGAGGTATTACCTTTAAGCTTCCAGCAATAACTTGCTGAGGCTCTACGAGTTACTAGCTGCATCCCGCGCCCGAATTCCTCCAGCTCATCAATGCCGAAGAGCTCTAGGAAGTACATTTTCTCTTCTGGTCGGGTCCGCGAACTGGGCGCCGGCGGTAAACCGCCAATCTTTCTTACCACCGGGGGAGTCGTAGAGCTTCCTCACGACATGTTATATCAAAAAAAAACAGGGAACGATAGTTTTGCAGCCCGAGGAAATTTGGACCTCTCGATGCAGTCGAACGCCCCTGATGCTTCTGGGTCGCTCTGTAGCTCTCCTAACCCGAGATCAATACAGTAAAGAGACATCATCTGACAAGGCCCGGAATTACTCGTAAGCTTCCAGCAATAACTGGCACCGGCGGTACACCGCCGCGAACTTCGTAGAGCTCCGTCCACGCGTGAGAGTGCTCAGAGTCGAAAGAGACAGCTTCTGGAGGCATTTCTCACAAAAATTAACATTCATTTTTTCCATCTCGACATAAAGTTGGTTTCGCCAAGTTTTTTGGTATTAAAAGTGCGCATACAGAGCTCATATCAAGACGCAGAGGCCCTCACAGTCGTCTACAGGTGCAAAACATCTGGTTTCTCAAAATGAATTCCAGAATATCTTTCAAATCTTAGCAAAACCGACCAAAAGTTATCACATCTTCTTTCTGGCCGGATCGACCAACTAGCTCCACCCCGCGCCGGAATTCCTCTAGCTCATCGGTGACGAAGAGCTCTACGAGGTACTTTGTCAAATATGTTTCAAATCTTGACAAAACTGACCCAAAGTCACCACATCTTCTTTCTGGCCGGGTCGACCAACTAGCTCCGCCCCGCGCCGGAACTGGGCGCCGGCGGTAAACCGTCAACCTTTCTGTTTTGCGTCTTTGCTGGGACCGTCTTGGCCACTGAGGCCAGGTCCAACAAAAGTCTCAGGCAAAACAAAGCCTCTTATTCATCACGCAAGCAGTCAGCTCTTATACCACACAGCGAAGCTGAAGGAATAAAGAGAATCACATGCCGCAATGACACAATCAAACGCAAAGCACACACAGATAATCGAGAAAGACAGTGAGCAGCGAAGCTGCAGGAATAAACAAGACACGGAAAAGAAGAAACAATGTGTGGCAAATCACTGCGAATGATCAAAGAAGGTCTGCACAACCTGTGGGAGCACCTCGCATATGCGCTCCGCCGCCGATAGTTCCGTATCTGTAACAGTGGCGCTCGGTGGTAGACACCAAGCCGCAAGATACACATCCTTGAAAATGATGTCGGTCCGCGAGAAGATATACTTGTTTCGCAGACCAATCTGTATCCATGCACCACAGGCACTTCCGCGGCTACAAACTCCCCCATCAAAGCCGGCTTTGATAAGGCAAGGAATATAACACCGAGATTCAAAGTCGTTGAGGTAAACGAAATCGGCGTACACGTGGCCCTGACGGGCCTGATGGGTCAGTAAGTCAGCTTTCTGGTTCCATTCCCGAAACGAATGAGAGAAGAAGTCACGGCCGGCCTCTGGAGGCCTCACCAAGTAAGTTTCCTGCATTTCGTCCAACTTATTAATCAGAGTATCCACCCTTTTCTGATATACCTGAGCTAATACTTTCCATTTCCCGCAGAGCCAGTTAATAACAAGCAGTGAGTCCCCTTGGATGTCCAGTGGTATCCCATCCGTATCGAGGTCCCACTGTGTACAACGCATATTATGCAACGCAATACGTTTGCTGAGGCGATCCCTATATGCTGGTGTATCCTCCCGATCCTGACCGATATGAACCCCTCCATCCTCATCCAAGTTCAAGAACACAGGCACCCCTGAGGACGCCAAACCTTTACACTTCTTTTGGAAGTACTTCAACATAGTACTAGAACAAACATTAGCAGCGAAATCCATGAAATGCTCAAAACTTCCAGCAAAGAACTCCCACCAGGATAAACCGTAAAACGATTCCAATGAATAATACCACGGACGAAGTCCGACGCTCTCCTGTCCCCCCCGATGCCTTTTCATTGAGCTGGCCTCCTTCCAATTTCCCCAACATCTGAGAGCCTCACTTGAATCTGTCCTCATTCTATCCCACAGTCGGCCAAACGCCAGACATGAGAAACGAGAATCTCTCCACGCCCTCATCGAGTTCGCCTCCAACGCCCCCCGATCTGTGATCAGCCTGCGTGCAAAGTCATGGATGTCAATTGCCCACATCCAATGCACTCTGAGAAACTTCTGTACAATGCCCTCGAAGTGAGCTTCATGAAATTTTTGTCTCGCACGTTCATACCTCCTCGTATTCCATTCCTGATAACTTTCCCCCTCCCTCCGTATACAGCGAGACATTACAGACAGGCACTTGCCCTCAAAGATATGAAGGGCGCTCAATGAACTTGAATCGACCGTGCATCCTTCCGCCGCGTAGAGCACAATACTCTGAACTTTTTGAGCATATCTCTCATATTTATCTTTCAACGGGATGGCCGTGGAGCGGAAGAAGGTCGCCTGCCCCCAGAAGGCCCTGCGAGCACAGTCAATACGAGCGTCCAAATCAGGATGTTCATTCACATGTAGTTCAGAACAAATATGAGCCCCCAGCACCTCCATCTCCGTCGTCCTTCTAAATCGATACACTCCAGACGCCTCCGACCCCACCGAGAGAACAAGATCAGCAGTGTGAAGTATTTCCCCTTCCACATCTCGCGGGGGCTCGACCCCGAACACCATATACAATAGGCTGGATTCCTTCCATCTCATGCCATAATCATGTAACTGTGTAGTTAGACCGTATAACATGCGTGTGAGTTCCTCACGACTCCGAGCCAATACATAACAGTTGTCCGCCCAAAGGAAATGATTAATAATCGAAACACAGCTAGTCGAGCCAGTCGCATACTCAATACGATAACCTAGTCCTAGTACATCCCATTCTCGAATCGTGGAGCCCCAAATAGCAGCAACAATGAGATTGAAGGCCAACGGGCCCTCAGGCCCTCCCGTCCGAATACATTTGTCCCACCTAACCTCCACCACCTCAATCCCATCATAATAGACAGTGCCTACACATTCGCACAAGGGGTCAAGTAGAGCATACTGTAGGTATAGGGGTACACTCGCATGATCCAACCCGCGCCTGACGTTGGCCACCGTGCAGTGATCGAACGCCTGAAGGACATCAGCGTTCGCCAAGTGTGCCGTTTCCCCTTTTCCCCATTGTGCAGCATGTTGACCTATGTGTTTGATGCTAGCCGTGATTTCGTGTGTACGACGATGTTCCTGGAAACCATACAACCCAATATGACGAAACACTCCGTTTCTTTCAATATGACCCTCAACCAAGAGAACAACACAGGAACTGAACCATCTCGAAACAGCATTCTGCATACACAGCAAACGTCCGTCTTTTAACTTAGTAATCCCTGGAGTTTTTGGCATAAAAGAGACGAGAATCTCACGCCACGACTGAGGATACGGAATCGTGAGCTTGATGATTTTATCGAACAACTTCTGGATCGCTCTGAGAGCACACCACGGCAAGCTCCTTAGAATCTCGCACGGTATCCCGTCTGGCCCAGTAGCCCTCTGGGTCTTCAGCCGAGCACGTGCTCTGAGAAGCAGCGCCATACTAATTCCCACAACTGATGTGGAACGTACCTCATGTACAGCCCTCATCCTGATCTCCTCCATCATACTGTTGGTGGAATTGCGTATCTCTTCGGACGACACCTTGCAACGAACGAACTTGTCGAGCTCCTCCTTCCACTCCTCACGGTCCTCCGTCTCCCTCCCATCCACCACTAAATGTTTGATAGTATATCTGACCTTACGCTTTGTTGGGGGGCATCTGCACATAATCATATCACGTCGATAACCTCTGCGTAGACGATTAGCCTCATTCTTTAACCTCCTCAACCTCTCCACATCCTCCTTCGGACACATCTTAACCTCCTCCTCCGCTCTTGTGAGCTGCACCGGCCTGGACGGCTCTCTCGGTCTTCTCGCACCCGTGGTGGAGTAGTCCACCGTCGGTGACAAGTACGCCTCCAGCATAGTACTCTCCAGACCCTGTGGACAGGTCACAGACGGACACCTTGAAAAGGCAGCACCGCCTAGATACGAATCCACATGCTGTCGAGCCTGATGCTCATCAGCCCAAGTCGAACACTTGTATCCGACCAGAGACGGCCTAGACTTCTGACCAGGCTGGGGGTCAGGGCGACGAACAATCACGTTCCCAGGGTCAGTGAAACTCGCCGTGATGATTGCGTGATCGGATAATCTACTGAACTGCTTCTTCCCACCCCTCTTGAAACACCACTTCACCTCCAGATCCGAGAACTCCCAACGGTGAGGGACCATTAGGTAATCCAGGACCCTCTTCGAAGTCAGAAACTTGTTCTCCCCCCACGACTCCCAGGTATGCCTCCTAGTACAGAAAGTGTTGGCGGCCTTCAGTCCATGTGATTCCATGAACTCTAACAGCAGCTCCTTCAGCCTCCTCCTCCGACTCCTCCTTTCAATCTGCTGTGTACCGTCTCCTCCTCTCTCCCACCTTCTGTCCGTACGAGTACCTTCCTTTCCAGTAGCCTCATACTCCTCCCCATTATACGTAAATCTGCATCCAGGCGGAATCTCCACGTTTGCATCTAGCAGAACACAAAAGCTGGCCTGAGGAAACTTAGTGCGGAGAACATTGCGAGCACGACCGATCTGCTCATATACCTCCGCAGCAATCTCTACACAATCCTCCACATGAGGGTCTGGCAAATACGCTGACACAATAATGAGTGGTGACTTCTCTGACCCAAAGACACCGATAACGAACCTCGTGAAACAAGTGAAAAACATACGGACGGCAGCCGCCCAAGATCTGTCGAAGATGAGAGCTGCCTTACTACACGAACTAGTTTTGATGCGCCACCCCAAGCGTTCAAATTCCCCGTGCACTAGGTATTGAGTTTCCTGACATGCAAAGAGCCCACCACATGCCCTCATATGATGGAGAATCTCAGCACATTTGAAATGAGCCTCCCCTGCTTTGTTCAGGTTCCAGCTCGCCAAACGTATGCCTCGGACGAGGCGCCGCAAACGTCACTGCCTACGATTCACTTCCTGAAGTATATCATTCATGGGAACCTTCAGCGCCGGATAAAAAGAAACAATACGAGCCCATGCATCAGCATGAAGAACCCAAGCCCCTGTGGTATTCGTATACGTCGCAAAACAGACGGGTCGGAAATTCGGAACAGCTTGAGTCCAAATCTGACTTCTCGGTGGCCCCACCTCCCCACGGATCTCGATTTGAACATGAGCCGAGGTCATACTACGCCAAGTCCCACAGAAACGAGCAACCGCTTTCACATGATCACGCTTCCAGGGTGCACACTCCACTAACGTACGAATCTTTCTGGGATCGATTGGCGTGTCCATATCATGAGTGAGAACATCGTCAACCTTTCTTTTTTGCGGACTTTGCGGTCGACTGTGCAGGCTTTCCAGCCTAGTCGGAGCAAGGAGCGGACGTATCCAAACAGGCAAGGCGTGAGTGAGCACAAACTCTTATTCACAACAAACCAGTCCGAAATACGCATGTTCAACCCGCCGTATGACAAGAGGCGTATGCTCGACGTCACATGTGAAGTAATCAACGAATTAGACGGGGAAACAACCCGTGGAAGAACGTCACCTGAAGAATATGAGGGGCTCCTGCCCTTTACACACCTGAAGCGCTTAGTGGGGCCCACAGCGGGCCGTAGAGCCATCATGGCTCCTGCGAGAGGTCAAACAGAGAGATAAAGTGAGGAAGACAAGAACAGGTGAGATACAAGCATTACAGCCTTCGCTGTTCTAAACCGAAAGTTGCATACAAGTGCGCACGAATAGCTTCATCCCAACTTGTCGAAACTCCTCGGGCGTCCGAAGAATATTATTCGGTAATCGCTGCACTTGGAAACCTCAAGAAACTTGGCCATCTCGGCGCGGTTCATTTGTCCTGTCAAGAACCTGTGCACCTCGAAGAATCCTAGAAGATCCTCCAGCGTCGCTTGCACATTCTGGAGCATCTCATACAGCTTCCGAGCATAATCTTTTTGGGCCTTCTTTGTAGGGAACCCACGTTCTGTCACCAGCTTATCAAACAAATCCATTCCGTTCTTTAAATACTGGATCGCATTCAACTCGTTGATGCTGGCAACAGCGTCAATCCACGCTTTGACATCGGCAATGGTGGCCTGAGAGCACGTCGATGTCCCCTTGACCTTGTCACGATCTCTCCCTCGAGTCCTCTGGCGCGACTCCTTCGATACCTCATTGAGCGTGACGGGACGATTCAGACACCCCTGGGACGCTCCTGACAAGGCGCGGCTATCAGAATCATACTGCACGTTCGGAGAAGACTCCGCACTCGAGGGTGCCTCCAGCTCCTCCTCCGCCGCCACAGTCACTTTCCCAAGAAGAACTCCTGAAGCTCCTCCCTCCATCCCAACGACACTATCTGTCTGACAGCCGACTTCACAATGAAAGTCCGCAACATCAACCGTCTGCACTCCAGCATCAACCAGCAATTCAGAAGCCTGCACTCCAATATCTACATAAACCAGCGATTCAGAAGCCTGCATACGGCAAGAAAGATTCTCCGAAACAGTCTTAATGTCAGCCTCCTCCTCCTCCAAACTGCGTTTAACAACAGGTGGATCGCGCTACATGAGATAATCTAGAACCAAATCGGCAGTCGCCCGCTCTAGCCCTGGTGGTGGGAGACACGTGGGTGGCACCAAACCATACAGAGGCAAACGAATAGGTAAATGCACACAGTATCCGTTTTGAACAGCCAGCGCCCGACGCAGAATGCGAGCACTTGCACTCCGTACGTGTGGCATAACGAAAGATTGCAGAGACTGCCTCGGAAGCACCCAGCAAAACAAATCAATTGAAGACAACTCAAGGCGATCAAACGTGTCAAGTGAATGGCAGCGCAATATCACTCTAGGCGACTCACGTGTGAAACAAATCAATTGAAGACCACTCAAGGCGATCAAACGTGTCAAATGAATGGCAGTGCAATATCACTCTAAGCGACAAACGTGTGACTCCCTGACGCGCACTCGATCCCACTGGAGGTTACCCAGGCAGAGGGGATCAAATGTCAAGCGCCTTGAGCCGAGATTTCTTGAGCCGGGGGACTCGTAGAGCTTCCTGACAATATATAATGTGGAAAAATGCAAAGAACGAATCGTTTTTCAGCCCAAGCGATTTCAAACCTCTCGATCCAACAGCCGAACGCCCCCAATGCTTTTGGATTGTCTTGTTTACGACCTCTGTAGCTCTCCTCGAGTTACGTGCGTAAATCGACAGCACCTCTCAAGATGACTCTACAAAACGAATAGGTTGAACCCAGCTCGAGTATCAAACCGAGTTCAGACCTCTGAATGCGACAGGCGGACGCATTTGATGTCTGCGAATCGATTCCTGTGACTACCAGCACTGTAGCCCCCCCTACAGCCCCAGTTAAGTACAGAAAACCGACAACACCTCTCAGGATGACATACAATAGTTTCGCGATTCTAGTTCGGGCAGCAGACCGAGTTCCGAGCTCTGGATTCGACAGACGGACGCGCCTGATGTCTTCAAATCGATTCTTGTGACCACCAGCACTGTAGCCCCCCAGCCCGAGTTGAGTGCAGAAGACCAAGAGCACTTCTCAAGATGACTCGAACAATACGAATGGTTTCGCGATTCTAGATCGGGCAGCAGACCGAGTTCAGAGCTCCGGATTCAACAGACAACTGCCACTGATGATTCTGAATCGGCTTCTGTCCTATCAGCTCTGTAGCTGTCCTGTAGCTCGAGTGAAGTACAGGAAATCGAGAGCGTATGTCAAGATGACTCGAATAGTACGAATAGGTTTGCGGATCTAGCTCGGCTAGCAGACCGAGTTCAGACCTCTGGATTCAACACGCGAACGCGCCTGATCATTCTGAATCGATTAGCTGTGCTCACCAGCTCTGCAGCTGTCCTAAAGCTCGAGTTATGTTCAGAAAACCGTCATCTCGTGTCAAGATGACTTGAAACGGCCGATCCCGCCCGTGTGCTTTTTGGCAGTAAAAGATACCCGATCGAGGTGAGATCAAGGTGGCGAGCGGGAATAATATCGAATATCATGGGAAAAAATACTAGAGCTCAAACGAATTGTTCAATTTCGAGAACAAAATTTTCAACCGACCAAAAGTCACCAAAAGGTCCGTCGAGATTGTTCTTGCCAACTAGCTCTCCAGCGCCCCGGAATTACTCTTAAGCTTCCAGCAATCACTTGCTAAGGGAAGCTCTACGAGTTAGGAATTGTCAAATATCCTTCAAATTTTCGCAAAACCACCCAAAAGTTATCACTTTGTCCTTTCTGGCCGGGTCGGCCAACTAGCTCCACCCCGCGCCGGAACTGGCACCGGCGGTGAACCGTCAACCTGGTCACCGCCAGCGAGCTCGTAGAGCTCTCTACACGCGTGAGAGAGCTCAGAGTCGGAAGAGAGGAGCCATTTCTTGAAAAATTGAACATTCAATTTTTTCATGTCGACATGAAGTTGGTTGCTCCAAGTGTTTGGGTAGTAAATGTGCGCCTACAGAGCTCATATTAAGAAGCAGAGGCCCTCATAATCGTTCACAGGTGCGAAAAATCTGCTTCATAAAAATGAATGGTAAAATATCTTTCACATATTCGCAAAACCACCCAAAAGTTGTCACTTTGTCCTTTCTCGTCGAGTCGACCAACTGGGCGCCGGCGGTAAACCGTCAACCTTTCTTACCGCCGGGGGACTCGTAGAGCTTCCTGACAATATGTAATGTCCAAAAAAATTGCAGAGAACGAATAGTTTTTCAGCCCAAGCGATTTCAGACCTCTCGATGCAACAGCCGGACGCCCCCCCATGCTTCTGGATCTCTTCTGTACAAGCTCTGTAGCTCTCCTACAGCCCGAGTTTACGTGCGTTACTCGACAGCAAGATGACTCGAACAATGCGAATAGTTTGGCAAATCCAGCTCGAGTATCAGGCCGAGTTCAGACCTCTGAATGCGACAGGGGACGCGTCTGATGTCTCCAAATCGATTCCTGTGATTACCAGCCCTGCAGCCTACAGCCCGAGTTAAATGCAGAAAGCCGACAGCAGCTTTCAGGATGACTCGAACAATACGAACAGTTTCGCGGACCTAGTTCGGGCAGCAGACCGAGTTCCGAGCTCTGGATTCCACAGGCGGACGCGCCTGATGTCTCCAAATCGATTGCTGTCACCACCAGCACTCTAGCCCCCCTACAGCCCGAGTTAAGTGCAGAAAACCGACAGGAGCTCTCATGATGACTCCAACAAATACAGACAGTTTCGTGATTCTGGATCGGGCAGCAGACCGAGTTCAGAGCTCTGGATTCAGTAGGCAAACGCGACTGATGATTCTGAATCGATTTCTGTAAGTATCAGCTCTGCAGCTGTCCTATAGCCCGAGTTAAATACAGAAAACCGAGAGCGCTTGTCAAGATGACTCGAATAATACGAATAGGTTTGCGGACCTAGCCCGGCTAGCAGACCGAGTTCAGACCTCTGGATGCACCAATCGAACGCGCATGATCATTCTGAATGGATAAGGTGTGCTTATCAGCTCTGTAGCTGTCCTATATCTCGAGTTAAGGCCAATATACCGACAGCACATATGAAGATGACTCGAAACGGCCGATGCAGCCGCAGTGCTTTTTGGCAGTAAAAGGTACCCGATCGAGCTGAGATCAAGATGGCGAGCGGGAATAAGATCGAATATCACGGGAAAAAATACTAGAGCTCTAACGAATGGTTGAATTTCGAGAACAAAATTTTCAACCGACCAAACTGGGCGCCGGCGGTAAACCGTCAACCTTCCTTTCCGCCGGGGGACTCGTAGAGCTTCCTGATAATATATAATGTGGAAACAAACGCAGAGAACGAATAGTTTTTCAGCCCAAGCGATTTCAGACCTCTCGATGCAACAGCCGAACACCCCCGATGCTTCTGGATTGTCTTCTTTGCGAGCTCTGTAGCTCTCCTACAGCCCGAGTTACGTGCGTAAATCGACAGCACCTCTCAAGATGACTCTAACAAAACGAATATTTTGGCAACCCGGCTCGAGTATCAAACCGAGTTCAGACCTCTGAATGCGACAGGCGGCCAATCCCGCCTGCCTGCTTTTTGGCAGTAAAAGCTACCCGATCGAGCTGAGAACAAGATGGCGAGCGGGAATAAGATCGAATGTCATGGGAAAAAATGCTAGAGCTCTAACGAATGTTTGAATTTCGAGAACCAAGTTTTCAACCGACCAAAAGTCACCAAAAGGTCCGTCGAGATTTTTATTGCCAACTAGCTCTCCAGCGCCCCGGAATTACTCATAAGCTTCAAGCAATAACTTGCTAAGGGAAGCTCTACGAGTTCAGTCACCAAAAGGTCTGTCGAGATTTTTCTTGCCAACTAGCTCTCCAGCGCCCAGGAATTACTCTTAAGCTTCCAGCAACAACTTGCTAAGGGAAGCTCTACGAGTCATTCCTCTAGCTCATCGATAACGAAGAGCTCTACGAGGTATTCCTCCAGCTCATCGACTGGAACCTGATGTCAAACGTCAACCAGGCTACTGCCGGGCACCTCGTAGAGCTCTTTCCTTGCACAGCGCTCCTCGGAACACATGAAGGGAGCTTGTGAAACGTGAACTAGAAAACTCGAAAAATCACGATTTTTCGGTTTTCATCAAATCAATTCCTCCAAATATGATAGTAATACTGCACCTACGGATCTGAGAATTCGACTGACAGACGCGGCATAACCCACTCTCTCCCTCTCTCGCTGCCTGCTCACCGAGATAGCTTATCATATTACGCAGTCAAACGCATTTTTTAATATTGATGCAGAGTCGGCTCCTCAAAGTGTTTTAATAGTAATACTGCACCTAGAGCCATGAAAATCTAACCAGCAAGTACGCCATAGCAAACTACAGGGAATGAAAATCTCACTTATGAAACAAACTTCTAAATTTTGCACACAATGAAAAAAAAAACCTACCCCAGGTTACCACATTCTCTCTTTTAGTCGGGCTGGCCAACTAGCTCCATCCTGCGCCCGAATTTCTCTTAGCTCTTTGCCGAAGAGCTCTACGAGCTATTTCAAAATCTCTCGCAATCTTCCGAAAACCGACCCCAGGTCACCACATTGTCCGCACGGGCCGGGTTGGCCAACTAGCTGCACCCCCTCTAGCTCATCGATACCAAAGATCTCTACGAGGTATTTTCGCAAAACCGACTTGGTAGCGTCCAAAAACCGGAGAGCGAAGAGACCCTTCGGGACGGAAAATCTTTATAGCGCCGACGGTGAACCGTCAACCTAGTCACCGGGGACAACCTCGTATAGCTCCTTACACTGGCAAGAGTGCTGAGAATCGAAGTAGAATGAAAAATACAGATTTTTCGACAATCTTTATTTTCGATTTTTTCGATCTTCATATTCGCCCAGTTCCCCGAATTCAACTCCTAAGAAAATGCATCGAGAGAGCTTAGCTGCTGTCAGAGAGAAGTATATACACCAATGCGACGCGCATCTGCGTTCTTAAAATGAATGGTTAAACTTGGTAGCGTCCAAAACCCGGAGAGCAAAGGGCAACGAACACACCTGCAGCGCTGCTGCAGCGCTGCCAGAATCGCTTCCACGCGTGCCTGCACGCGTGCAGGCACGCGTGGAAGCTTGCCGGAAGCTCTCCCGGACCCGTTGCCGGGCCAGGCGAGTCGCTGCGGGGAACGTGGAGCGCCGCGGAAGAGCTCCTGGCGGGCACCACCACCGCCCGGCTTCCAATCTTAAGCCCTTTAGCTCTCAGCGAGCTCTCCGGGAATATCTTTCAAATCTTCGCAAAACCGACCAAAAGTCACCAATTTGTCCGCCCCGGCCGGGTGGGCCAACCTGGGCGCCGGCGGTAAACCGTCAACCTTTCTTACCGCCGGAGGACTCGTAGAGCTTCCTGATAATATATAATGTCGAAAAAAATTGCAGAGAACGTATAGTTTTTCAGCGCAAGCGATTTGAGACCTCGCGATGCGACAGCCGAACGCCCCCGATGCTTCTGGATTGGCTTCTGTACGAGCTCTATAGCTCTCCTACTCGAACAATAGGAAAAGTGGCAAACCCAGCTCGAGTATCAGACCGAGTTCAGACCTCTGAATGCGACAGGCGGACGCGTCTGATGTCTCCGAGTCGAGTCCTCTCATCACCAGCCCTGCAGCCGCCTAAAGCCTTAGTAATGTGCAGAAAACCGACAACACCTCTCAGGATGACTCGAACAATACGAAATAGTTTCGCGGACCCAGTTCGGGCAGCAGACCGAATTACGAGCTCTGGATTCGACAGACGGACGCACCCCAGGTGTCCAAAACGATTCCTGTCACTACCTGCACTGTAGCCCCCCTACAGCTCGAGTTAAGTACAGAAAACCGACAACATCTCTGAAGATTACTCGAACAATACGATAATTTCGCGGGTCTGGATCGGGCAACAGACCGAGTTTAGAGCTCTGGATTCAACAGACGAACGCGACTGATGATTCTGAATCGCATTCTCTAAGTATCAGCTCTGCAGCTGCCATATAGCTCGAGTTAAGTACAGAAAACCGAGAGCGTCTGTGAAGATGACTCGAACCATACGAACTGGTTTGCGGACCTAGCTCAGCTAGCAGATCGAGTTCAGACCCCTGGATGCAACAGACGAACGCGCCTTATCATTCTGAATCGATTAGCTGTGCTTACCAGCTCTGTAGCTGCTCTCTATCTCGAGTTAAGTACAAAATACCGACAACGCGTATCAAGATGACTCGAAACGGCCGATCCCGCCAGTGTGCTTTTTGGCAGTAAAAGGTACCCGATCGAGCTGAGATCAAGATGGCGAGCGGGAATAAGATCGAATATCACGGGAAAAAATACTAGAGCTCAAACGAATTGAGGAATTTCGAAAACAAAACTGGGCGCCGGCGGTAAACCGTCAACCTTTCTTACCGCCGGGGGACTCGTAGAGCTTCCTGACAACATATAAGTCGGGAAAAAATGCAGAGAACGAATAGTTTTTCAGCCCAAGCGACTTCAGACCTCTCGATGCAACAGCCGAACGCCCCTGATGCTTCTGGATTGTCTTCTCTACGAGCTCTGTAGCTCTCCTACAGCCCAAGTTACGTGCGTAAATCGACAGAACCTCCCAAGATGACTCGAACAATACGAACAGTTTGGCAACCTAGCTCGAGTATCAGACCGAGTTCAGACCTCTGAATGCGACAGGCGGACGCGTCTGATGTCTTCGAATCGATTCCTGTGATTCTCAGCCCTGCAGCCCCCCTACAGCCCGAGTTAAGTGCAGAAAACCGACAGCACCTCTCAGGATGACTCAAACAATACGAGTAGTTTCGCGGAGCTTGTTCGGGCAGCAGACCGATTTCGGAGCTCTCGATTCGACAGGCGGACGCCCCTGATGTCTCAGAACCGATTCCTCTGTCTAACAGTACTGTAGCCCCCTTACAGCCCAAGTTAAGTACAGAAAACCGACAGCACCTCTCAAGATGACTCGAACAATACGAATAGTTTCGCGATTCTAGATCAGGCAGCAGACCAAGTTCAGAGCTCTGGGTTCAACAGACGAATGCGACTGATGATTCTCAATCGCTTTCTGTAAGTTTCAACTCTGTAGCTGCCATATAGCTCGAGTTAACTGCAGAAAACCGAGAGCGCCTCTCAAGATGACTCGAATAATACGAATAGGTTTGCGGACCTAGCTCGGCTAGCAGACCGAGTTCAGACCTCTAGATTCAACAGGCGAACGCGCCTCATCATTCTGAATCGATTAGCTGTGCTTACCAGCTCTGTAGCAGCCCTACAGCTCGAGTTAAGTGCGAAATACCGACAGCGCGTATCAAGATGACTCGAAACAGCCGATCCCGCCCGTGTGCTTTTTGGCAGTAAAAGGTACCCGATCGAGCTGAGATCAAGATGGCGAGCGGGAAAAAGATCGAATATCACGGGAAAAAATACTAGAGCTCTAACGAATGGTTGAATTTCGAGAACAAAATTTTCAACCGACCAAAAGTCAGCAAAAAGTCCGTCGAGATTTTTCTTGCCAACTATCTCTCCTGCGCCCCGGAATTACTCTTAAGCTTCCAGCAACAACTTGCTAAGGCAAGCTCTACGAGATATTTTCAACCGACCAAAAGTCACCAAAAGGTCCGTCGAGACTGGGCGCCGGCGGTAAACCGTCAACCTTTCTTACTGCCGGGGGACTCGTAGAGCTTCCTGACAATATATAATGTCGAGAAAAATTGCAGATAACGAATAGTTTTTGAGCCCAAGCGATTTCAGACCTCTCGATGCAACAGCCGAACGCCCCCCGATGCTTCTGGATTGTCTTCTGTACGAGCTCTGTAGCTCTCCTACAGCCCGAGTTACGTGCGTCAATCGACAGCACCTCTCAAGATGACTCGAACAAAACGAATAGTTTGGCAAACCCAGCTCGAGTATCAGACCGAGTTCAGACCTCTGAATGCGACAGGCGGACGCGTCTGATCTCTCCGAATCTACAGCCCCCCGCGTCTGATTCCTGTGATTACCCGCCCTGCAGCCCCCCTACAGCCTGAGTTAAGTGCAGAAAGCGGACAGCATCTTTCAGGATGACTCGAATAATACGAACAGTTTCGCGATCCGAGTTCGGGCAGCAGACCGAGTTGCGAGCTCTGGATTCCACAGGCGGACGCGCCTGATGTCTCCAAAATTGCTGTCACCACCAGCACTGTAGCCCCCCTACAGCGCGAGTTAAGTGCAGAAACCGACAGCACGTCTCAAGATAACTCGAACAATACGAGCAGTTTCGCGATTCTGGATCGGGCAGCAGACCGAGTTCAGAGCTCTGGATCCAACAGACAAACGCGACTGATGATTCTGAATCGGTTTCTGTAAGCATCAGCCCTGTAGCTGTCCTATAAGTACAGAAAATCGAGAGCGCCTGTCAAGACGACTCGAATAATACGAATAGGTTTGCGGACCTAGCTCGGCTAGCAGACCGAGTTTAGACCTCTGGTTGGAACAGACGAACGCGCCTAATCATTCTGAATCGATAAGGTGTGCTTACCAGCTCTGTAGCTGTCCTATATCTCGAGTTAAGTTCAGTATACCGACAGCGCGAATCAAGATGACTCGAAACGGCCGATCCCGCCGCAGTGCTTTTTGGCAGTAAAAGGTAACCGATCGAGCTGAGATCAAGATGGCGAGCGGGAATGAGATCGAATATCACGGGAAAAAATACTAGAGAATGGTTGAATTTCGATAACCAAATTTTGAACCGACCAAAATTCCTCAAAATGTCCGTCCAGATTTTTCTTGCCAACTAGCTCTCCAGCGCCCCGGAATTTCTCTTAAGTTTCCAGCAACAACCTGCTGAGGGAAGCTCTAGTTATTTTCCTTGCCAACTAGCTCTCCAGCGCGCCGGAAGTACTAGGCGCCGGCGGTAAACCGTCAACCTTCGTTACCGCCGGGGGACTCGTAGAGCTTCCTGACAACATATAATGTCGAAAAAAAATTACACTGAAAAAAAATGTTTTCAGCCCAAGCAATTTCAGACTCTCCGATGTAACAGCCGAACGCCCCCGATGCTTCTGAATTGTCTTCTGTACGAGCTCTGTAGCTCTCCTACAGCCCGAGCTACGTGCGTAAATCGACAGCACCTCTCAAGATGATTCGAACAACACGAATAGTTTGGCAAACCTAGCTCGAGTATCAGACCGAGTTCAGACCTCTGAATGCGACAGCCCGAGTTGAGTGCAGGAAACCGACAGCACCTCTCAGGATGACTCGAACAATACGAATAGTTTCGCAGACCTGGTTCCGGCAGCAGACAGAGTTCGGAGCTTTGGATTCGAAAGGCGGACGCACCTGATGTCTCCGAATCGAATCCAGTGATTACCAGCCATGCAGCCCCCGCACAGCCCGAGTTGAGTGCAGAGAATCGACAGTCTCTCAAGATGACTCGAACAGTACGAATAGTTTCGCAATTCTAGATCGGGCAGCAGACCGAGTTCAGAGCTCTGGATTCAACAGACAACGGCCACTGATGATTCGAAATCAGACTCTGTACGTATCAGCTCTGTAGCTGTCCTGTAGCTCGAGTTAAGTACAGAAAATCGAGAGCGTCTGTCAAGATAACTCGAAAAATACGAATAGGTATGCGGACCTAGCTCGGCTAGCAGATAGAGTTCAGACCTCTGGGTTCAACAGACGAACGCGCCTGATCATTCTGTGTGCTTACCAGCTCTGTAGCTGTTCTGATTTTCGAGTTATCTTGAGAAAACCGACAGCGCGTAACAAGATGACCCGAAACGGCCGATCCCGCCTGGACGCTTTTAAAAAGTAAAAGGTACCCGATCGATCTGAGATCAAGATGGCGAGCGGGAATGAGATCGAACATCACGGGAAAAATACTAGAGCTCTAACGAATGGTTTCGAGAACAAAATTTTCAACCGACCAAAATTTCTCAAAATGTCCGTCGAGATTTTTCTTGCCAACTAGCTCTCCAGCGCCCCGGAACTTGGTAGCGTCCAAAACCCGGAGAGCAAAGACGGCACTGGGCGCCGGCGGTAAACCGTCAACCTTTGTTACCGCCGGGGGACTCGTAGAGCTTCCTGAGAATATATAATGTGGAACAGAAATTGCAGAGAACGAATACTTTTCCAGCCCAAGAAATTTCAGACCTCTCGATGCGACAGCCGAACGCTCCCGACGCTTCTGGATTGTCTTCTTTACGAGCTCTGTAGTGCGAATCCACACCTGTGATTACCATCCAGCCCAAGTTAAGTGCAGGAAACCGACGGCACCTCTCAGGATGACTGGACGACTCGAGCAATACAATAGTTTTGCGGACCTAGTTCGGGCAGCAGACCGAGTTCCGAGCTCGGGATTCGACAGGCAGACGCGCCTGATGTCTTCAAACCGATTCTTGTGACCACCAGCACTGTAGCCCCCCTCAGCCCGAGTTGAGTGCAGAAAACCGAGAGCACTTCTCAAGATGACTCGAACAATTCGAATAGTTTCGCGATTCTAGATCGGGCAGCAGACCGAGTTCAGAGCTCTGGAGTCAAAAGCCGAATGCGACTGATGATTCTGAATCAGTTTCTGTAAGTATCAGCTCTGTCGCTGTCCTATAGCTCGAGTTAAGTACAGAAAACCAAGAGCGTCTGTCGAGATGACTCGAATAATACGAATAGGTTTGCAGACCTAGCTCCGCTAGCAGACCGAGTTCAGACATCTTGATTCAACAGGCGAACGCGCCTGATCATTCTGAATCGATTAGCTGTGCTTCCTAGCCCTGTAGCTGTTCTAAAGATCGAGTTATGTTCAGAAAACCGCCATTGCGTGTCAAGATGACTTGAAACAGCCGATCCCGCCAAAGTGCTTTTAGATAGTAATATTCACCCGATCGAGCTGATATGAAGATGGCGAGCGGGAATAAGATCGAATAACACAGGCAAAAATACTAGAGCTCAAACGAATGTTTATATTTTGAGAACATAACTGGGCACCGGCGGTAAACCGTCAACCTTTGTTACCGCCGGGGGACTCGTAGAGCTTCCTGACAACATATAATGTCATGAAAAAACACACAAAAAATACTTTTTCAGCCCAAGCAATCTCAGACCTCTCGGATGCAACAGCCAAACGCCCCCGATGCTTCTGAAGACAGACGGACGCGTCTGATGTCTCTGAATCGATCTGTGATTGCCAGCCCTGCAGCCCCCCTGCAGCCCGAGTTAAGTGCAGGAAACCGACAGCACCTCTCAGGATGACTCGAACAATACGAATAGTTTCGCGATTCTAGATCGGGCAGCAGACAGACTTCGGAGCTCTGGATTCGACAGGCAGACGCGCCTGATGTCTCCGAATCGATTCCAGTGATAACCAGCCATGCAGCCACCCTACAGCCCGAGTTAAGTGCAGAGAACTGACAGCATCTCTCAAGATGACTGGAACAATACGAATAGTTTCGCGATTCTAGATCGGGCAGCAGACCCAGTTCAGAGCTCTGGATTCAACAGACAACGGCAGATGATGATTTGGATCAGATTCTGTACGCATCAGCCCTGTAGCTGTCCTATAGCTCGAGTTGAATACAGAAAATCGAGAGCGCCTGTCAAGATAACTCGAATCATACGAATAGGTATGCGGACCTAGCTCGGCTAGCAGATAGAGTTCAGACCTCTGGATTCAACAGGCGAACGCGCCTGATCATTCTGAATCGATTAGCTGTGCTTACCAGCTCTGTAGCTGTCCTATCTCTCGAGTTAAGTTCAGTATACCGACAACGCGTATCAAGACGACTCGAAACAGCCGATCCCGCCGCGATGCTTTGTTGCAGAAATATTTACCCGATCGAGCTGAGATCAAGATGGCGAGCGGGAATAAGATCGAATATGATCGGAAAAAATAGTAGAGCTCAAACGAATGTTGCAATTTTGGAGAAGAGAATGTTCA
The DNA here is from genome assembly GCA_963575745.1 of Prorocentrum cordatum. NCBI lineage: Eukaryota > Dinophyceae > Prorocentrales > Prorocentraceae > Prorocentrum > Prorocentrum cordatum. Next base: position 216,175 of record CAUYUJ010016697.1, read on the forward strand.
ACCGACCAAAAGTCAGCAAAAGGTCCGTCGAGATTTTTCGAGCCAACTAGCTCTCCAGCGCCCCGGAACTGGCGCCGGCGGTGAACCGTCAACCTGGTCACCGCCGGGAACCTCGTAGAGCTCATTTCACGCGTAAGAGTGCTCGGAGTCGAAAGAGAGAGCTTCTGGAAGGATTTCTCGAAAAAAAGAAGCATTGATTTTTTCGTGTCGACATGAAGATGGTTCCGCCAAGTGTTTTGATAGTAAAAGTGCGCCTACAGAGCTCATACTAAGACAGAGAGGCCCTCATAGTCGTTTACAGGTGCGAAAAATCTGCTTTCTCAAAATGAATTGTCAAATATCTTCAAATATTCGCAAAACCACCCAAAAGTTGTCACATTGTCCGCCTCGGCCGGGTGGGCCAACTAGCTCCACCCCGCGCCGGAATTCCTTTAGCTCATCGATGCCGAAGAGCTCTACGAGGTATTACTCTTAAGCTTCCAGCAATAACTTGCGAAGGGAAGCTCTACGAGTTATTTTTAATCGACCAAAAGTCAGCAAACATTCCGTCGAGACAACTAGATCTCCAGCGCGTCCGAATTACTCTTCGGCATCGATGAGCTAGAGGAATTCCGGCGCGGGGTGGAGCTAGTTGGCCCACCCGGCCGAGGCGGACAATGTGGCAACTTTTGGGTGGTTTTGCGATTTTTTGAAAGATATTTGACCATTTATTTTGAGAAAGCAGATTTTTCGCACCTGTAGACGATTATGAGGGCCTCAGCGTCTTAATATGAGCTCCCTACATGCACGTTTACTATCAAAACACTTGGCGGAACCAACTCTATGTCGACATGCAAAAAATCATGTTTTCTCTTCTCCGAGAAATGCTCCCAGAAGCCCTCTCGTTTGATACTGAGCACTCTCACGCGTGTTAGGAGCTCTACGAGATTCCCGGCGGTGACCAGGTTGACGGTTCACCGCTGGCGCCAGCGGTGAACCGTCAACCTGGTCACCGCCGGGAACCTCGTAGAGCTCCTAGCACGTAAGAGTGCTCAGCATCAAGAGAGAGGGCTTCTGGAAGCATTTCTCGAAAAAGAGAAATCACTATTTTCTTATGTCGACATAAAGTTGGTTCCGCCAAGTGTTTTGATGGTAAAAGTGCATCTAGAGAGCTCATATTAAGACGCAGAGGCCCTCATAACCTTCTACAGGTGCAAAAAATCTGCTTTCTCAAAATAAATGGTCAAATATCTTTCAAATATTCGCAAAACCACCCAAACTGGGCGCCGGCGGTTAACCGTCAACCTTGGTTACCGCCGGGAGACTCGTAGAGCTTCCTAGCTCGACTTAAGTTGAGAAAACCGACAGCACCTACCAACATTCCGACTCATAGTGAATATGTTTTGACCTCTGAATGCGACAGGCGGACGCGTCTGATGTCTGCGAATCGACTCCTGTCATTACCAGCACTGCAGCCCCCCCTACAGCTCGAGTTTTGTGCAGAAAACCAACAGCACCTCTCAGAATGACTCGAACAATACAGTAGTTTCGCAGACCTTGTTCGGGCAGCAGACCGAGTTCCGAGCTCTGGATTCGACAGACGGACGCCTGATGTCTTCAAATCGATTCCTGTGAACACCAGCACTGTAGCCCCCCCTCAGCGCGAGATGAGTGAAGAAAACCGAGGGCACTTCTCAAGATGACTCGATCAATACGAATAGTTTTGCGATTCTAGATCGGGCAGCAGACCGAGTTCAGAGCTCTAGATTCGACAGACAAACGCAACTAATGATTCTGAATCAGTTTCTGTAAATATCAGCTCTGTAGCTGACCTACAGCTCGAGTTAAGTACAGAAAACCGAGAGTTCTTGTCAAGATGACTCGAATAATACGAATATGTTTGCGGACCTAGCTCGGCTAACAGACCGAGTTCAGACCTCTGGATTCAACAGCGAACGCGCCTAATCATTCTACATCGATTAGCTGTGCTTACCAGCTCTGTAGCTGTACTAAAGCTCGAGTTATGTTCAGAAAACCGTCAGCCCGTATCAAGATGACTGAAAACGGCCGATCCCGTCACAGTGCTTTTCGATAGTAATATTCACCCGATCGAGCTGAGATCAAGATGGCGAGCGGGAATGAGATCGAATATCACGGAAAAATACTAGAGCTCTAACGAATGGTTGAATTTCGAGAACAACATTTTCAACCGAGCAAAAGTCAGCAAAAGTTCCGTCGAGATTTTTCGAGCCAACTAGCTCTCCAGCGCGCCGGAACTGGCGCCGGCGATGAACCGTCAACCTGGTCACCGCCGGGAACCTCGTAGAGCTCCTAGCACGCGTAAGAGTGCGCAGCATCAAAAGAGAGGGCTTCTGGAAGCATTTCTCGAAAAAGATAAATCACGATTTTTTTCATGTCGACATAAAGTTGGTTCCGTCAAGTGTTTTGATAGTAAAAGTGCATCTAGAGAGCTCATATTAGGACGCAAAGGCCCTCATAACCTTTTACAGGTGCGAAAAAACTGCTTTCTCAAAACAAATGGTCAAATATCTTTCAAATATTCGCAAAACTACCCAAAAGTTGCCACATTGTCCGCCTCGGCCGGGTGGGCCAACTGGGCGCCGGTGGTAAACCGTCAACCTTGGTTACCGCCGGGAGACTCGTAGAGCTTCCTAGCTCGACTTAAGTTGGGAAAACCGACAGCATCTACCAACATTCCGACTTATAGTGAATATTTTTTGACCTCTGAATGCGACAGGCGGACGCGTCTGATGTCTGCGAATCGACTCCTGTCATTACCAGCCCTGCAGCCCCCCTACAGCCCGAGTTAAGTGCAGAAAACCGACAGCACCTCTCAGGATGACTCGAACAATACAATAGTTTCGCAGACCTTGTTCGGGCAGCAGACCGAGTTCCGAGCTCTGGATTCGACAGGCGGACGCGCCTGTCTTCAAATTGATGCCTGTGATCACCAGCACTGTAGCCCACCTCAGCGCGAGTTGAGTGAAGAAAACCGAGAGCACTTCTCAAGATGACTCGATCAATGAATAGTTTCGTGATTCTAGATCGGGCATCAGACCGAGTTCAGAGCTCTGGATTCGACAGACAAAGGCAACTGACAATTCTATAGGTTTCTGTAACTATCAGCTCTGTAGCTGTCCTACAACTCGAGTTAAGTACAGAAACCGAGAGTTTCTCTCCCTACCTCGGCTAACAGACCGAGTTCACCAGGCGAACGCGCCTCGTCATTCTACATCGATTAGCTGTGCTTACCAGCTCTGTAGCTGTCCTAAAGCTCGAGTTATCTTCAGGAAACCGTCAGCGCGTATCAAGATGACTCAAAACGGCCGATCCCGCCACAGTGCTTTTCAATAGTAATATTCACCCGATCGAGCTGAGATCAAGATGGCGAGCGGGAATAAGATCGAATATCACAGAAAAAAATACTAGAGCTCTAACGAATGTTCAAATTTCGATAACAAAATTTTCAACCGACCAAAAGTCAGCAAAAGTTCCGTCGAGATTTTTCTTGCCAACTGGGCGCCGGCGGTAAACCGTCAACCTTTCTTACCGCCGGGGGACTCGTAGAGCTTCCTGACAATACATAATGTCGAAAAAAAAGCAGAGAACGAATAGTTCTTCAGCCCAAGCAATTTCAGACCTCTCGGATGCAACAGCCGAACGCCCCCCGATGCTTCTGGATTGTCTTCTGTACGAGCTCTGCACAGCCAGAGTTACGTGCGTCAATCGACAGCATCTCTCAGATGACTTGAACAAAACGAATAGTTTGGCAAACCCAGCTCGAGTATCATACCGAGTTCAGACCTCTGAATGCGACAGGCGGACGCGTCTGATGTCTCCGAATCGATTCCTGTGATCACCCGCCCTGCAGCCCCCCTACAGCCCGAGTTAATTAAGTGCAGAAAGCCGACAGCATCTTTCAGGATGACTCGAACAATACGAACAGTTTCGCGGAACGAGTTCGGGGAGCAGACCGAGTTCCGAGCTCTGGATTCCACAGGCGGACGCGCCTGACGTCTCCAAATCGATTGCTGTCACCACCAGCTCTGTAGCCCCCTACAGCCCGAGTTAAGTGCAGAAAACCGACAGCACCTCTCAAGATGCCTCGAACAATACGAACAATTTCGCGATTCTGGATCGGGCAGCAGACCGAGTTCAGAGCTCTGGATTCAACAGACAAACGCGACTGATGATTCTGAATCGATTTCTATAAATATCAGCCCTGTGGCTTTTCTATAACTTGAGTTAAGTACAGAAAACCGAGAACGCCTGTCAAAATGACTCGAATAATACGAATAGGTTTGCGGACCTAGCTCGGCTAGCAGACCGATTTCAGACTTCTGGTTGGGAGAGCCGAACGCGCCTGATCATTCTGAATCGATAAGGCGTGCTTACCAGCTCGGTAGCTGCCCTATATCTCGAGTTAAGTTCAGTATACCGACAGCGCGAATCAAGATGACTCGAAACGGCCGATCCCGCCGCAGTGCTTTTTGGCAGTGAAAGGTACCCGATCGAGCTGAGATCAAGATGGCGAGCGGGAATAAGATCGAATATCACAGGAAAAAATACTAGAGCTCTAACGAGTGGTTGAATTTCGGGAACAAAATTTTCAACCGACCAAAAGTCATCAAAACTGGGCGCCGGCGGTAAACCGTCAACCTTTGTTTTTTTTGCGGTTTGCGGTCCGCCACTAGAATCCGAATCCGAATCGGCGGAGCAGTGCAACTGAGCCCCCACCATCTTAGGTAGGTCGTAGCAGAGCGCACGCCACCTTAGCAGCAGCTCTCGTCAGGGCAGCGCAGGCAGCTAGTTCACAGCAGGTTACCGTGCTACCAGGAGGCAAGCTCATCGCCTCCTCGGCCACATCGTGCCAATGGAAGCTGTGCGAGCTGGTGCAGGAGGAAGAGGAGGAGGAGGAGGAGGAGGAGATGGGAAAATCAACCTGCACGCTGGAACCCCTACCTACAACGCCAATCTGAAGCCACCACCCACCTCCACATCCTTCATTACTGACACCCCCATCGAATGCACCACGGAGAGCAGTCTTACGAGTACTGAGGAACTTATCATATGCAAACCAGCGAGTAATAGTTTGGCCACCTCTGGCCTCCCACGACAATTTATCCGCACGCTCATTACCCTCACGAAAGAAATGCTTATACAGATTCTGTCCCGATGCAGGTGAGGTCAGTCCCCATCCAGACAGCATCGATACCGTATTTTGTAGTGTTCCCACCAGTCGTACATACTGCTTGTTGCGAATCTGCCACTCACCACACATCCAGTTTACAACAGTCTTACTATCTCCCAAGATCTCCATCCCAAGACGCTCAATATTCTCACACCTCCACTCCGTTTCATTCTCAAAATTAGCGGCAATACGTTTGCTCATCCTCTCATTCATCTCACTCTCCTCCTCCTCCTCTGCCTTCACATGTCTCACACCAGGCGGCCTGGGTAGAACAAACAAGTCGAACAAGTGTTGCATACCAATCACAGTCAGCAAATGCTTGCAGTATTTCTCACGGGACCCAGCGGAACTGTCGAATGAGAGGTACCACTCACAACCAAAGAGATCGCACAAGCACCAGTCCCACGCAGTATGTCCACGGGGGCGGCCGCCTATGTTCATGCGTGTCAGCTGCTTCCTATCTTTTACAGGCATTGCTAGAATACATGTGTCACGATGTTCCGTCTACTTCCCCCTTCCATGTAACATGGCCAGCCTAGATATCATCCATTCACGTGACATGTCCGACTCCTCAGGTATGGCAGGCTGATCATCTGGTGTACGCCGGCGACAGCCACTCGACATCTGGGATATCTGAGATACATGATATGTTTGAGAAGTCGCCGCCGCCGCCATCGCCCGAGTTTTCCTCTGACGCCGATTTGGTACCGTCTCTCCCTCCTCCTCCTCTGTGTGTGTTGTGTATCTCCTCATACGAATACTTGCAGCAACTGAGACATCCTTAGCCCAATCCCAACAACGAAATATCCATATCTGCACCGCACTTCGGAATCCAAGTCCAGCAAAACTCTGTCGTCCCGCTTTGTATCGCCTACGTTGAAACTCAGACCAGCCTTCAGTTCTCCGCTTGCGTATACCTGACATTATAGCTAGACATCTGCCTTCAAAATAGTGAACAGCAGCAATGGTAGAATAGTCGGGCGTTCTGCCCTCACAGTTGAATAATAATGCAGCAATCACTTTAGCTTGATAGCGAGTAAATCTTTCAGCCAAGTCAATCCCAGAACAGCGGTAATACGCGATTTCCCCAAAGAACATCCTCTGGGCTTTCTGGAGCATGGCCTCTGAGTCCGAGTGGTCCTTCCAGGTCTCCTCCAGAGTGGCTCCCAGGATCTCAAACGCTTGAACACGCGGTAGGACCACTTCTCGGGTCCCAAGAGCGGCGTCACTAGACGGCACCAGCACACGGATATCCTGCTCAGGGGACGGCGGGATGCCAGGCGGCGCACCAAAGTAAATATACATCAAAGATTTCGGCTTCCAGGTCATTCCTGCATTCATCAGGGGGATACTCATGTCACGCACCATCAACTCAAGGTCAGTGCGGGTCTTCGCATACAACAAAAGATTATCTGCCCAGAAACTGTGGGTCATACGCTCACCATTGAACATGCGCTCATCATTTTCCAATTTGATGCCGTACTGCGTTTCTTGCCTCCATCTGTCGATAACATCTCTCCAGAGTACAATAGAAACTGCCAGAAAAATCATAGGTCCCTCTACTCCTCCCGTTCGAATAGATTTGTCCCAATAGACCGCTGACGATGCCTCGATGCCCTCGAAGCTGGCCACGCACTGATTATCCATCATGGGTTCAATCAACGCCACAATGAGATCAGCAGGTATGTCAAGAGCACGAAGACAGCGCATGGCGAGGCACGGAGTAACATTATCGAAAGCTTGTAAGATATCAAGATTGGCAAGCCACAAACTGTCTCCTTTGCCCCAGACAGCGGAGTGCTGGCTGAGCCTCTTGGCAACGCTGGTGATTTCCGATGTTTTGCGTCCCGATCTGAATCCGTACAGGCATACATAGTGTCGGTGCTCCTCAATCCTCTTCTCAATCAACATCACAATACATGTCATGTACCATTTCATAAGACACGACTGTAGACATAGCACACGTGTATCTGTCAAATGTTGGCATGAGTGTGGCAGCTAGTTGACGCCAACTGTCGGGACAACATAACCTTCTGGAATACACACCTTGGAAGCTCACCAGAACACGTCGCACAGATGCCCACGAGAGCTGTTTCAACATCGTGACAGTCACGTTGTCGGGACCTGGGGCCTTTCCCGTGGACAGCTTCGCCCTCGCCCGCAGCAGGAGCGACATCGAGAACACCTCTGAGGATCCGCTTCCCGAACATAGACCACGCAGCGACTGAAGCTCACGCAGGGTCACCTCTCTGGCCTCGGGGTCCTCCACCTTAGACTTCATGTGCCCCAATATCTCGTCCCCCCACTCCTCGCGGTTCTGAGACTCCATCCCGTTGGCAAGGATCAACGTCTCCGTCTTGGCCCTCCTCCTCCTCCTCGTGTTCATTTCCGTCCTCCACCTCTGTACTCTTGCCTCTAGCCTCCTTCTTTCTCTCCTCACAATCTTTGAGCACCGTTTAGCCTCCTCTCTATCCCCCCGACGAAGAGCTTCACGTTTACTTGCCTGGGCGGCCCAGTGGATCTCGGATTTCTTTGGCACATTATTCCTGGGATTGATATCTTTCTGGGGGGTCTCCTCGGCGGCCTTTATGAGGTCAGGTCCCAGCGTATCCAACATCTCCTGTCGATCCTCTGGGTCAGCATTTTCCTGGCACAGAGCACGGTAACGACTGCCCCGATCGTCCATGTTCTTCGCAAACTCCAGCTGTGACACCGGTTGCAAGTGGATGAATTTTCGAGCAGGCTGGGTCCGTCTCTTCGCAGACGGTGCACAAGACAAGCGAACAACTATGCAGGCGTGGTCAGACAGCGCACGCTCGTATCTGCTGCAAGGGTGCTCCGTCCAGGCGTGGCCGACTTCCGAAGGCAGCATCCAGCCAACGGTGAGCTCCTGCCTGTGTAAACGACGGCTGACACCAACATAGTCGAGCACCTTCTCCACCCCCGTACCTGATTTGAAAGTAACCCTCCTCTGCCCGAATGTGTTCTCCATCCTGATGCCCCAGAGCCCGCAGAAGTCCAGTAGGGCCCTCCTCATCGATTGCAACCTAGACGCCCGTCGAATTTCGAAGCCCGAGACAAGCCTATGAGGTCTGGCTTTGCGTGCACCACGTTTTGTTTGAGTCATATACGGGTTGCCGTCATCCGCTCCCTCCTCCATCCCAGTATCAATCTCCGTAGACTCCCCAGCAATCCCAGACGCCTCCAGAAGCCCTGATCCAGTAACTCTAAAGCCGTTGACCTCCGAATCTGGCTCGAGTTCGACGTTAGCATCTGTCAAGAAGACCAGGTCCTGCGGCTGCTTCGGGAACTTAGACCTATGTGTGCGAAGCACTTGGGATATATCAAACAATATCTGCTCATACACATCATGCTCATACTGTTCTTCCGTAAGGGCATTGATACTCTCATGTGGCATATATGCAACAATAACCGTAACACTAGAATAACTACAAATGACAAAACCTTTGCCACGATATGTGGCTCTGAGCGAGTCTCTCCAAGACTTAGACATAATCACCGCAGCCTTCCGACAAGTACTCCGAAAAATTGTGTAACCTCGCATGCTGAGATCACGAACTGAAAGGAACTGACACTCGCACAACCCCGCGAGTCCCACATCTAAACGACGTAGTGAATTAATTATGTCATGGCCGTTCTCTGCACCTGCCCGACGCACATTCCATGACGCAATGGTGTCGTGGCACCTCTAGTTCGTACTGGAAATCCTCGCTCGCAACTCATCAATGTTGATCCCTGGCTCAAGCTGATTCATTGCACGAGTGATCTCCCAGCCATTCTGCAGAGAGAACTTGGCCACAATCTTCCCTGGAGGTGGTAAGTGGTCACTGGAGCCCCACATGAACGTAATCGGTGGTCCCGTCTCAGCCCTGAGATTCGAATGATGCTTCTTGAAACTCTTGAACTTGGCCTGAAAGATCCCAGCGGCATCCAGATGGGGCTTCTTCCAGGGGGGGGCCTCCACGTGGACCTTGAGGGCCCTGGGAGCGTGCTGGAGTTTGTTGTCGGCGATCGCGGCAACGAGTCGACGACGAAGATCCCACAGCTGGTCACTGGTAACCCCATTCTGGAAATAGAGCCGAGCACGCGAATACCCCCACGCCTCTCTACCTGTGTTGAACCTCTTGGATTGGTTCAGGTCCAGAAACTCCTTCACACCACTGAACCATTCTCCAGCCAGGACCTCATTCAGCAGTGAATTCAACGCCTGCTGTGATAACATCTCCTCCTGACGCTTCTCTGCATCCCTCCAGTCCGTCACCCATCCCTTGAGCTCGACGAACGATGGGGTGAAATTCTGCACTGACTGCCGAGTTTCCGCCGAGGACGCTGTCGTAGAGGTGCCTGCTCTGGGGGCCCCACCTGCAGGAGCCTGCTGGAGCTGGATTATCTGGAGCCTCTGATCCTCAACCTTCTTAGTAATAGCATCTATGTCCGTCATCGCCTGCTGTACATTTTTCTCCACCGAATCAACACGAGCATTGAGCTGGGTGCCGAGATCCGTGATGCTTCGATGTGTTGATTGGAAGCCCTCCGTCATCTTACCTCCCAGAGATGCAACAAGCGTCGTGATCTTGTCCATCCCCTTTGTCATGGCCTCCTCGAGGCCTTCAACCGTCTGAATTTTGACCCGTTTTCCCTCTGGGACCTCCTCCTCCTTGGCTCCTGGAACGGGCATATCAGTGGCGTCCATAGCGAAAACCTCGGGGACCGCAGCAGCTGATGAGGCAGCCATCTTGCCGTCTGAGATATTACAAGGGATATTCCACTTCGCACAGAACGATCGATCTTCTCGAGTACGTTTGAGATGTGCACTCAACTGATGAAAGTTATATGGGGCAACAGGATGGTGAGGTAAAGTGGGAGAGAGATCAGGTGGCCCAGATGGTATGTCGACTAGAGAATCCTTATCGTCGTGTCGAGCTCTACCAACCTGTCTGGCAAGATACTCCCACTCCCAATGTCCGAAGTTGGCTCCCCAGCGGTCCAAATCGATCGATTGACTCTGGCTCGTCCCGTCCAGCTCGACGCGGCAAAATGCCGCAAACAAGTGCAGGCGGCCTGCTTGCCTCGGGAAGCAAACAAATGCCGCAAACAAGTGCAGGCAGCCGAAGTCGCCGAAGTGGCCCGATCGCCACGCGCCCCCCCGCGCGGCGGGCCAGGGGCAGGCTGCCTGACTGCACGATGCAGCTCGAGTGAGCCCCCCGACGGGACAAGGCCGAGGGAGAGCGGGAGGTAAACTCCGCTTCCTCAACCTTGGTTACCGCCGGGGGACTCGTAGAGCTTCCTGACATCTCAAGATGACTCGAATAATACGAATAATTCGGCAAACCTAGCTCGAGTGTCAGACCGAGTTCACACCTCTGCATGCGACAGGTGGACGCGTCTGATGTCTGCGAATCGACTCCTGTGATCACCAGCCCAACAGCCCCCCCCCTACAGCCCGAGTTAAGTGCAGGAAACCGACAGCGTCTGTCAGGATGACTCGAACAATACGAATATGTTCGCAGACCTCGTTCGGGCAGCAGACAGAGTTCGAAGCTCTGGATTCGAAAGGCGGACGCGCCTGATGTCTCCGAATCGATTGCTGTGATTACCAGCCCTGCAGCTGCCCTACAGCCCGAGTTAAGTGCAGAGAATCACGCATCTCTCAAGATAACTAAAACAATACGAATAGTTTTTGCGATTCTCAGCAGACCGAGTTCAGAGCTCTGGAGTCAACAGACAAGGGCCACATATAATTCTGAATCAGATTATGTACGTATCAGCTCTGTACTGTTCTTTAGCTCGACTTAAGTGCAGAAAACCCAGAGTGTATCTCAAGATAACTCGAATAATACGAACAGGTTTGCGAACCTAGCTCGGCTAGCAGACCGATTTCAGACCTCTGGGTTCAACAGGCGAACGCGTCTAATTAATCTGAATCGATTGGCTGTGCTTAACAGCTCTGTACCTGTCCTCCAGCTCGAGTTATCTTGAGAACCCGTCACCGCGTGACACGCTGACCCGAAACGGGCGATCCCGCCGCAGTGCTTTTTGGCAGTAAAAGGTACCCGATCGAGCTGAGATCAAGATGGCGAGCTCAAATAAGATCGAATATCATAGGAAAAAATACTAGAGCTAACGAATGATTGAATTTTGAGAACCGAATTTTCAACTAACCAAAAGTCATCAAAATGTCCGTCGAGATTTTTCTTCCCAACTAGCTCTCCAGCGCCCCTGAATAACGGGAAAGCTTTTCTGGAGCGCTGCGGAAGCGCTGCCAGACTGGGAACCGGCGGTAAACTGTCAACCAGGTTACCGCCGGGACCCTCGTAGAGCTCTGCATAGACCAGGTCGGTTCCGAGATAACAGCAGAAAAAAGCTTCTGCATACTAGCTTCAAACATAAAGACATCTTTGTTTCGGTCGTACACAGTGGTGGTTCTCCCTAGTCTTTTAATCGGAATAATACAGCTAGGGCCCTGCGAATTGTACCATCGAAAGCACCATGGTTTACTGCATAGAATAAAAATTCAATTTCGCAAAACGAATTTCAAAATCTCTCGCCATCTTCGAAAAAACGACCCCAGGTCACCACATTGTCCGCCCGGCCCGAGTTGGCCAACTGGGCGCCGGCGGTAAACCGTCAACCTTGGTTACCGCCGGGAGACTCGTAGAGCTTCCTAGCTCGACTGAAGTTGAGGAAACCAACAGCACCTACCAACATTCCGACTCACAGCGAAAAATTTTTAACCTCTCAATGCGACAGGCGGACGCGTCTGATATCTGCGAATCGAGTCCTGTCATTACCAGCCCTGCAGCCCCATACAGCCCGAGTTAAGTGCAGAAATCCGACAGGACCTCTCAGGATGACTCGAACAATACAATAGTTTTCCAGACCTAATTCGGGCAGCAGACCGAGTTCGGAGCTCTGGATTCGACAGGCGGACGCGCCTGATGTCTTGAAATCGATACCTGTGACCACAAAGAAAACCGAGAGCACTTCTCAAGATTACTCGACCAATACGAATAGTTTCGCGATTCTAGATCGGGGAGCAGACCGAGTTCAGAGCTCTGGATTCGACAGACAAACGCAACTGATGATTCTGAATCGGTTTCTGTAAAGATCAGCTCTGTAGCTGTGCTACAGCTCGAGTTAAGTACAGAAAACCGAGAGTTTCTGTCAAGATGACTCGAATAATACGAATAGGTTTGTGGACCTAGCTCGGCTAGCAGACCGAGTTCAGACCTCTGGATTCAACGAGCGAAAGCGCCTAATCATTCTACATCGATTAGCTGTGCTTACCAGCTATTTAGCTGTCCTAAAGCTCGAGTTATGTTGAGAAAATCCGTGAGTGTGTATCAAGATGACTCAAAACGGCCGATCCCGCCACAGTGCTTTTCGATAGTAATATTCACCCGATCGAGCTGAGATCAAGATGGCGATCGGGAATAAGATCGAATATCACGGGAAAAAATACTAGAGCTCAAACGAATTGTCAAATTTTGAGAACAAAATTTTCAACCGAGCAAAAGTCAGCAAAAGTTCCGTCGAGATTTTTCTTGCCAACTAGCTCTCCAGCGCGCCGGAATTACTGGGCGCCGGCGGTAAGCCGTCAACCTTCTTTACCGCCGGGAGACTCGTGGAGCTTCCTAGCTCGACTTAAGTTGAGGAAACCGACAGCACCTACCATCATTCCGATTTATAAAGAATATTTCTTGATCTCTGATTGCGACAGCCGGACGCGTCTGATGTCTGCGAATCGACTTCTGTTATTACCAGCCCTGTAGCCCCCCTACAGCCCGAGTGAAGTGCAGAAAACCGACAGCACCTCTCAAGATCACTCGAACAATATAGTAGTTTTGCAGACCTTCGTGCAGCAGACCGAGTTCCGAGCTCTCGATACGACAGGCAGAGTCTGATGTCTTCAAATCGGTTCCTGTGATAACAAGCACTGTAGCCCCCTCAGCGCGAGTTGAGTGGAGAAGACCGCGAGCACTTCTCAAGATGACTCGATCAATACGAAACGCAAAGGTTTACGGGCATAGCTCGGCTAACAGACCGAGTTCAGACCTCTGGTTTCAACAGGCGAACGCTCCTACATCGATTAGCTGTGCTTACCAGCTCTGTAGCTGTCCTAAAGCTCGAGTTATGTCTAGAAAACCGTCAGCGCGTATCAAGATGACTCGAAACGGCCGATCCCGCCACAGTGCTTTGCGATAGTAATATTCACCCGATCGATCTGAGATCGAGATGGCGAGCGGGAATAAGATCGAATATTACGGGAAAAAATACTAGAGCTCAAACGAATTGTTGGATTTCGAGAACTAAATTTTCAACCGACCAAAAGTCACCAAAAGTTCCGTCGAGATTTTTCGGGCCAACTGGGCGCCGGCGGTAAACCGTCAACCTTTCTTACCGCCGGGGGACTCGTAGAGCTTCCTGACAGTATATAATGTGGAAAAAATTCAAGAGAATTTCAGCCCAAGCCAGACCTCTCAAGATCACTCTGGCAAAAAAACGAACAGTTTGGAACCCAGCTCGAGTGTCAAACCGAGTTCAGACTTCCGAATGCGACAGGCGGACGCGTCTGATGTCTGTGAATCGACTCCTGTGATTGCCAGCCCTGCAGCCCCCTACAGCCCGAGTTAAGTGCAGAAACCGACAGCAGCTCTCAGGACGACTTGAATAATAGAATAGCTTCGCAGAGCTAGTTCGAGCAGCAGACCGAGTTCCGAGCTCTCGGTTCGACAGACGGACGCGCCTGATGTGTCCAAATCGATGTATGTGACCAGCGGCACTGTAGCCCTCCCCCAGCACGAGGTAAGTGCATAAAACCGAGAGTACTTCTCAAGATGACTCAAACAATACGAATAGTTTCGCGAACCTAGCTCGGGCAGCAGGCCGAGTTAAGAGCTCTCGAGTGAACAGACGAACGCGCCTGATGATTCCCAATCGATTTCTGTGACTATGAGCTCTGTAACTGCCCTACAGCTCGAGTTAAGTACAGAAAACCGAGAGCGTCTGATACGTTGACTCGAATAATACGAATAGGTTTGCGGACCTAGCTCGGCTAGCAGACCGAGTTCAGACCTCTGGAATGAACAGGCGAACGCGCCTAATCATTCTGAATCGATTAGCTGTGCTTACCAGCTCTGTAGCTGTCCTGAAGCTCGAGTTATCTTGAGAAAACCGACAGCGCGTATCAAGATAACTCGAAACGGCTGATCCCGCCTGCCCGCTTTTTGGCAGTAGAAGGTACCCGATCGAGCTGAGATCAAGATGGCGAGCGGGAATAAGATCGCATATCACGGGAAAAATATTAGAGCTCAAACGAATTGTTGAATTTCGAGAAAAAAATTTTCAACCGAGCAAAAGTCACCAAAAGGTCCGTCGAGATTTTCCTTGCCAACTAGCTCTCCAGCGCCCCGGAACTGGGCGCCGGCGGTAAACCGTCAACCTTTCTTACCGCCGGAGGACTCGTAGAGCTTCCTGACAACATATTATGTCGAAAGTAATTATACCGAAAAAATAGTTTTGCAGCCCAAACAATTTCAAACCTCTCGGATGCAACAGCCGAACGCCCCCGATCCTTCTGGATTGTCTAGCTCTCCTACAGCCCGAGTTACGTGCGTAAATCGACGACAGCACCTCTCAAGATGACTCGAACAATACAAAGGTTTGGCAAACCTAGCTCGAGTATCAGACCGAGTTCAGACCTCTGAATGCGACAGGCGGACGCGTCTCATGTCTCTGAATCGATTCCTGTCATTACCAGCCCTGCAGCTCCCCCTACAGCCCGAGTTGAGTGCAGGAAACCGACAGCACCTCTCAGGATGACTCGAACAATACGAGTAGTTTCGCGGACCTAGTCCGGGCTCTGGATTCCAAAGGCGGACACGCCTGATGTCTCCGGATTCCAGTGATTACCAGCCATGCAGCCACCCCACAGCCCGAGTTAAGTGCAGAGAACCGACAGCATCTCTGAAGATGACTCGAACAATACGAATAGTTTCGCGATTCTAGATCGGGCAGCAGACCGAGTTCAGAGCTCTGGATGCAGCAGACGAACGCGACTGATGATTCTGAATCAGATTCTGTACGTATCAGCTCTGTGGCTGTCCTGTAGCTCGAGTTAAGTACAGAAAACCGAGAGCGCCTGTGAAGATGACTCGAATGATACGAATAGGTTTGCGAACCTAGCTTGGCTAGCAGACCGAGTTCAGACCTCTGGGTTCAACAGGCAAACGCGCCTGATCATTCTGGATCGATTAGCTGTGCTTACCAGCTCTGTAGCTGTCCTAAAGCTCGAGTTATCTTGAGAAAACCGTCACCGCGTGACAAGATGACCCGAAACGGCCGATCCCGCCTGCCTGCTTTTTGGCAGTAAAAGGTACCTGACCGAGCTGAGATCAAGACGGCGAGCCGGAATAAGATCGAATATCATGTTCAAACTTTGAGAACAAAACTTTCAACCGACCAAAAGTCATCAAAAGGTCCGTCGAGATTTTTCTTGCCAACTAGCTCTCCAGCGCGCCGGAATTACTCTTAAGCTTCCAGCAATAACTTGCCAAGGGAAGCTCTACGAGTTATTACTCTTAAGCTTCCAGCAATGGCGCCGGCGGTGAACCGTCAACCTGGTCACCGCCGGGAACCTCGTAGAGCTCCTCTCACTGGTATGAGTGCAGAGAATCGACACAGAGTGAAAAAATAAAGATTTTTCGAAAATCTTGAAATTCGATTTTTTCGATGTTCATATTCGCTCAGTTCCTGGAAGTGAACTAACTCATGCAAAAATGCATCGAGAGAGCTGAGCTGCTGTCAGAGAGGAGTTCATACGCCAATGCTCGGCGTAAAAATCCGCTTTCTCAAAATAAATGGTCAAATATCTTTCAAAAAATCGCAAAACCACCCAAAAGTTATCACATTGTCCGCCTCGGCCGGCTGGGCCAACTGGGCGCCGGCGGTAAACCGTCAACCTTTCTTACCGCCGGGGGACTCGTAGAGCTTCCTGACTATATATAATGTAGAAAATAAATTGCAGCGAACGAATGGTTTTTCAGCCCAACCGATTTCAGACCTCTCGATGCAACAGCCGAACGCCCCCTGATGCTTCTGGATTGTCTTCTGTACGAGCTCTGTAGCTCTGCTACAGCCCGAGTTACGTGCCCTAATCAACAGCACCTCTGAAGATAACTCAAACAAAACGAATAGTTTCCTAAACCCACCTCGAGTATCAGACCGAGTTCAGGCCTCCGAATGCGACGGGCGGACGCGTCTGATGTCTCCGAATCGATTCCTGTGATTACCAGCCCTGCAGCTCCCCTACAGCCCGAGTTAAGTGCAGAAAACCGATAGCATCTTTCAGGATGACTCGAACAATACGAACAGGTTCGCGGACCGAGTTCAGGCAGCAGGCCGAGTTCCGAGCTCTGGCTTCCACAGGCGGACGCGCCTGATGTCTTCAAATCGATTGCTGTCCCCAGCAGCACTGTAGCCCTCTACAGCCCGAGTTAAGTTTAGAAAGCGACAGTACCTCTTCAGATGATTCGAACAATACGAATAGTTTCGCGATTCTAGCTCGGGCAGCAGGGCGAGTTCAGAGCTCTCGATTCAACAGACGAACGCGCCTGATGATTCCCAATCGATTTCTGTGACTATCAGCTCTGTAGCTGCCCTACAGCTCGAGTCAAGCACAAAATACCGAGAGCGTCTGTCAAGATGACTCGGATAATACGAATAGGTTTTTGAACCTAGCTCGGCTAGCAGACCGAGTTCAGGCCTCTAGGATCAACAGGCGAACGCGCCTGATCATTCTACATCGATTAGCTGTGCTTACTGGCCCTGTAGCTGTCCTGAAGCTCGAGTTATCTTGAGAAAACCGACAGCGCGTATCAAGATGACTCGAAACGGCCGATCCCGCCCGCCTGCTTTTTGACAGTGAAAGGTACCCGATCGAGCTGAGATCAAGATGGCGAGCGGGAATAAGATCGACTATCATGGGGAAAAAATACTAGAGCTCTAACGAATGTTCAAATTTTGAGAAAAAATTTCAACCGACCAAAAGTCACCAAAAGGTCCGTCGATATGTTTCTTGCCAATTAGCTCTCCAGCGCCTCGGAATTACTGGGCGCCGGCGGTAAACCGTCAACCTTTCTTACCGCCAGGGGACTCGTAGAAAAATATGTAGAGAACAAATAGTTTTTTAGCCCAGCGATGTCAGATCTGGATTCTCTTCTGTACGAGCTCTGTAGCTATCCTACAGCCCCAGTTACGTGCGTCAATCGACAGCATCTCTCAAGGTGACTCGAACAAAACGAATAGTTTGGCAAACCCAGCTCGAGTTTTCCAGCGCCCCAGACTGGGCCAGCGGTGAACCGTCAACCTTGGTTTTTTCGTTTCGCGGACACACGGGCCCTAAGGCCCCGTCCAGTCCGAGGCGGGCGGGCACGCCAAACGCGGGCCACCGAGCGGCTAAGGCGAAAGCCTCACCACGCCAAGCACGTGGGGGGCGGCTTAGGCGGTAGCCTCTGGCAGCTCTTATAAGGAGTGTGTACATCAACACAATGTGTGCACGCATGAAGGCAACAACACAAATGAGAATCATCAATCACACAACTTATCGCTAAAATAGGCCTGCAAAACCCGTGGGAGTGCTGCAATAACGCACTCTGCAGCGGAGAGTTCCGCATCCGTCACCGTGGACCCGTCTTGGAGAGCGAAAGAGCAAACGTAAACGTCCTTGAAGATAATCTGTGGGGATTCACAGAAGGAAGAGGTGGGCGATAGATGGGAGAATCGAGAACGCAGTCCAATCTGAATCCAAGCTCCACTTCCTGCTCCCAGGCTGCACACACCACCATCAAAGCCCGCTTTGATGAGGCAAGGTTCATAGCATGACTGTTCGTATGGCTGCAACTGGTACTGTTCGTTCGTGTATTGGTGGCCCTCGCGGGCCTGGTGGGTAAGGAGGTCGGCTTTCTCGTTCCATTCCCGAAACTCATGCTTGAGAAGATCGCGTCCTGCTTCAGCAGGTCTGACACCATACATACAACACATTCCTGCCAAAGAATTAATCATATTATCAACACGTGTCTGGTATAAGTGATTATCGGCCTTCCAGAGGCCGCAAAGCCAGCAAATGATAAGACGAGAATCTCCTGTGATCTCCAACGGCACGCCTCCTGAAGTCACGTCCCAACATGTGCTCTTCATATTGTGGATAGCTAATCTCTTACTGAATCGCAGGCGTGCAGCGGGAGAATCGTCATCTGTAACAACATACTCCTCATTTCGTTCAGCCAGCAAGACGGGGGAGTTACCATCATGGATACCTTTGCATTTCTTCCGGAAAAGCTTGAGCATAGAGGGTGTACAATGATGAGCTGCAAACTGCATGAAGGCATGAAGGCCACCTTGGAATACTTCCCACCACCGTGGGCCGAAGAACTCATGAAAAGGTGTCTGCCAACAACGTTGTCCGATCGCTTGCCCTCCTGACCTCCAGCGTTTCATAACTCCACATTCCCTCCACTTGCCGAAAGCCCGAAGGACTTCTCCCTCAAGTGTGCGCAGCGTGTCATAACTTATTCCAAAGGCAATCAAACACATGCGTGCATCACTCCATGCTCTATGCTCGTCCGTCATGTCCTCTCCCTGATACAACCTCTGCGCATATGCCGAGACGCCCTTTGCCAGCAGCCACTGAGCTCGGAGAAATCTCTGGACCAAGCTGTGGTACCCAGCCTCTGCGAACCTCGATCTGGCATCGCTGTATCTTCTCTCGTTCCATGTAGCATGGGATTCGTCTGGTTCTCGGCGGCATCGAAGCATGAAGCATAAACACTTGCCCTCAAACGCGTGCAATGCATGGAGGCTATCCTTGTCGGCCGTGCAGCCATCCGCACCGAAAAGGGCAATACTCTGAACCTTTTGCTGGTACCGTAGGAACTTATCCTTCAGAGGCGTGCGTTTGTTCCGAAAATATCCTGCCTGGGAATAAAATGTCCGACGAGCCGCCTCAATCCTAGAGTCCACGTCAAGGTGCGAGGAGTACTTATAATCAGAGAACAACTGGACGCCTAGAACCGTCATCTCAGTAACACGCCTGAACCGCATTACGTCATTCAGGAAGGGTACAAGCAAGCCGGCTGAAGATAGGATCTGCCCCTCTGCATCTCTCGCAGCGTCGGCTCCGAAGACCATGTAAAGCAAGCTTGAGGGTTTCCAGCGCATGCCGAAATCTTGGAGTCTAACAGTAAGGTCGTGAATCATGTGTGCCAATTCTTCCCTGCTTCGTGCCAAGATGTAGCAATTATCTGCCCATACGAAGTGATTGACGACCGACGTGTAGGACGATTTGCCAGACTCCATGGGGTCCCCAGTTTTAAAACACACTTGATAGCCTATGTTCTGTCTATCCCATTGTCGGAAGGTTTCCTGCCACATCGCAGCAATAATAAGATTGAAACCTAGGGGTCCCTCGGCTCCGCCCGTTCTAATACATCTATCCCATCTCACACCCTCCACCTCGATACTTTCATGGCAAACCGTCCCCACACTATCGCATAGTGGATCAAGAAATGCATATTGAAGATGATAAGGTACATGCGCGTGCTGTAAACCCCGTCTAACATTGGCTACCGTGCAATGGTCGAAGGCTTGTAGGATATCTGCATTGGCCAGATGTGCTGTTTCCCCCTTTCCCCATGTAGAAGCATGCTGGCCGATGTGTTTCAAACTCGCCGTGATCTCGTTCGTGGTGCGATTAGATTGGAAGCCGTAAAGACCGAGAGGGCGAAAGAGACCGTTTCGCTCGACATGTTGTTCCACCAAGATAACAATACATGTGCTGTACCATCGTGCAATAGCGTTCTGCATACATAGAAGCCTACCGTCCCTAAGATCCGTGATGCCAGGAAGCTTGGGCATAAAGGAGATGAGGATATCACGCCATGAGGAGGGGTACGGTGTGCACATGTGTAGCATATCGTCGAACAGGCGTCGGATGTTGCGCAATACCGTCCAAGGGAGACACTTTAACACCTCACACGGTACTCGATCTGGCCCTGTGGCTCGTTGTGTACGGAGGGGCGCCCGCCCACGTCCGAGTAACGCCATAGTGATGGTCGAATACATGCTGCTACAAAGCTCCTCCCTCGCCTTCTCCTTGATCTCCTCCATCATACTAGCGTTCTCCTCCCGCATCTGATCCGATGAAAGCTTATTTCTGCAGAAACTGTCGAGCTCCTTCCTCCAAACCTCCCTGTCCTCCGTCTCCTGGCCCTCCACCACCAAGTGTTTAATATGATGACGAGTCTTTCGACGATTGAGGGGACACTTCCAGGCTGCAACATCTCTGCGATATCGACGGCGATGTAGATTAATCTCACTCCTGAAACGTTTCTTTTCCTCTGGAGTCGTGTCTGACGGTAGTTCCCGCCATCTCTCCAAAAGACGAGTCAACTCGGTCGGCCTCACAGGTGGCCTCTGCTTGCCACTCTGCGCCGTGGTAAAGTCCACGTCAGGAGCAGCAACAAAAGACTGAATGAGCGTGCTAGGCAAGCTGGCTGGCTCCATCTCGAGAGAACGTGCGGGAATCCCACGAAACACAACATCTCCCAAGCTCCGATCCACCCTCCTCCTGGCATTGAACTCATCGCCCCATGTCACGCATCGATATCCTACCAAAGAGGGCGCCGGCGGCTCCACCCGCCCCCTGTCGTCACGTCGCACAATCACACGGCCAGGCGATGCAAACTGCCCAGTTAGAAGTGCATGATCACTTAATCGACTCCTATTCCTCCTTCCTCCTCTTGCATAACACCAAGAAACTTCACACTCAGAGCACTCCCAGCGGCTGGGCACCAAGATGTAATCGAGCACCTTCTGAATTCGTCCAAAGCTACGTTGCTCGCCCCACGCTTCCCAAGTAGGACGCCTATCTGCAGAAAAGGTATTGGCCGCCTTAAACATGTGGGTCTGCATGAACCCCAGTAGCATCTCCATCATCCTCCTCCTCCTGTTGATACGCTCCCTCTCCTCCGTACCACATGCCAAGGTCCTGACCTCCTTCCTCAAGCCCTCTCCCGTGGCAAGATACAATTCCCCATTACATTCTAACTCACATAGTGGCGGTAGCTCAACATTCCCGTCAAGCAAACAAACAAAGCTGGCCTGGCTATACCTGTGTCTGAGGCTTCTGAAAGTGGCAGACACCCGCTCAAGCGTGAGTTCATACTCCGCTTCGCAATCTTCTCGATGAGAATCGGGCAGGTAGAGAGAGCAGACAACCAAGGGAGAGATGGAAGTACCGAACACACCAATGGCGAATCTAGAGAAAGTAGTAACGAATTCCCTGGACGTCGAGGCCCAACTTCGATCGAAGAGGAGCCCCGCCTTCCTGCAGGCACTATGCTTGATCTGCCATCCGAGACGGGCGGCATCTGCATGAATTATATTCTGGGCCTCCTGAAGCGCGAACATGGTTGAGCACCTCCACGCCTCTGAAGTTGTTCTCACCAGCCTTGTCGAGGTTCCAGCATCCCAACTTGATCCCCGACAGCCGGTGCCGATTCGGTCACACCTTGCGGTTGACCTCGACCTCGAAGTCCGTCGCTGTGATCGTTAGATTTGGGAACTTCACCTGAAGTTGGCCCCACTGCGTCTCATGGATCGTCCACGCCTGGGCTGCTCCGAATTCAGCGATACAGATCGGGCGGAGGAGTCGGTCGCCCTGAGCCTTGACCCACATGTTCGATTTCGGGGGGCCAACCTCTCCCCTCACCTCCAGGACCAAGCTGTGGCGCTGGCACACGTTACGCCAGGCCCCGCAGAAGCGACCAACTGCACGAACATGGTCGCGCTTCCAGGGAGCTGATTCGATATTGAAACGTAATTGGGTCGGGTCGATGACCTGCGTCATGCCTGCGATGAGCACGCTGGGATCTGGAATAGTCGTCCCCTCTGGCAAGGGGGCTCGCTGCGCAGTGGGAGTCACAATGATCCTGAGAAGCTTCTGGAAACGATATAACACTTCTCGATCAGTGAATGGAAGAAACTTGATGCGACAACTGCCGAACATGTAGCGACCCGCATTGATACGCTCTGTCCCCTCCTTGCTGAGAAAGGCCTGGTCATCTGAGGCAATCACTTTGGATATATTGTCCACGAGTATCACGGTGTCGTCAGAAGTCAACATTTGAGCACAACGATTCTGATGATTGGCCCAATCCGTAACCCACCCCTTGACCTCGATATATGTTGGAGAGAATTGGCTCCTACCCCCGCCTCCTCCACCGCCCCCGTCAGCGGGGCCACTCCCAGCACTGAAGGTAGAGACCGCACTCCCATTCTGAACCGTTTTCAATGTTTTCTCGAGTTCGTCCATACGTTTATCCGTCTCGTCCATACGTTTAGTGTGTTCTGCTAAAACTCCGTCCATCCTCTTGATGTCTGTCTTTGTGGCCTCCACAGTCTCACGGATATCGTCACCTACGTCTTCCTGTTTGAACATTCCCTCAATCATCATACGCTGGAAGGGATCAGTGAATTGTGCAAGCGTCTGGGTCCTGCGCGCCTGGACATCAGGACCTCGCTGTCTCTTAGTACCCGCAGTAGCAGCAGCTGCTTCCACGGAGCTCGACATAATTCCTACGTCGCCTCTAAGGAGATCTTCGGGGATATTCCAACGATTTCGAAAGCCCTGTTCCTCTCTGCGTCGTTTAAGTAGTTGAGCTGAAGCAACCCTGAGAACTGAATCGAAGCGATACCCTTCTGTACGAATAAGGGGGACCGTCGGGCTGATGAGCCTGTCGTCGTCAAGATCTAATGAAGTCTGCCTCTGAAGCCACTGCTCCCTTGTCTCAAGCCAATTGCCGAGACCCCACTGCTCCAGAAGCCTAGCCTGGTCCTCAGGCTCGTCCCAAGACGTGGCTGGAAATTCCCAGAATCAGAATACTATGGCGGCGCCCGCGGGGGAGTGCGCGCCCCGAGGGAGGAGAGAACGCGCCCAGAGGGAGCGGAGACCAGCGCCCAGAGGAAGGAGGCCGCGCGGAGGTGGAGGGGGGAGGGGGGAGCACGCTAGAACCCTTGCGGTTCTTGAGCCGTGCGGTTCTTGAGCCAGGGTTTTGTTTTGCGTCTTTGCTGGGACCGTCTTGGCCACTGAGGCCAGGTCCAACAAAGTCTCAGGCAAAACAGAGCCTCTTATTCATCACGCAAGCAGTCAGCTCTTATACCACACAGCGAAGCTGAAGGAATAAAGAGAATCACATGCCGCAATGACACAATCAAACGCAAAGAACACACAGATAATCGAGGAAGTCAGTGAGCAGCGAAGCTGCAGGAATATACAAGACACAGAAAAGAAGAAACAATGTGTGTCAAATCACTGCGAATGATCAAAGAAGGTCTGCACAACCTGTGGGAGCACCTCGCATATGCGCTCCGCCGCCGATAGCTCCGTATCTGTAACAGTGGCGCTCGGTGGTAGACACCAAGCCGCAAGATACACATCCTTGAAAATGATGTCGGTCCGCGAGAGATATACTTGTTTCGCAGACCAATCTGTATCCATGCACCACAGGCACTTCCGCGGCTACAAACTCCCCCATCAAAGCCGGCTTTGATAAGGCAAGGAATATAACACTGAGATTCAAAGTCGTTGAGGTAAACGAAATCGGCGTACACATGGCCCTGACGGGCCTGATGGGTCAGTAAGTCTGCTTTCTGGTTCCATTCCCGAAACGAATGAGAGAAGAAGTCACGGCCGGCCTCTGGAGGCCTCACCAAGTAAGTTTCCTGCATTTCGTCCAACTTATTAATCAGAGTATCCACCCTTTTCTGATATACCTGAGCTAATACTTTCCATTTCCCGCAGAGCCAGTTAATAACAAGCAGTGAGTCCCCTTGGATGTCCAGTGGTATCCCATCTGTATCGAGGTCCCACTGTGTACAACGCATATTATGCAACGCAATACGTTTGCTGAGGCGATCCCTATATGCTGGTGTATCCTCCCGATCCTGACCGATATGAACCCCTCCATCCTCATCCAAGTTCAAGAATACAGGCACCCCTGAGGACGCCAACCCTTTACACTTCTTTTGGAAGTACTTCAACATAGTACTAGAACAAACATTAGCAGCGAAATCCATGAAATGCTCAAAACTTCCAGCAAAGAACTCCCACCAGGATAAACCGTAAAACGATTCCAATGAATAATACCACGGACGGAGTCCGACGCTCTCCTGTCCCCCCCGATGCCTTTTCATAGAGCTGGCCTCCTTCCAGTTTCCCCAACATCTGAGAGCCTCACTTGAATCCGTCCTCATTCTATCCCACAGTCGGCCAAACGCCAGACATGAGAAACGAGAATCTCTCCAAGCTCTCATCGAGTTCGCCTCCAGCTCCCCCCGATCTGTGATCAGCCTGTGTGCAAAGTCCTGGATGTCAATAGCCCACATCCAATGCACTCTGAGAAACTTCTGTACAATGCCCACGAAGTGAGCATCATGAAATTTTTGTCTCGCACGTTCATACCTCCTCGTATTCCATTCCTGGTAACTTTCCCCCTCCCTCCGTATACAGCGAGACATTACAGACAGGCACTTGCCCTCAAAGATATGAAGGGCGCTCAATGAACTTGAATCGACCGTGCATCCTTCCGCCGCGTAGAGCACAATACTCTGAACTCTCTGAGCATACCTCTCATATTTATCTTTCAACGGGATGGCCGTGGAGCGGAAGAAGGTCGCCTGCCCCCAGAAGGCCCTGCGAGCACAGTCAATACGAGCGTCCAAATCATGATGTTCATTCACATGTAGTTCAGAACAAATATAAGCCCCCAGCACCTCCATCTCCGTCGTCCTTCTAAATCGATACACTCCAGACGCCTCCGACCCCACCGAGAGAGCAAGATCAGCAGTGTGAAGTATTTCCCCTTCCACATCTCGCGGCGGCTCGACCCCGAACACCATATACAATAGGCTGGATTCCTTCCATCTCATTCCATAATCATGTAACTGTGTAGTTAGACCGTGTAACATGCGTGTGAGTTCCTCTCGACTCCGAGCCAATACATAACAGTTGTCAGCCCAAAGGAAATGATTAATAATCGAAACACAGCTAGTCGAGCCAGTCACATACTCAATACGATAACCTAGTCCTAGTACGTCCCATTCTCGAATCGTGGAGCCCCACATAGCAGCAACGATGAGATTGAAGGCCAACGGTCCCTCGGGCCCTCCCGTCCGAATACATTTGTCCCACCTAACCTCCACCACCTCAATCCCATCATAATAGACAGTGCCTACACATTCGCACAAGGGGTCAAGTAGAGCATACTGTAGGTAAAGGGGTACATCCGCATGATCCAACCCGCGCCTGACATTGGCCACCGTGCAGTGATCGAACGCCTGAAGGACATCAGCGTTCGCCAAGTGTGCCGTTTCCCCTTTTCCCCATTGTGCAGCATGTTGACCTATGTGTTTGATGCTAGCCGTGATTTCGTGTGTACGACGGTGTTCCTGGAAACCATACAACCCAATATGACGAAACACTCCTTTTCTTTCAATATGACCCTCAACCAAGAGAACAACACAGGAACTGAACCATCTCGAAACAGCATTCTGCATACACAGCAAACGTCCGTCTTTTAACTTAGTGATCCCTGGAGTTTTTGGCATAAAAGAGACGAGAATCTCACGCCACGACTGAGGATACGGAATCGTGAGCTTGATGATTTTATCGAACAACTTCTGGATCGCTCTGAGAGCACACCACGGCAAGCTCCTTATAATCTCGCACGGTATCCCGTCTGGCCCAGTAGCCCTCTGGGTCTTCAGCCGAGCTCGTGCTCTGAGAAGCAGCGCCATACTAATTCCCACAACTGATGTGGAACGTATCTCATGTACAGCCCTCATCCTGATCTCCTCCATCATACTGTTGGTGGAATTGCGTATCTCTTCGGACGACACCTTGCAACGAACGAACTTGTCGAGCTCCTCCTTCCACTCCTCACGGTCCTCCGTCTCCCTCCCATCCACCACTAAATGTTTGATAGTATATCTGACCTTTCTTTTTGTTGGGGGACATCTGCACATAATCATATCACGTCGATAACCTCTGCGTAGACGATTAGCCTCATTCTTTAACCTCCTCAACCTCTCCACTTCCTCCTTCGGACACATCTTAACCTCCTCCTCCGCTCTTGTGAGCTGCACCGGCCTGGACGGCTCTCTCTGTCTTCTCGCACCCGTGGTGGAGTAGTCCACCGTCGGTGACAAGTACGCCTCCAGCATAGTACTCTCCAGACCCTGTGGACAGGTCACAGACGGACACCTTGAAAAGGCAGCACCGCCTAGATACGAATCCACATGCTGTCGAGCCTGATGCTCATCAGCCCAAGTCGAACACTTGTATCCGACCAGAGACGGCCTAGACTTCTGACCAGGCTGGGGGTCAGGGCGACGAACAATCACGTTCCCAGGGTCAGTGAAACTCGCCGTGATGATTGCGTGATCGGATAATCTACTGAACTGCTTCTTCCCACCCCTCTTGAAACACCACTTCACCTCCAGATCCGAGAACTCCCAACGGTGAGGGACCATTAGGTAATCCAGGACCCTCTTCGAAGTCAGAAACTTGTTCTCCCCCCACGACTCCCAGGTATGCCTCCTAGTACAGAAAGTGTTGGCGGCCTTCAGTCCATGCGATTCCATGAACTCTAACAGCAGCTCCTTCAGCCTCCTCCTCCGACTCCTCCTTTCAATCTGCTGTGTACCGTCTCCTCCTCTCTCCCACCTTCTGTCCGTACGAGTACCTTCCTTTCCAGTAGCCTCATACTCCTCCCCATTATACGTAAATCTGCATCCAGGCGGAATCTCCACGTTTGCATCTAGCAGAACACAAAAGCTGGCCTGAGGAAACTTAGTGCGGAGAACATTGCGAGCACGACCGATCTGCTCATATACCTCCGCAGCAATCTCAACACAATCCTCCACATGAGGGTCTGGCAAATACGCTGACACAATAATGAGTGGTGACTTCTCTGACCCAAAGACACCGATAACGAACCTCGTGAAACAAGTGAAAAACATGCGGACGGCAGCCGCCCAAGATCTGTCGAAGATGAGAGCTGCCTTACTACACGAACTAGTTTTGATGCGCCACCCCAAGCGTTCAAATTCCCCGTGCACTAGGTATTGAGTTACTTGACATGCAAAGAGCCCACCACATGCCCTCATATGATGGAGAATCTCAGCACATTTGAAATGAGCCTCCCCTGCTTTGTTCAGGTTCCAGCTCGCTAAGCGTATGCCTCGGACGAGGCGCCGCAAACGTCACTGCTTACGATTCACTTCCTGAAGTATATCATTCATGGGAACCTTCAGCGCCGGATAAAAATAAACAATACGAGCCCATGCATCAGCATGAAGAACCCAAGCCCCTGTGGTATTCGTATACGTCGCAAAACAGACGGGTCGGAAATTCGTAACAGCTTGAGTACAAATCTGACTTCTCGGTGGCCCCACCTCCCCACGGATCTCGATTTGAACATGAGCCGAGGTCATACTACGCCAAGTCCCACAGAAACGAGCAACCGCTTTCACATGATCACGCTTCCAGGGTGCACACTCCACTAACGTACGAATCTTTCTGGGATCGATTGGCGTGTCCATATCATGAGTGAGAACATCGGCATCTGGATACGTATAACCTGGGGGCGGGGCAATGCGGTCGGCGGGTTCCTTACAGACCATATCCATCCATTTCTTTATTCTCCAAAGAGTGTCCCGTGGTGTCCCTTCTTTGAAACCGACCTTCACACTGCCGTACATATATCTTCCTCCGTTTAAACGTTCAGTTTTATCTTTATCGTAAGCATTCCTTTCCTCCCCCTGAAGTGTCCCAATCATATTAGATATTAACTGTGCCGCATCTGCCCAGGGTATCATTTGATTTCCCCGATTTACTTGATTCGACCAATCCGTAACCCACCCTTTCAGCTCGAGATAAGTTGGTGTGAACTGGCTCGATCGCTCCTGTTGCACGCGAGGGAACGAACCTCCACCACCACCAGAGGAGCCACCAGGGCCCACACTAGTCGAAACCGAAGCTGCAGGAGATCCAGCCAAAATTTGCTTAACCTGTTTCTCCAAAATCTCTGTCCGTGCATCTGATTTGTCCATTCTCTCCGTATGCAACTTGAGTGTGTCATCCACTCTTTTGATGTCCGTCTTCGTCGATTGAACAACATGGATGAGATCCTCATGGGCATCCTCCGTTTCCAAACATGCTTCATCATCATCTGTTTGAATGGATCCTTCTCCTTTTCTAACATCACTTTCCTCTCCTCCTCAATCTCAGTTCCACGTGCACGTTTGGATCGAGTCTCACCATCCCCAGTCATCGCGGCATCCGCCGCTGCTGCAACATGAGTCATATCTTCAAGAATATTACCGTTCAATCCGTATTTATCTAACCAGCTCCTATCGTCCTCACGTTGACGTTTGTTTGATGCTGCCTCCAGTGCCTGCAGATCTTTCTGATCCCACGGCTGGTATTCCTCAAGGTAATCAAAGTTGACTCTCTCGTCCTGGTAGTCTTCTGTGGGTATGTCCAAATTCCTTTGACGCCGAAACCACTCCTCAGTACTTTCACCCCAATGCTCGAGTCCTATCTCTCTCCTCAATGCCAGCTGAGCCTCAGGACTGTCGTACGACGTGATTGTCAACAACGGTCAACAAGGACACGTCTTACGACGTGATTGTCAGTAACTACCACCCGTTCAATAAGAGGTAAAGAATGCAGACAGACAATGAACAGCAGTGCAGCACACCAGAGAATCTCAATACCACGAAGAAGAATATAGCGTACAATACAAGAGATGTAGAGTAGCAGACAAAAACCTCGAGGGAACCCAGGCAAGCCGGGCACACACCCCGAGGCCAGGGCTCGCTAGAACGTCTGGAGGTTCCCCAGGCAGAGACGTTCTTGAGCCGAGACGTTCTTGAGCCGAGCCAGGGTTACCGCCGGGGAACTCGCAGAGCTTCCTAGCTCGACTTAGGTAGAGAAAACCGACAGCACCTACATTCCGAGTCATAGTCAATATGTTTCGACCTCTGAATGCAACAGGCGGACGCGTCTGCCTGCAGCCCCCCTACAGCCCGAGTTAAGTGCAGAAAACTGACAGCACCTCTCAGGATGACTCGAATTTTACAATCGTTCCGCTGACCTAGTTCGGCGGAGCAGAACGAGTCTTGAGCTCTGGATTCGACAGGCGGATGCGCCTGATCTCTTCAAATCGACGCAAATGATGATTCTGAATTGGTTTTTGTCAGTATCAGCTCTGTATATGTCCTACAGCTTGAGTTAAGTAGAGAAAACCGTGAGTACCTGTCAAGATGACTCGAATAATACAAATAGGTTTGCAAACCTAACTCGTCTAACAGACTGAGTGCAGGCCTCTCGATTCAACAGGCGAACGCGCCTAATCATTGTACATCAATTAGCTGTGATTACCAGCTCTGTAGCTGTCTTAAAGCTCGAGTTATGTTCAGAAAACGTCAGTGCGTGTCAAGAGAACTCGAAACGGCCGATTCCGCTAGAGTGCTTTTTGGCAGTAAAAGGCACCCGATCGAGCTAGATCAAGATAGCGAGCGGGAATGAGATCGAATATCACGGGGAAAAATACTAGAGCTCTAACGAATGTTTAAATTTCGAGAACATAATTTTCAACCGACCAAAAGTCATCAAAAGTTCCGCCGAGATTTATCTTGCCAACTAGCTCTCCAGCGCGCCGAGTCACTTGGTAGCGTCCACTTGGCAGCGTCCAAAACCTGAAGAGCGAAGATCCTCGGGGACAGGAAATCGTTTCTCGAGATCGAAGCGCCTCCATGCGTGCCTGCACGCACTGGGCGCCGGCGGTAAACCGTCAACATTGAACACCGCCGGGGAACTCGTAGAGCTTCCAAGCTCGACTTAAGTTGAGAAAACCGAGAGCACCTACCAACGTTCTGACTCATAGTGAATATTTGTGGACCTCTGAATGCGACAAGCGGACGCGTCTGATCAGACCGAGTTCAGACCTCTCAATGCGACAGGCGGGCGCGTCTGATGAATGACTCATGTGATAACCAGCCCTACAGCCCCCCTACAGCCCGAGTTAAGTGCAGAAAATCGACAGTATCTCTCAGGATGACTTGAATAATATAATAGTTTTGCAGACCTGTTTCGAGCAGCAGGCCGAACGACCGCGCCTGATGTGTGCAAATCGATTTCTATAACCCAGCACTATAGCCCTCCCCAGCACGAGTTGAGTGCAGAAAATTGAGAGCTCAAATAATACGATTGTTTCTCAAGATGATCGAGTGTTTCTTAAGATGACTCCAATAATACGATGAACCTAGCTCAACTAGCAGACCGAGTTCAGACCTATGGATTCGACAGGCGAACACGTCTCATGATTCTGAGTGCTATAGTGTGCGTATCAGCTCTGTAGCTGCCCTGTAGCTCGAATCACGTACAAAATACCGACAACGCGTATCAAGAGGTTTCCGGAACTAGCTCGGCTAGCAGACCGAGTTCAGATCTATGGATTCAACGGGCAAACGTGCCTGAGTGCGAGGGACTAGTACTGTAGCCTACAGCTCGAGTTAAAGAGAAAATACCGAGAACGCGTATTAAGTTGACTCAAATAATACGAATAGATTTGCAGACCTAGTTCGGCTAGCAGACCGAGTTCAGACCTATGGATTTAACAGACGAACGCGCCTGATGATTCTGAGTGCGATAGATTTGCTCACACAGCTCGAGTTAAAGAGAAAATACCGACAACGCGTATCAAGTTTACTCGAATAATACGAACAGGTTTGCAGACCTAGCTCGGCTAGCAGACTGAGTTGAGACCTATGGATTCAACAGGCGAACGCGCCTGATGATTTTGAGTGCGATAGCTGTGCCTACCACCTCTATAGCTGTTCTACAGCTCGAGTTAAGGTCAAAATTCTGACAACGCGTAGCAAGATGACTCGAAACGACCGATCCCGCCCAATGTGCTTTTTCGCCTTCAAAATTACCCGATCGAGCTGAGATCAAGATGACGAGGGGGAATAAGATCGAATATCACGGGGTACAATACTGGAGCACAAACGAATTGTTGAATTTCGAGAACAAATTTTCAACCGACTAAAAGTCCTGAAAAGTTCAGTTCTTTTTTTCGAGCCAAGTAGCGCTCCAGCGCGCCGGAATTAGAATTACTCTTAGCTTCCAGCTGTAACTAGCTGATGGGAAGCTCTACGACTGAGGCAAGGCGCGGAGCGCAGAGCACTTGTCAGCGTCCAACTTGTCAGCGTCCACTTGGTAGCGTCCAAAACCCGGATAGCAAAGAGGCACTCACACAAACGAGCACACGCACATAAGCACGCACACACGAACACACACACATACAAACACATATACATACACAAGAACGCACACATACGCCAGCATGTTCCACACACACACACACACGCACACATACACACACACACACACATACGCACACACTCACACACACACGCACACGCAACACATCCACGCGCAAAGGGCGACACACACGCGCAAACGCACACACACGAACACACAGCACATCTCACATACACACAGGGACGCGCACACGCACACGGATCACACAAGCACATAGACACACGGGGGCACACACAAACACCCACACGCACACACGCACACACACACACACACACTCGCGCACGCACAACCCACGCACACAGACGCACACGCAAGCATCCATGGAAACCTACGCACTGACGACCACACGATGACGCACGCACCGCAGCCAACTCGGCCCCCCCCCCCCGCGCTCCCCTGCCGCCCCCACGCACCCCCGCCCTCCCCGCCGGCGCTCCGGAGGGGGGAGGCACCGCCCCATTTTGGGGCCGGCCCTCCCTCCGCTCCAACCACTCCGCCCTCGCGGAGCGCCAGAGGGGGGGGAGGGGGGAGGGGTGGGGGGCGCGCGGACGGCGGCAGCACCGCGCGCACGCACGCGCACACGCACATGCGCAGACGAACAACGAACAGGATGGCAAAGAGGATATCACACAAGCAAGCACACGCACACACACACAGACTAGCACACAAGAGCACACACGTACGCCAGCATGCTCCACACACATGCGCACATACACACATGCACACACACGCACACACACACACACACGCAAAGGTCCACACACACACACGCGCAAACGCGCACACGCAGAGCACCCAGACACGCACGCGCACACGCACACACGGTCGCGCACACACACACACACACATACGAGACACGCGCGAGCCCCCCCCACCACCACCACCACAAACACACACACACACAAGCGCACACACAGACGCAATCGCGAACACCCGCGGCTAACCACGCACAGACGACAACGCGGTGACAGACCCATTCCCCGACTAAGCAGCGCACTCTACCCCCGCGCCCCCCAGCCGCCCCCAAGCGCCACCGCCCTCCCCGCCGGCGCTCCGGAGGGGGGAGGCACCGCCCCATGTTGGGGCCGGCCCTCCCTCCACTCCAGCCACTCCGCCCTCGCGGAGCGCCGAAGAGATGGGGGGGGAGAAGGGGGAAGGGGGCGGCAGGGGTGCCAGCGCCGTGCTCGCACACAGACACACACACACACGCACACACAAGGATGCACGTTTCCTCAGGAAGCGCGCCGCGTCGCAGGCGCGAGCGCGGGTCTCAAGTGCACACGCGGACATACACGCGCACACTAAGACACACAGACACACATACACACACACACGAATACACAAACGCACGCCCGCACACTCAATGAGGGACGCCCTGGCAAGCGGCCATGGAGGGGCGATCTCATCCCAACCTGTGTGGATCAGAGCGGGGTAGGTCTACGCCTGTCCTGTCTGTCACGCGGCCCCGTTCGCCCTCTTCGCGTCGCCTGCGCGCGGTCTCCGCCTCCCTCGCCTGCTGCGCCTTCTCGTGAGCCTCCACGTCCGGAATCCCGATTGTGGCGATGCGCGGGCGCGCTTGAGGGCGCGGCGGTTCGGTGGACGCCGTGCCAGCGCCGGCGCCCACACGAACGACAACGCCAGCCACAATCCTCGTCGTCGCCCCGCCTCCACCGCCCACTGACGGGGCCGAAGCCCCACAGTGCGCGCCAGCATCCCCAGCACCCTCGGACGCGGCGGCCTCTCGCGCACCCTCGAAGCCGCCCTGGGCGAAC
Source organism: Prorocentrum cordatum (assembly GCA_963575745.1). Classification (NCBI taxonomy): domain Eukaryota; class Dinophyceae; order Prorocentrales; family Prorocentraceae; genus Prorocentrum; species Prorocentrum cordatum. Next base: position 249,605 of record CAUYUJ010016697.1, read on the forward strand.
ACCTCTGGAGGCGCAGCCGCGGGCGAAGCCTCGGGCAGGGTCCCCGCCGCTGGAACCACCGGCGCAGAAACAGCGCCCGACGCACTGCGCGCCGCTCGCTCCTGGAACTCCTTCAACTTTGCCTCCGGGATTGCCCCGTCCACGCGCCCATGCCACCCCTTTGCCCCTTGCTGGCCGAAGTGCCTCTTGCAGAACACGCCGCATCCCTCCGCGGGGAAACTGCGGCACTGCGCACCCACTCCATCCCCCCAAGTACGAGCCAAACATTTCCTTTCATCGATCGTCTTCGGCGTAAAGCGATGCCACTCGCGGTCGGCAGGTGGCGCCCCCACGCCTGGCTCGACCGCGGCAGGAGCCGGGCCCGCGGACGGGACGCCCGAGGCCCTGCCAGCGTCGTCGTCCTCGCCGCCCGTGCTGCCCAGAGCAGGCGGGGACAGCCCGCGCTTCTTGCCCCTGCGCAACGGCGGCTGCGGCTGCCCCGAAGCGCCGGGGTCCCCGTCGCCAGCGCCAGGATCCCCGCCACCCGCCCGACGCCGCTTGCCCGGTGGCTCGCCACCCGACGCCTGCTGCCCGGCGGGCGCACTCGGCGGCGCAGACGGCGCGGCAGACGTGCTGGAAGCAGCGCCGCCGCCGCCATCGCCGCTCCCCGCAGACCCCGCCGCGCGCCCGCCTGCATGCCCGAGAGGCGCAGTCGGCGGAGCCGGCGGCGCACCAGACGGTCCCGCACCAGCGCTGCCGCCGGCGCCCCCCGCAGACCCCGCCGCCGCGCGCCCGCCGCCTCCGCCCCGCGGACCCGCCCTGCGCACATACGCAAACACATACGCGCCCATGTGCACCTGGTGGTTTCTGGCGATCTGCGCCCAAGTCTGGAGGTGGACAGTACTGTCGTCGAATTTGGCGTATTCGTTCACGCCCACGGATGCATACGCATAGTAGTGTCCGCTCGTCGCGCTTTCGCCCTGGTGCACCACGACCCCCGAGAAATCGTACTCGCACTCGGAATCCACAGGCCGCAGAATCTGAGGAAAGCGCACAGGGCGTCTGTCGTACCACTCGCCTATCACCCGCTGCACGATCACGAAGAGCACGGGCGGCGACCGCTCCCAGCGATTGCCTGTATATACCCTGATGCCTTGACAGACCCCGGCCGCCGCCCTCTGAGCATCATCGAGGTGAGCGTGCGCCGGACATCCTTGCCCTGGCTCACCGACATGCCTTAATTCCAGCCGGATCAACTCCTCCAGATCGCACGGCCCCCGGTAGTCGGGGCCGAGCAATTCGGAAGGCACCACCTTGAGAAACGTCTTAATTTCCCCCTTGTCCGAACTTGCTGTGCACGCGGCGCATCGCCTCCGCTGCCGAAACGCAATGCCGCAGACGTGCTGCTGGAGCACACTGCGCTGCCCGTGAGCCCCCCCTGCGGTGCAAACGGGGTGTTCGGCCGCGGTAACGGCATGGAGGGCGGCCAGGAAGAACTCTGACGCGTCGCATTGCTTCGGTCTCCCTTGCTGATCGAATTCTGCAAATTCTCGCTCACCAAAGAGCCCCTTGCGCGCGGCTATAGCGAGTGGCGCGACGGCGTCGACCCCCTGGACAGAGAGAGCCGCGGCCTGAGCTCCGAGCGCGCACGCCGCGCAAGAGTCTGCACCCAGAGGGCACCGGCCGTGCTCGTGGAGAAGCCGACGGAAGGGAGCCAGGCGCAGCAGCACCTGCGCGACTGAGCTCACGAAGCAAGTATTGCCGAGGTTTGCGATGCCCACGCCAGAGCCGCGGCCGCAGTGCCACTGCAGCTCCCTGGTGACCTCCTCCTGGGACACGCCGTAAGCTGCCATGCACAGATCCCGGTCCAGCGGGCGCAGCTCTGGCGGCTCTGCACCATCGCCAACAGTCGCCGCCGTGCGAAACATTTCCCCCCAAAGATCCCTCGGCACGACGGTGCCCCTACCGGCGCCGCGGCCGGCACCCCCGCGCCCACGCCCCCGCGAAGCAGCGCTCCCAGTGGACGGTGCCGCCGCCGCATCTGCGGCCCCCGTCGCGTCGCCGCCGCGGCCGCGGCCCCTGCCCCGCCCCGCAGGCCCCGCGTCCGGCGCAATGAATGCCGGCGGCACCGTCAGAGCCTGGCCCGGGCGCAGCGCATGCGAGGGCAGAGGCGTCTGCACAGACGCCGCAGGGGCCACCTCCCCGTCCGAAGGCGCTGATCCAGTGGCGTCGTCGTCGTCGTCGTCGCCCACCTCGTCACCGACGCCCGCTGAGCTCCCCACGGCGCGAGGCGGGCCTGGCGGCGACGCCCGAGGCACCGTCGGCGGCGCGGGCGCCGAGCTCGACTCCGGGTTGCCCCGTCCCGCGGGCCCATCCCCCACGTCCCAGCCGTACTCCTGCGCCCTCTGCTTGGCGATTTCGTAACTCGCTTTGAAAATCCTGCCTTCGAAGCGTTGGACCCCCTCGCGGACGTACTGGGGCGGGCCCCGCTGCAGGATGTCCCAGGGCGGCAGGTTGTAGACGAGGACGCGATGGGCCACGCGAACGCGACTGAGCATGACGCACAGGTGCAGCCACCAGTCATCGGCGCCCATGTTCACGGGCTTCTGGAGCACCATGGTGGCCGCATCCATGCCCAAGCCCTGCGCCGTCTGCACGGTGCGAACTTTCTCTGGCAGCAACGGGATCTGGTACCTCGTAACCTTCACCTTCCGAAGCTTGCGCTCGCCATCGTCTTCGTAGTAGTGATGGTTCCACTCCCAGGACGCCCTGTGCGGCGCGATCTGCACGACCCCTTCTCCGAACCCTAGGTCCTCCGTGAAGTCATCAAACTTGACGAGGACACCGCGAGGCAAACGCTTGCATCGATAATAACCGAGCCGGTGGGCGTCGTGAGGCTTCTTTTCGCGCCAATCCGCGCCCGGCGTCTTGAACTCTCGCGGGTGGAACCTCACGTCCTTGACTTCCCCCACGGCGTCCTGGACGATCTGGTGCTTCGCCGACAACTTCACGGTCAGCCGCACACGCATGCCGATGTACAGCGGGCACATGCCGATGAGGTGACCAGTGTTGTTCACGTTCGGCACCTGCAGCATGGCCTTGTAATGCTCCTCAACGAAGGCCGCGGGGGTTGGAGGCAGGTCCACGGCCTGTACGTACAGCAGCATCTGCCCCTTCTCCCTGGCCTCTCGCACGGCCCGATACTGCATCTGCCTGTGCACGGCCTCCCAGGCGATGCCCATCTCGAACCCGTCTTTGACAGCGGGGTCCTGCAGCCGCTTGTCGTTCTTACCGGGTCGGACCACCCACCCTTGCACCACCCTTTTCTGCTCGGCCGTCAACTTCTTGCCCTCCCTCATGGTCTTCAAGAACCCTGGCATGAAAGGGCAGGGCGCGTGCGGAGTAACGAGCCTGTCCTTGAAGCGGTGCGTCTCGTACAGAAACATCGCGTGGGTGACGCCGTCCAGGAATATCGACTGCCCATTGCGGACGTGAACCCACTGGTCGGGTGCCTCACGCTGCAGCAGGGAAGACCTCTTGCCTTTGCCGCTCACAGGGCCCAGCTGATAAAAGTCACCCAGGAACATGACAATCGGAGCCTTCCCGAACATGTGTCCCCGCTCCATGTACAGGTCCACGTCGCAATTGTGCGTCGCCTTCCGGGCTTTGCACATGCGAAACGATGCAGCGCCGAGAAGCGCAGGCGGCACCATGGACACCTCCTCCACGATGACGGCCTTGAGAGCGTTCATGCGGTCCACGAAATCATCCTCGACTTTCTGCCCGGAGAGCCTAGCGATGGTCAAGGCCTGCTGCCCGCTCAGCCCGAAGCCGCTGTGGATCGTCTCCCCCCCGATGACGCGCGCGGCGCTGTTCGACGAGGCCACGGCGATCTCCGATCCCTTGCCGAACACCTCGGCGAACAGACGCCGCAGCAGTTTCACAACCTCCGTCTTCCCCGTCCCGCCCTCCCCGTGCAACAGGAGAGCCATCTGCTCCACCGGCTTCGGGCTTTTCCCGCTGCTCAGATCTTCCTCGTATGCCACGATGGCCTCCACCTGGCCCACGACCAGGGCGACCACCGCCTTCTGCTCCTTATTGAACGTCAACGGGTTGTCCGCCCTGGTCGCCCACTCGTCCAACAGCCTCTGCGCGATGTCGCGCGCCCGCGGCGGCCGCTTCTCGTCGCCGGCAACCGCGGGCGCCGGCGGCCGACCAGGCACGATCACGGCAGGCGCCGAACCCACGAGGCCCCCCCCCCCGTCGCCATCCCCAGACAAGCCCTCAGCTCCCTTTTTCCTGTATCGGAACGCCTCCTTCTGCTGTGCTTTGCCTTCCTCGAACTGAGAGTCGTCCAAGTCGAGACCACCGAAGCCGGTCTTCCTTCCAGTACTCGCGGCAGCAGGCTGCGGCTTATGGTCTTTCGCATAACCCTCAAGGAAGATGTTCTTATAGACCACGCTTTGTGACGAGCCACGAATTTGCTCCAGCTGGGCCACCGCGGGCACCTCGCTATCCGGCACGGGGACCCTGGCCATCTGTCGGTGCGCCGCCCACGCTTCGTCCGCCTCCCCCTCGTCCACCTCCTCAGCAAAACCGTCGAAGGCTCCGCCACCGGCGCCCGCCCCCTCCTCCTCGTCCGCCTCCCCGGCAGGCCGATTCTCCGCTGGCTGCAGCTCAGAGTACTCAAAGTCCTTGGCCTCCGGACGAGTCTTGATTCGCGGCCGCCCTTTCGCCTCCGCCTCCACGTCGAGGTTCGTCGCGACCTGGACGGTCCAGCGCGCCATGAACTCGGCGGCGCTGGGGCGCTGTGCAAAATGGCCTGGACGCTCGTCTGGGCCCCGGTTCACATCGATGTCCTCGATCGTGAACCACTTTCCAGCTCGCCGCTCGCACTCCTCGTACTGCCTGGACAACGCCACCTGCTTCGCCCACCACTCCTCCCAGGCAGGCTTATGCTTCCCGGACGCGTCGACACCGGCCCTGTAGGGCGCCCAGGCCGCCGCCCCCTTCTCAGCCGGCTGCAACGGACGAAAGATCACAGACTTGAACAGCGCGTTCACCTCTTTGTCTTTCTCCTTCGAAGGCATCGCGAAGCCGAAGAACTTGGGCACCCTGAACGGCGCGCCGACGCGGAGCTTCTGCACTCGGGAGGCGGCGGCCGGGTGCGAGTCGGCGAACGCGTACGTCTCGAAGTCCTGCGCGTCGAAGTGGAGCGGGTTGGCCTGCGCTGTGTACACGTACATGGCGTAATGGTACATGCCCATGGACTTCAGGGGCTCCCTGTCGCCGCGATGCAACCAGTCCATCTTCATGTCGTGCTCCTGCCGCGCCCGGTATTCGACAGCCTGCTGCTGCTCCTGCTCGGGGCGCCCCCCCCCAGCAGCACCGGCAGCCGCGCCCTCCCCGACGACGCCGTTGACGACCTCGGCGCGAAGCGTTGCGCGTCCCTCGTCCAGCGCATCCATGATACCGCCCCCTCCCTCGCCGTCCTCTTCTCCCGCGGCCGGCTGGTCCACCTCGATATCCTCTGCGCGGGGGTCGGTCCAGAAGTCGTCCTTTTGCTTGTGAACGGCGTGGCTTGCCTGGTACGCCAGCGCCACGATCCCCTTGCAATACAGAGTCCAGGTGTCATGGGAGCAGTAGCACTCGTGGCCATACTGCATCTGAAACATCATCTCGGGCAACTTCTTCAGGAGCGCCCGGTGCGAGCTGGTCGTGAGCTTGATGAGAGTTCGCCTGGCAGAGTCGAGCACTCCGCCCCAGCCGCTGCGACGAGCACAGCAGCGGCCCGGGCCCCGTCGACGTCCTCCTTGCCCTCCTCCTCCGCCGCCTCATCCGCCTCCCGCTCCGCCCTCTGCTGGAGTCGGAGCCACTCCAACCCGGTGCTCTGCGCGTGCAGCACTCCGAGGTCTCCCGCGATCGGCCCCGCCTTGGTCGTGTAGTCCGTCTGGTAGTGCGCCATATTGATGGCGTCCATGAACACGGCCTCCAGCGAGTGCAAAACGTGCTCCCGCAGGCTGCCGGGCGGACCGCTGCCGCTCGCGCCAGCAGCTGAGGCGGAGTCGGCGGGCGAGGCGGGCGCGCTCGATGCAGGGCCGCCAGACGCAGCGCTCGATGCGGCGCGGCCCGGCGCCCGCGACCTCGGCTCTGTCTGGACGGCTGATTCTGCCAGCTCGCGCTCCGCGCGCCCGTCGCTGTAGTAGCCCAGGCCCTGCTCCCCGTTTTTGAACACGAACCCGGGCCGGCTGCCGTCGTAACACGAAGCCGCGCAGAACCTCGCGGTGTCCTCGCCCGGTGGATCTGCTGGCCCGACTGCCTGCTTTCCGCCGCTCTGTTCCGGCGTCGGCGGAGGCGGCGGACCCAGGTCATACGCATCGGCCAAATCGAACACATCTTCATCGCCCCCACCCATGTCCCAGATGTCCCCCGCGTCGGGATCGTCCATCGTGGTGGTCGGGGCCCCGCCGAGCAAGCCTCCTCCCCTGGGCAGGCCGAGGCGGCGGCCCACGGGCAGGCGCGCCCCCCCCGCCGCAGGCGCGCGCGCCGACCCCTCGCCCGCTCCGCCCACGCCCTGCGTTGCGGCCGCCACCCCTGAACCCGTGGAACCTCCGCTCTGCCCGGTGCCCTCGTCGCAACCGGTGCCGCCAGTCTCGGCCCCAGCCAGCGCCTCCGACGCGACGCCGACCGGCTCGGCGAACGCACCAGGCTCCGGAGGCGGCGGCACGGCCGGGTCGCCGTCGGCCGCGGACGCGCCCCTGACGCTGTCGTCGCCGGGCAGGTCGAGCACCACGCGGTCCAGACACTGGACGTCCAGGTTGCTCCGCAGACACACCTGGCCCACAGGGTTCGTGCTCCCGTGGTACGGGTGGTACCGCACCACGTCGACGCGACCAGCTCTGCCGTACCGGTTGCAGCGGTGCGCCCACGGGCCGTAGCCTTCAGCCGGAACGTCGCCCAGATCCAGGCGCTCGCCAGGCGGGTTCCACTGCCCCTCCTCCAACGGACCGCACGCGTACTGAACCTTCGCACCTTCCGGAAGCACCAAATCCTTCCCCTTGCGCAGGCGCCGCCAGACGAGAGAGGCGGCCGGGCGCTTCCTGGACGGGTGGCTGTACACCGCAGTCTCGTACTCGTGGTAGAAGCCAAGCCGGCACACCTTGCAGTGCTGAGGCACATCGTCGTTCGTCTTGTGCTTCCAGCACGTGGGACCGCACCTGTGCAGGTGGCCACGGATGATACACTTGCGCGCGTCCCGCGCGAAGCAGCCCGCCCAGGTGCGCGCCTCCTCGTCCGGGCGGTCCGCAAAGTGCATGGCCGCGGTGCCGCCCGCGCGCTCGCGGTACGCAGGCTTGCGGCGGTACTGCGGCTGCAGCGTCACGTGCGCACCCGTGAGAGGCTCGCCAAAGACCGCCGGGTACTGTGCCCGCTGCTCATGGGGATCGGGCTCTGGATCTGCCAACGGCGCGAACGGGCGCTGCCGGCGCGGACCCTCAATTGCGGGCTGCTCCTACAGCATCGCTCGCTCCTCTGCGAGATCGATCTTCATCATGGCCGCAACCTCGTTCCGCAGCTCTTCTGTGGACAATTTCTTGTCATCACGGACAGAGCGGCGCCCCGCGTCGTACTCCGGCTTGAGAAGCTTCCCGAGCTGGCGGCGCGAGGCGCCAGCGATCGTATGGCACTGCAAGGAGAGGTCGCTCTCCTCCAGCTTCCCGTCCGCGAACGCGAGACGTCGATCCCGCGGGGCGAGCGGAAGCGGCGGCAGCCACTCCCGCCCGTCCCGCCCGTCCAAGCCCAGCTGCCGGCCCACCTCCTCCGCCGCGTCGAACTGCACGCTGCCAACCCGGGCGAGCACGGCCCCCTCCACTTCCTCAGACGCTCCTCGAGGCCATCGACGTCCCCCGCGCGCAGCTTCGCGAGGAACGCGCCAGTCATCGGGTGCAGGCGCCACAGGTGGATGTGCGGATGGATGCCGCCGCGCCCCTGCGACTCCACGGGGCCGAAGTACGCGCGGACGAGCCCGAACGCTCCACACGCCCCCGTGGCGGCCACGCCGTCGGAGACGCCCGTGGCCCCGCGCTGCGGCGTGACGCCGACGACATGCTCCAGGAACAGTTCCAGCATGAGGTTCGTGACCATGGCCTGCGACACCGGGTCTGCGGCCACCCGCCGCAGCATCTCCCGAGTCGAGGGCATCACGGGAGCAGTCTCCTCCAGCAGCCGCCATTGCTGCACGGAGGCGCCCTCGTACATCAGGGACACCATCAGGTTCCGAGTGTCCGCGATGTTCGGCGTCGTGAACACCAGGGGCGGACCAAAGAGCCGGGTGTAGCTGGTACTGATGTGCCGCAGCGTGGTCCGGTGCGCGTCGGAGCCGACGACATCGCGGTTGCTGAGCAGCATGCTGCGCAGCGCGCTCTTGACGTTCCGGGGCACGCCCTCGTGGCCCAGGGCCTGCTTCAGGCCCGCCCCCCTGCCGAGCTCGGCCACGACCAGCGCCAGGTCCTCCGGCGACAAAGCGGCGAGGTCCGCGATGCTTTCCCCGAGGCGCTGCTTGCGCACGAATAACCTGGCCGACTGAATGATTGCCTTTCTGCGCCAGAGGCAATACTGGGCCGTGAGCAGGTCTGCGTGGCGACGCCAGCGCGGCACGGGCGACTCAGACGCGGCGGGCGCCTTCGCAGCGTCGGGCGCGGGCGCCCGCGCAGCGTCGGGCGCCGAGACGTCGTCGGGGACCGCGTACTCGAGCTCCTCGCGAGCCATGAGGCACCGGCACCACTCGTCGCACGTCAACTTGGCGTCCCTCTCGAGTCCGAAGACGCCGTCCCCATACGGAAACGCGACGGGGTCGAAGGCGCTCCAGAAACCGGGCGAGAACATGCTGACAGGCTCCGTTCCAGTGGGCACGACGACCCGCACCGCGCGCCTCGCCCCCCCGGCCTCGGGGCCCCCGGCCGGCGCGCCGCCGCCGCCGCCGCCGCCGGCCGCGCGCTTCCCGGCAACTCCTGGAGGAGGCCGAGTGGCCTGAATCTTCTGCTCCGTCTGCTCCAGCTTCTTTGTGAGCGCCTCCTTCTTGCAGTTGGTGAGCAACTTCGCAGCCTTGCGGGCCTCTTCCGCGGCCTCCGCCAAGCGCCGGTCGAGATCTCGGTCCTGGAAATTCTCCATGCCGTCGAACTGCCGCGTTTCTGCCTCCGCGCGCTGCTTCTCGCGCGCAATCTCCTCCGCCCTCTGGAGGCTGAGGTGCACATTCGCCCACTGCTTGTCCAGATCGGCCATGATGTCGGCGTCCGCGACGGCGGCGCAGTACTCGCCCTCCTCGACACCCTCGCCGCCCTCTCCCTCGCCAGCCTCGCCCTCGTCGCCCTCTGCATCCTCCCCACCGGCGCCAGTAGCGTCCTCACCGCTGGCCCCTGCCTCGCCCCCTGCCTCGCCCCCGCCGTCTGCCGCCGCGTTCGCGTCGCCCTCCGCGCTCGCAGCGCCTGCACTCGTCCGCTTCGGCGGGGCCGAGCCCACGCCGGGCTGCACGGCATCGGCCGGGCCCTCCTGGCGAGCGTCGCCACCCTCACCCCCCACGGCCACGCACGCCGCGAGACAGCGAGGCAGGCCCAGGAGCGAGGAGCCGTCGCCATCGCCGTCGCCCTCGGGGTCCGCAAAGTTTCGCGCGGCCTCTTCGTCCCACCGCACCGCGGCGTACTGCTCGTTCGTGTCGCGGAGGTAATCGTAAGCGCGCTTGAAATCGTCGAGGGGCACGCCGAGCTCCTCCAACCGCGCCTTCTGCAGGGTGGCGGGATCGGAACCCGCGAAGACAATCTGCACAAACTCGACAAGATCGCTCTCCCGCGGCGGCAGCGACAGCACCTGCCGACCGCCGTCCGCCTGCGGGAACGCCACGAAGTTCCCCACGTACGCCTTGATCTGCTGGTCGATTGGAGCCCACTCGCCAGAATCGGTCTTGCAGTTGAACCGCCGCACGATGCCCCGCGCGATGGGCAGCAGAAGCTTCGCGCCCAGCGTGAGGTTCCGCAGCGGCGGTGGCAGCCGACCGATCCAGAGATCGTTGGCCAGCGCGCAGGGCGGCATCGTGGGCAAACTCTTGGTGAGCGCGCCGTGACACCCCGCGCAGATGGGCACCTTCTGCGTCGCGTCGGCCACGAGCACTCCGTCTGACTCGCGCTTGTCAATCTTGAAGCACTTCTTGTGCAAGAGCCACAGCTTCCCGTCGGGGCCAGGGTCGCGCACTGCGGACGCCTCCAGCTCCTCGAGGGGGATGCCGCCCGGGTGCTCGGCGCCGTCGGGGCCCTCGCGCACGAAGCGCCACCGGGCGTAGTACCGCGCCGGGTCCAGGAGCGCGTGGGCGCGCTGCCGCTGCGTCAGGCGCATGGCCTGCGCCTGCGCGCCCGCGGCCTCCGATGCCTCTCCCCTCGCCGCCTCGAGCTCGGCGCGCGCGGGCCGCTTCGGCACCTCGTCGCAGAGCAGCGAACGCTCCCCGGCGCCGCCCGGCTGCTGCCAGAAGTGCACGCGCTGCAGCTCGTCCGCCCAGTGGAGCCGAGCGCAGACGCAGCAGGCCACTCTCGAGCGCACGGCGCGGCGACTCTGCCCGGGCTCGGGCCCCTCGGCGTCCGACGCCGCCGGAGCAGCGCCCAGCGCGTCCATGTCCACGGGCGGCATGTCCACGCCCGCGGGCGGCGCGGCCCCGTCCGCGCCGGACGGCTTCCACCAGGCGCGCGGCGCGTCCGGCGCGGCAGCGGCGGCGGCGGCCTCCCCCGAATCGGCGGGCGCTGCGCAGGCCGGCCAGTCGCGAGACCCCGTGACGAGGTGCTCCGAGAAGGCCTCCACGCACTGCCGCCACTCCTGGGGCCGCACGGGCCGCACGTCGTCGTCCTGCTGCGGCCACTGCTCGGCCAGGTAGAACAGGCGCTTCCTGTACTCCGGCCACCCGTGGTGCTTTTCGCGCACGTGCGTCATGAAGCCGGCATGCGTGGCGAAGTTCTGGTCGCAGAGGCGGCACGGGAACGGCGGGAGAGCCTCAGGGGCCTCTTTAAACGCCCGCAGAGGGTGGCGCTCGCCACACGGGAGGGCCACATACTTGGGCTGGAGCCTGGGCACGCGCGCCTTGCGAGCGGCAGCGATGGCCGGGGTCGGGGCGGGCGGGGCGCCGCCGGCCTCCGTCTCGCGCAACCGCGCCTCCTTCACGGCCAAGTCATACCGTTCCGGGCGCTCGCGCGTCAGGGAGCCGTGGCGCTGGTCCGGGTCCCACTCCCCAAAAGGTCGCTGCTCGGGACTGCCATGGCCCCCACAGAACTCTCCCTGACCCTTGCACGGGTTCCTGCTGCACTGCCAGAGAACGCGCCCGCCCTTGTACGGGCGCCAGACGCGGGCGCGGCACCTGCCAGCGACGCAGGGCGCGGGGTCCAGGAGCCAGGCCGGCAGGGTGCCCTCCTCGCTCACGTGGGGGTCATCGAGACCCACGTTCACCTCCACGTCCCCTGCCTTCACTGTCTTCCCTGCGAGACGCTCCTCCTCTTCCTTCCGCAGCCGCTCCTGCTGCAACCGCTCCTGGTCCTTTCTCGCCGCCCCGCGAGTCCGCGGTCCCGGCCCCTCGGGGGCCTGCCTCTTCGGTCCGCCGCCGAGCAGCCGGCCCCCGCCCCCGCCCGCGCCCCCGCCCGCGCCCCCGTCGCCGTCGCCGCCCGCGCCACCGTCGCCCGGCCCCCACGAACCAGAGCCCGACCCCGACGCTGGTCCACCGCCCGCGCCGCTGCCCGAAGCAGACCCGCCGCCGCCGCCGCCGCCGCCGCCCCCCGAAGAGTCGTCGCCGCCGGCCCCTCCTCCCACCACCTCATCCCCGCACCCCGCCAGCCGCAGCCAGTCGCTGCATGTTCGGTCCAACCAGATGCGCACGAATTCCTGCGAATACTTCGTCGCCACCCTTGCAACGCCCCGCGCGAGCTTCGCTTCCTTGAAATCGGGCTCCCCGCGCCGATCGGCGAACGCGTCCGGCCAGACACCGCCGTGACAGGCACGGAAATCGTCGAGAGCAATCAGGACATCCTTGTCCTTCTATGCAGCCGCGGCGTTCTTCTCCACCGCGGCGAGCAACGCGGGATCCCTGTCGAGCGCGGCGAGCAGGCGCTGCTGGTCCAGGTCCCAGTGCCCCGCGGCGAGGTTCCACGTCAAGCCCACGCCCGCCCGCTCCCGGCGCACGAAAGTCGCCACCTGCCGCGCCGCCTGAGGCTTCAGCTTGAGGAGCTGCTGCCAGACGGGCCACTCGGGGATCGCCTGCGGCTTCAGGTCCGCCAAGTACTCGGGCGGCTTCAGGTCGCCACTCCCCGGGGATCGCCCGGCGCCCTCCGCGGCCTCCACCCTGCACATGATGTCGCGGTCGCCCTCGAGCTGCTGCAAGCGCGCGGCCAGGGCGTCGCCCATGCGAGCGACGCCGCCGCGCGCGCGGCACCAGGCCCGCAACAGCCAGAGCTCCGCGGGCACGTCGCCCGGCTCGCCCGAGTAGTAGCCGCGCCGCCCCTGGGGGAACGTGTCGGCGGGGAAGCCCGACTCCACGGCCTCGGAGAAGAACGCACCACCATGGCCGGCCCACGATTTCGGAATACCGAAGACGCGCGGCCACGGCGCCAGCCTGCTCCCGTCGGGCCCCGCGCGCTGGTACCAGGGCTCCAGGGCGTGTCGCTGGTCGTGCTTCACGCTCGCTTCGCAGTTGTCCTGGTGAAAGCACCCGTTCTCCAGCAGCAGACCGCGGAACTCAGCGAATCCGTTCTCCCCCCTCGCCGCGCACCGGGCCGCCTGCTTTCGCCGCACGGCGCGGGCGCGCTCCGCTTCCACCGCCTCGCGCTTCGCCGCCAAACTGGGCAGCTTCTTCTTCGACGTGAAATGCAGCCTCTCACACCACGCAGTGACCTCCTCGTCGCTCATCACGTCCCCTCCGCCCCGCTCGCGCTCGAACTCCTGCTGGCACTTGTAGCAGAGGAAATCAGAGGCGAGGCGCAGGAGCACGCTGCCGTGCACCGGGGCGCCAGGTGCGCCGTCCAGCCGCGCCTGCTCTGCGTACCGCGCCTGGCGAGTCGCCTCGCGCACCTCCCCAGGCCTCCAGACCTCTCCCTCGGCGGCGTCCAGCGACGGCAGCGGCGGCGCGCGGACCGGCCCCAGTTTGCCGTCGTCGCGGAGCGGCGCGCGCCAGCGCAGCGGCACGCGACGGCAGCAGACCCAGACCTCGCGCTCCACGCCCTCCTGCTCGAGCCGGTCGAGCAGGCGCTGCCACTGCTCCCAGGGCTCCCGCACGTCCGAATTGGGCACGGGCGTGCGGCGCAGCAGCTCGGGGTCGGCCTTGCGCAGGCGCCGGATCGCCTGCGACCGCGCCACGTTGTCCTGCGCCGTGGCCGCGTCGCGCCCCAGGGCGACGTCCCGCAGCCGCTCCAGCTCCGCCACCTGCCGCTGCAGCTCCGCCTCCGGCGCCTCCCCCGCGAAGAACCTCGGCAAGACAGGCACCCACGACAGCATGCAGGACGCCAGCACGTACCGCACGAAATCCTCGTGCTCCTGGCCGACGCCCGCGGGCAGCTCCTCCTCGTCCGCCATGCCCCGCGGCTCCTCGTCCGCGTCCGCCATCTCTGCGTCTCCCTTCTCCTGCTCTCGTCCCTCGTCGTCGCCCTCCTCCTGCTCCTGCTTCTCCTGCTCCTGCTCCTCCTCTTCCTCCAGCTCCTCTTCCTCCTGCTCCTCTCCTTCCTCCTCCTCATCCTCCTCTCCGAGCGCCTCGCGGCGCGGCTCTTCGGCCGCTGGGGCGGCCAAGGCTTCGCGGACCCGCCTGTCTTTGGCCAGGGCAGCGAAGACGTCGATCCCGAGCGCGGCGCCCTGCAGCGCGTCCACGTACGACAGCAGGGCGCCCACGAGCGCGGTCTTCACCCGCCGAGCCAGCGCCCTGTCTGCCCTCTGGAACCCGGCGAACATATCCTGCGTGACCTCCGCGCGCCGCTCCTCCGCGAGGCAGTCGGCCGGGTCCGGCTCTTCCTCCTGCTCCTCCTCCTCCTCCTCCCCGCAGGCCTCCTCCTCCTCGGCCGCGCGCTGCAGCAGCTCCTGCCGGTGCGCCTCGAGCGCCCGCGCCTCCGCCTCCCTGCTCTCGGCGTCGCGGCGCGCGGCGGCCGCCTGCGCGTACTTCTGCCGCAGCGCGTCGAAGGTGTCGGGCGCGTTAAACGACGCCTCGCGGCCCCCGCGCTCGCGGTTCGCGATGAACTTGGCCAGCTTGCGCTCCTCGTCATCCTCGGCCTTCTCCACCGGCATCCTCTGGTTCTTCTCGCACCACGCCTCCAGCGCCTGGACCTGGATGAGATCCGCGTCCAGCGCCGCCTCCAGCTGCGCGCGCCATCGCTCGTCCAGGCCCTGGAGGCCCTGCGAGCGCACGTTCCCGATCCACCTCGCGAGCAGACGCTCCCGCGGGTCGTCGTCGTGACCGACGCGCTGCGGCCCTCGCCCGTGCCTCTCCACGAACGCCTTCACCTCGAGCACGCGCTCCCGCGCCGCCCGCCGCTGCCACGCGCGCCTGTTGACCAGCTTATCGAACCTCTCCTGATTGTCATTGTCCAGCTCGTTCTGGCCAACGCTGACCTTGTTGATCCACCGCGCGAGCATTGCCTCCTCCTCGTCCTCTGCCCCCTGCTTCGGCAGCTCGTCGAGCACCTCCCCGTGCTCCTCGATGCGGTCCAGCATCGCGCGGGCGCGCGCGCGCCTCTCCTCCCGCCGGTTCACGAGCCCGTCGAACCGCGCGCGCCGCTCGGGGGTCAGCGCGAGCACCTCCACGTGCTCCTCGATGCGATCCAGCATCGCGCGGGCGCGCGCGCGCCTCTCCTCCCGCCGGTCCACGATCCCGTCGAACCGCGCGCGCCGCTCGGGCGTCAGCGCCACCTCCCCTGAACTCACGTGATCGACCCATTTTCCGAGCGCGGACTCACGCACCTGCGGCAAGCGGCCGTGCTCCTCAACGTGCCACGCCAGCTCGCCCAGCATCTCCTCCGAGTGGTCCCGCGATCGCGCCTCCGCGCCAGCATGCTGCACACCGCTCATGTCGATGCCCAGGTGCGCCGCGAGCGCGGCCCTGTGCGCATCGGCCTCCAAGCGCACCCGCTTCCCATTGCCATCCATTGCCGCGAGGATGGCGCGTCTTCGTCGCCCTCCGCCCGCAGTCGCGTTGCCAGCTCATGCAACTGATTCCGGGTCATCCGGGCCAACGCCGCCGCGTCCACACCGTCGCGCGCGCCCCCGCGAGCGCCCTGCGCCCCCGCGGCGCCCTGATCCGCACGGCGCTTCGGCGCCCCGCCTCTCAGCGCGCCACGCCCCGCACCCGCGCGCGGCGACCGCGACGCCGAGCTCGAACGCCCGTGCGCGACGACGCGACACCACGGCGCGCTCTCGGCTTCCCCCCACTCCACGTCACCAGAACCCACCGACTCCCCCACCGCGCACACGTGGCCGCCGTCGAGCCACAGCAGAGCACCAGCGCAGAAGCCCGTCGCGTGCCCCAGCGCCCACGCCACACGCCTTCCTTCCTGCGCTTCGAACGCTTCCACACATTCCGCAGAGAACACGCGCACGTGCAGGAAGCGGGAGCGCAAGTGCTGGACGACGACCTCAAGATTCCAGCGCTCCACCACCGACCCACAGGCGCCCGAACCCTCGAGGTTCTGACACGCGCGACCGAAATGCCCCGCGGCGTCGCCCCCCACGAGCTCAGCCACTGCGCTCTGCAGGCACTTCCCACGCCACTCGACGGGAGAACCAGCGCGCGCGCGGCGGTTCCCCCGCCCGCCGCCGCGCGGCCGTGGGCGCGGTGGGCGAGCGGCACCGAATGCACCAACAGACATGGGCACGGCGCCGTCCTGCGTCGCCCCGCTGAACCCTGCCGGACACGCTCCGAGAGCGATCATGGCGCAAGCAGCGCGCACGGCCACCGGCGCGCACAGACGCGGCGGCCGCCGCACGTCCGTGCCGAGAGTCCGTAGAGCACGCAGCAGAACCACCTGGCGGTGACGACCGCGGCCTCACGATCGGCCAGCCCGGGCGCGTCCGGGAGCTCCCGCGCGAACACATCCCGCTGCCGCCACCAGCGCGCCGCCGCGACCTTCCGCGTCATCACTACTCTGCCGTCTTCCTGGGGCGGGTACACGCCGAGAGCGACGAGAACGCAGGCTGCGCGCAGGGCCGCGTCGCCCACGGTCCACGACGACGCGTCGGGCGCAGGCGCGGCGGCGGCGCGGGGGGCGCGCGCTGGCGGCTCGTCCGGGTCGACGGCACGGGCCGCGCGCGCGTTCAGGAACTGCTCCACGCGCTCGTTCTTGCGAGCTGCCCCCCGGGCGGTGCGCCCAGACGAGACCCGCCCCGGCGACGCGTCGCGCTGCAGTAAGCGGGGCACGACGGGGAGCAGCACACGGCGTGCAAGCTGCTTGTTCCGCTCGGCCGCCGCCTCCGTCCGCTGCGCCCACTCCGCCTCCCGCCGCGCACACCGAGCCCGCCGGCACGACGCGCGGCACACTTTCCGGAGCGATTTCTGCTCGCGCTCCGCCGCCTCCAGCGCGGAATCATCGACGACCTCCTCATGGATCACGGCGTGCTCTGCGCGCAAACAGTCCTGCACCCGGTCGTCCCATGCACGCGACTTCCGGGCCGAGGCCGGGCGCTCTGCGCACCGCCCCCAAGAACCGACACCGCCCCCCGCCCGGGCCAGAACCCGGTCCCGGTCCCGGTCCCGGTCTAGGTCCCATTCCCGGTCCCGGTCCCGGTCCCTGCCCCGGTCCCGGTCCCGGCCCC
>CAUYUJ010016698.1:0-215000 GCA_963575745.1 Prorocentrum cordatum
TGCCAGCTTAGAAGGTGGAGAAGTATTTCTCCCGTTGTTCGTTGTATGGGGTCCATTTTGCAGCAGGCTCCAATTCACTAAAGCAGTTTCATATTCTGGAGTAAGGAGTTGTGGGCACGTCTGTCGCTTGCTCTGTTGGAGGGAATATTCTCCTCGGCATCATACGGCGGGAAGTGTGCGTCGGCGACTTCACCTCGTGAGTGGGGCGCTCCAGACGGGTCCCACGAGTCCTGCACCCTACTGCAGGTGACTGAGCTCAGCCTTCATATCCTTACGGGATGGCGGAAATCCTGGAAATCCCCCCCTCCCCCCTCCCGCCCCTCTGCCGCCCCGCCCTCCTCCCCCGCACCCCTCTGCCTCCCCCCCCGCGCGCCCCCCCCGCACGCCCCGCGCGGCGCACAGATGCCCCGACGTCTTGCGCGCGCCGCGCGGGGGGCCCAAGGGGGGGGCGGGGCGCGGGGGGGCTCGGTAACACCAGGGCCCCCCCCCCCGACCCCGCCTCGAGCGCCCGCGCGCGGCCCAGCGCCCCCCCCCGGCCCGCGCCGCCGCCGGGCGGGGGCGGCCCTGGGCACGTCGGCGACGTCGGCGTTCGGGACGATCGAGATGGCTACGGAAAGAATGTGGGCAAGGACCGGCCGCAGTTCCTGATCGCTGTGAGCAGGATTCGCTGTCTGCGTCGCCTCGGAGGCTGTCCATTTGAGGCCAGAGGCCGCCTGCCCAACAGCGGCCTTCTTGTGGGTTTCGGACAAGCGCTGCTGTTGGGCAGTGTACCCATACTTCCCGTACCCATCTCGAGCGTCCAAAGACGTCGGCGGCGGGGGCGGCGACGAAAGAGCTGCTCGGAGGCGGCGAGGGGGGCGAGCAGCCCAGGGGGGGACCAAAACATGCACCCAGGGGCGCCGACAGCCCATGCCTTCGGCGAGGCTTCCCGGCCCCCATGCGTGTACTGCCCGCCCCTTGGGCTAGTGGCCCCCGTCGTGCCATCCGAAACGACGGCGGCGGCCACGGCGCAGGCGCAGGCGAGGGCGAAACCGAAGTCGACGGCGAAGCCGACGCCGACCACGACGAGGAGAACCCTTCGATCCTACGCTGCAGCAGGAATTGTTTACCACCGCGGGACTTCGCAGCCATAACCGTAGACCCTGCATTACTATGCGGCGTTCTCTTGTGGCCGGACCCACCCGTGATGGTCCCAGGCCCGGGAACCGGGCGAAACCAGCCTGCGTGAACGAACGTTATATCGCCAGGACCTGAGGAGACGCTGGCACCGAGTCGGGCGACGCCGACGCCGATGTTTGTTGGAAATTGGAACGTATACATTACCAGTGGCGGGCTGCTTTTCAAGCCCAGGATTTTCTTTTGGGTCGGCGACGACGCTGGGGTGGTGTGGTGTATCTGTGTTCCCCGATGTCCCGCGGAAGCAACGAGACACGCACACACCAGGATCCCGCATACACCAGGATCCGCCGTCGTGTGCGAGCTCCAGTGTGAGGCCAGACGCACGCGTCGGTGTATGGAGTATTGCCCCCAAAAAAAAACAGGATTGCAAAACAACCTTCGTTTTTTTTTGCAACGAAGGATTGCAAAAAAAACCCTTCGAAGGATTGAAACAAAAACCCTACGAAGGGTTTGTTTGCAATCCTACGAAGGTTGTTTTGCAATCCTTCGGTTTTTTTGCAATCCTTCGGCTCCGTAGGTTGGGCCGCCTCTGACCGCGCCTCGGGCCTCGCTCGGCGAGCCCTTTCGTGGGTGGACCGCGCCTCGGGCCTCGCTCGGCGAGCCCTTTCGTGGGTGGTCTTGCGGCCCGGCGCCGCCGTCTGGAGCGGGCCGGGGTGGCGGCCGGGGGCCCCTGGCGGGAGCCTCGGCGTGCTGCTCGGCCTGCGCGCGTCGTGGTTGCGGGGGGGTTTCCAGGCTGGCCACCCTCGAGGGAAGAGTCACGATGCTCGCAGGCGATTTCTCTCCCCCAATCCCCGACTTCCGCCAGAAAAGTTTGGTCGCTCAGAAAAGGGGAGGAATCTTGGGATACATCCCGAGGGGGCTATTCGGACGCACCCCTGTCGAGGATGGACGCCCTCCCCCCTCGTATATCCCAGGGTTGGGCCCCAAATTGTTGATCCTCTCGAAAACCTCACGGAGCCTGGGATAGGGGTCGACGCATCCCCTTTTAGATGCGTCGCGGGATCTTGTCGACGTCGACCTTGGTCATGATCCGCGTTGGCCGCCGCGGATTCGCGAGAGCGTTTCGCGAAGTGACGACGACCGAGGTCAGAACCAGCGCAGTCGCGTTGAGTCTCGGTCGTGGTGCGCGCTTGCTGCTCTCTCACCTTCGCGCATGTTCTTCGGCCGTGCGAAGAGGCTCCAGCTGCCGCTGTCGACGCGGCAGCGGCTTCCCAGCAGCTGTAGGTTGGGTTAGTCGGGTCAAAACTAGAATCATCTTTCGCGAGGAAATAAGGGTTTTGGATATCGTCCAGAGTTTGGAACAATTGGTACATTTAGTTTGAGTGACAGCCCATCCTAGTTTGAAACTTCGTCGGTTACGTTGGAAGAAGCGAGCGCTGTTTCGGAACATATGTGCGAGCACATCCTTTATCTCGTTGCCAAGGCCTTCGGTAATTGTCGCCTCCGCCAGGGCCTCCAAAGCGTAGCTAATGTACGAAAATTCCCTCTGTCTGGATTTTTGGAACACGCTGCTATCAAACCAACAAACATTAAAGTCGTAACGAGACCTGCTTGATTATTTGCCGAGTACTGCGTCAACCCAAGTCGTTGGAGGCAAAGGCGCAGGGATGACACCCACCTCGAGGCGACGCCAACTGAAGACGCAAGCGACGACGACCAGGACAACGAAAACGACGCCGACGACGACGGTGGGTGGTGGGTGAGAGTCCAGAGGCGAGAGAGATGGGGCAAGAGGAGAGGGAAGAGGAGGAGGAGGAGGAGGAGGAAGAGGAGGAGGAGGAGGAGGGGGAGGAGGAGGAGGATGCAGGAGGACGGGCAGGGCAGGGGGTCGAGGAGCCGATTTTCAAAACCAGCCTTCCACGGGGAGTGCCGGGACAGGCCTCTGCCGTCATGAGCACGCCTGCTCTCAGCATCGAGCATCGAGGGGGTGTCGGCGTCACCCCAACGTACAGTCGGGGCGCTGAAGAAGGAACCCTTTTCGTTGGAGAGGGTCGCGGCGTTCCTTGATTGTTCTGCAGTGTGTCTTCAGTTTTCCTGAGGTTTTCCATGGGAAATCGAAGTTCAACGTATGGGAGAAAGGGGCCCCGTTCCTTATTGAAGGATCCTTAGGTCAACGCCCCGACTGTACTAGTACAACGTGTGCGTCGCCCCCCCCCAGGGGCGACGCCCGCACCGAGAAATCTTGTAGCAGCTGCGTCGTGGCGGGCGCTTTCTGACAACGCCGCCCGTTCAGACGATCTACCTACAAGATGGGTATACCGCAGGTTAAGGTCCGACGCGCGCCTCCAAGGAGGACGGATAGTACGAATATGTCTCAGTGCATCCCAGGGAGGGCGGAGGAGGAGGGGGAGGAGAAGGCTTAGTGGGCCCTGGAGACGACAGGGCCGTTTTCGTACCGGTTACGTTTTGCTGCTTTTGTGTCGGTTCCGACGCCGTTTGTTGCCAGTTCCGTCGCCGATGTGTTGCCGGTTCCGGCTGCGGTCCCAATCCTCTTTTGCTGATTCCGGTGGCCGCTTGTTTGCCGTTTCCATGCTCCAGAGATTTTTGATGAAAGTAGTGAACAAAAAGGCCTTGCCGTTTCCGGGGCCCACGAAGGGAGAGGGATGAGGAGGATGAGGAGGAGGAGGATGAGGAGGATGAGGAGGAGGAGGAGGCAGAGATGGACGAGGAGGAGGAGGAGGAGGTGGACGAGGAGGAGGAGGAGGAGGAGGAGGAGGAGGAGGAGAGGAGGAGGAGAGGAGGAGGAGATGTGGAGGAGGAGGAGGAGGAGGAGGAGGAGGAGGAGGAGCAGGAGGAGGAGGAGGAGGAGAGGAGGGGGAGGAAAAGGACGAGGGGGAGGCGCAAGCGGCGGCCGAAGGGGCAAGCGAGGGCGCAGGAGACGGCGGGAGGCGCGCGCGGGGCCCGGCAAGGCAGCGGCACCCCGGGCGCCGCGCGGGCCAGCAGAGGGGGGGGGGGCGGCCCGCGGGGAGGCCTCTGCCGGAGCCGCGCCCCTCCCCGGGAGCATGAGCCTCACCGCCGACCGGCTGGCCGTGGAGAGGGCCGCGGAGGCGGCGTCGCCCGACTTCGCCGCCACCATCGTCGTCGCCGTCGCCGTCGCCGTCGTCGTCGTCGTCAGCGTGTCTCCGCCGTTGTCATCGTCGTCATCGTCAGCGTCGTCGTCGTCAACGTCAACGTCGCCGTCGTCGTTGTCAACATCGTCGTCGTCGTTGCCGTTGTCGTGGTCGTTCTCGCCAGCTGCAGCGGCGCCGTCGCCCCCGCTGGCCTCGCGCCCGCCGCCGCCGACCTCCTCGCCGTCGCCGCCGAGGGCAATCGGCGCCGCCGCCGCCGCCGCCGCCTCGTCCCTTCGAGCGCCGGCGCACGGGGCCACCGCGGGCGCGTGGTCTCGGGCGCCCACCTAGGAGGAGTTCGAAAGGCAAACATGGGCATGAGAGTTGTTCGCACTGCTGGATTCGAGCGTGTCTGTGCGCGTGTAAATGCATGTGTGGCGGCGTGCGTGCCGGGTGCTCTTGTCGGGTGCTTTTGTGCGCGGGTGCTCTTGTCGCAGCAGTTGGGTTCGCCAGTGTGAGGGTATGCGCGCATGGCTTTCGGCGCAGTGTTCCCGGCAGGTGATCACGGGTGGCTGCAAGCCATTGGCGCGTCGGAGGAACAAAGTGTGCGGACATGTGTGTGTGTGTGTGTGGGCGCTTGTTGGTGTTTGTGCGTGTGCCTGTGCGCCGTGTGCTCGCGCACGTGCGCTCGCGCGCGTGGGCGTCTGCGTGCGTCTCTGAGTCAGCGTCGTCGTCGTGCACCTCGTGGTTTCCGCGTGCTCTCTCGCGTCAAGGCGCGCCGAAAGCAGACATGCAAACCGTGCTCCCGACAGAGCGCCGCCAGGAGGTGGTTCGGGCGGCCGCGGAGGTCTCCTTCCTGCTCGGCGGCGACCCCTTGGAGGGGCGGCGGAACGATGGGAGGAAGAGACGCATCAGCAATGGTTCGGCGGCGGGTGCCTGAGAGCCTGGCGTTGCGAATGTTGCGCAGCGGGCGTTTTCGCAAGGTTTTAGGACACGGGGCCCTCACAGATCGATCCGGGTAGAAAAATGGCGCAGAAAGATGTGGTCTAGGGCTCCGGTCGTGACTTTTCGCGAGGTTGCATTTTTGGGCCACCCTCGGGTCTGAGGGCTGTTCGGCCCCTCGGGTGTTCGTTGCGGCCTTGTCTAGTCCGTTCCTTGGATCGCAATATGGTCAGAAGTGCGGTCGCTCCTTTCGGCGGCGAGCGAGGGGGGGAAGTGAGAAGGAGAAGGCCTTCTCAGGAGGTGGCGGGGCTTCTCAGAGGCCCTCGCGCCTTCTGAGAGGTTCATCTACATCTTCGGGGAAGGCTTTGAGCACAGAGAGCTCATTGGAGCATTTCTAGAACAATGTAGAATTTTCATTTTCGGTTCTGGAAGCAGTTCGCGAAAAAAGCAAAATTGACTTCTCAGAATGCTGGGGGACTTCCGAGCCTTCTGCTTCTGAGAGAGGCCCCGCCCCTCCTCACGTTCCCCCCCTCGCCCGCCGCCGAGAGGCTCTTTGGCAGGTCCCGTGCAGCCCATCTCTGCTCTCACCCGACGCGTCCAGGGGAAGTGTGGATGCAAGGGTCGGGGGAGCGTAAGACCCAGGTTTGCCAGGACTCGGGTTCGCCATCGTTTTTTGACGACCGCGCCTCGGATTTTGACGAGGAGGAGTTTCGTGGGATGTCTGCAGCGGGAGGCCTCGTCAAAATGCAGGGTCGGCCTCGTCATTTTTTGACGCCCTCGTCGGGGATTTCCGAGTCCCCTGTACCCGGGTCTTACGCCCCCCTGAAAGGGGCCCCTACGGGAAGGAGGAGTCGGCGGATGACGATTCAGAGGAGGAGCAGGAGCAGGGGCAGGAGCAGGGGCAGGAGCAGGAGCTTACACAACACAGTGCGCGCTCGCCGCTTTCAGTGCACGGGCAGCCCCGCGCCAGCCGCCTTCCATCGACAAAGGCCTGGTGGTCATGACAGTGGAGTCGGGCGTGTCTCTCTACAGGGGGAATTTTTAGAATAGTCAAAGCATAGTCGGGGGACGATTTCATAACGATTTTTTAGCATTGTGGGGGTATTTTTTGGAGCCTGTTTCAGTTTTCGCTCAAAATCCCCCTGTAGGGGGACAGGCCCGACCTAGCATTACAGGTATCGGCCCCGAATTGCATGGGTCTTGGCTCAGAGTCTCGGAACTCTGCCTGTGCGGTCAGCGGTGCCAGCGCTTCACCCTGTGTTGGTAACGTTCCGCGGGCCATTCAAAATCAGCGTCCCCTTTCGGGTAAGAGGCTTCCTCGCGCCCTGGTCAAGCATGCTCTCACTGAGCTCTGCGATGAGGCTGTTCGTCAGTACGTCTCGCCCGCGCTGGCTCAATCGCCTGAATTGTGCTCGTTCAGTCTCGAGCGACAATGCCCACTCGTGACAGCACGACGGTTGGTCCACCCCATGTTTTGTTGGACTGTGCCAGGCCAAGACGATTCCCCCTTGCGTCATGCCACGGTGCGGCTCGTCGATGTCCGTGGTAGGATAATATGGCTATGATCTTTCCCGCGGGTGGTTCGGCCAACCGTCGTGGGCCCCTTGACGATTAGTCTGGCAGTGTGGGAATCCGCTGCACCGTGCCGGCACGAAAGGGGATTACGTAGAGGGGATCGGACCAGCCCTTTCGGTTCCCACCCTTCCTCGTTCGGGGCGCTGAGGTGAAATATTGTATCAGCGATTATTTCTTTGCGCGCGAGTTGTTGGTCGAACAGCTGCGTTTTGTAGCGCGAGTCGTTTGTCCGCCACAGCTCCTAGTCAAGAGTTTGGAGTCAGCTGTGGCAGCATGTGGTCCACTCACATCTTCTTCCTCTCAATAAACAAACTCCTCAGAGCCAGTCAGAACATCTGGTGACATGCCGGTTGCAGCTGTTGTGGTCTGGCCCTGCCGCTTCCCTGTGTCGATGCTCAGGCAAGTCCCAAACCAGTTTGTTCTGGCGTAGCTTCTCATTTCATTCAACTACGTCTGTCTCAATCGAGCACACTACCAGCGGATCAGTTTCCGTCCAGCTACGTCTGTCTCAATCGTCTGTCTCAATCGCGCAAACTACCAGCGACTGTCCCAATCGTCTGTCCAGCCACGTCGGTCTCGTCTGTCTGATGGGAGGAAGGAGAAGCGACGACATCACCACCAGCGGATCACATCCGGCTGGGGAGTCCACGATGGCCCCCTCGATCTGGAGCCTGGAGATTGGAGACATATCTCGAGCGGAACGCCGCACACCCAGAGGGAGCAACGCCTCCGGCATAGAGCCCTCCTTGGCTGCTCGCGACGGCGGTGCTGGTGCCCACTTCCCCTGCTCCTTCAGAGGCCTCCGTCAGGAAGGCCCCTCCTGGGAGGCTGACTGGAGCCTCGGCGCTGGTGTCCACCCGAGACTGGCATACACCCGACTCATCCGGCTGGATCCGGCTTCCTCCTGGGCTCAATCTGGCCGAATCCGGCCTGATGGCCCCTGCATCCGCCTCAGTGGCCTGGCCAGACCCCTCAGGAGTTGCATCCTGACCTCCCACGCGTCGCCACTGGATGCGCTGCCCGTTTCCTCCCGACCCCCTTCGTGGCCTCGACCTCCAGAGAGGTCTCGACCCATCCCCCAGGGACCGGTTTCTCCTCCTGAGTCCTGAGCCCTCCTTTGACAGTCCCGAGGCCCAGCGAGGGCCTCCGGAGGCCGAACATAGCGTGACACCTCCCGCCGTGTTTTTTGTCTTACAGACGCCGGGGGGCCCTGGGGAGCGGGGCGCGGCGGGTTCCGGCGTGTGCGAGGGTCGCGTACAGCCCTCCATCGACGGCCTGGAGCACTCGCTGGTGTGCCAGGCGGCTCGCGCGCGCGCGCGCTGGCGAGCCGGGCGCTGGCCTGCCGTCCGTCCCCAGACCCCCTCGGGTCGCGAACAACAATCACGATTGGATTTTCTGATGTCGGGGGCGGCAACGAGGGGGGTGATGACTAAGGGGGGGGGGGATATCATGGCGTGGGCCATGATAGTTCCCCAGATGTCATGGCGCCTCTTCCCATTCCATTACGTCCCTGGCCCCCCCGCTGGGCCGCGCACATGCCGCCGGTCATGATTTGCACCCCCCCCTCTTGGACACCCCCCTCTTCTTGGCATCGCTCGGACGTGTGCATTTTTTCCCAACCCTCCTGCGTTGGGTTCTCGTTTTGAATAGAGCACTGCTCGCGCGAACCTTCATTCCCACCCCCTCCCGTCCCTCTTTTCCCCCCTGCCTTTGACCTCGCCATCCCTGGGGGGCTGCGATATGTGAAACTGTCGCCACTTTCGAGGGCTGCTGAGGGGCCCAGCACAGTGGGTACACACCGCAGACTCAAATTAGACCTCGCCATCCCTGGGGGGCTGCGATCTGTGAAACTGTCGCCACTTTCGAGGCCTGCTGGGGGGCCCAGCACAGTGGGTACACACCGCAGACTCAAATTAGACCTCGCCATCCCTGGGGGGCTGCGATCTGTGAAACTGTCGCCACTTTCGAGGGCTGCTGAGGGGCCCAGCACAGTGGGTACACACCGCAGACTCAAATTAGACCTCGCCATCCCTGGGGGGCTGCGATCTGTGAAACTGTCGCCACTTTCGAGGGCTGCTGAGGGGCCCAGCACAGTGGGTACACACCGCAGACTCAAATTAGACCTCGCCATCCCTGGGGGGCTGCGATCTGTGAAACTGTCGCCACTTTCGAGGGCTGCTGAGGGGCCCAGCACAGTGGGTACCCACCGCAGACTCAAATTAGACCTCGCCATCCCTGCGGGGCCATCATCTGTGTGTGATTTCGAGCTGCTGGGGGCCAGCACAGTGGGCAGGGACCTCGCCATCCCTGGGGGGCTGCGATCTGTGAAACTGTCGCCACTTTCGAGGGCTGCTGAGGGCCCAGCACAGTGGGTACCCACCGCAGACTCAAATTAGACCTCGCCATCCCTGGGGGGCTGCGATCTGTGAAACTGTCGCCACTTTCGAGGCTGCTCCCAGCACAGTGGGTACCCACGCAGACTCAAATTAGACCTATCCGCCACTTTCGAGGGCATCCACTGGACCTCGCCATCCCTGGGGGGCTGCGATCTGTGAAACTGTCGCCACTTTCGAGGCCTGCTGGGGGGCCCAGCACAGTGGGTACCCACCGCGGACTCAAATTAGACCTCGCCATCCCTGGGGGGCTGCGATCTGTGAAACTGTCGCCACTTTCGAGGCCTGCTGGGGGGCCCAGCACAGTGGGTACCCACCGCGGACTCAAATTAGACCTCGCCATCCCTGGGGGGCTGCGATCTGTGAAACTGTCGCCACTTTCGAGGCCTGCTGGGGGGCCCAGCACAGTGGGTACCCACCGCAGACTCAAATTAGACCTCGCCATCCCTGGGGGGCTGCGATCTGTGAAACTGTCGCCACTTTCGAGGGCTGCTGAGGGGCACAGCACAGTGGGTACCCACCGCAGACTCAAATTAGACGCCGCTTTCGTCCTTGTTCTCCTCCTGCAGTCACCTTCCCTCTGCTGCTGCCGTGCTGATGGTTCGGCTTCCCGCACGTTTTTCTCCTGCTCTGCGTTCCCGACTCCCCATGTCCTCTTCGAGCCTGTAGCTGTCGCCCCTCGTTCTTGTATGGTTCTCCTGCGCATCATGCCATAGGCGCGTGTCCCAAGTAGCTTACACATCAAGTTGATTGTCCATGCAAGTTTCGGCCAACTCCTCGTTTCCATTGATACAAATGGGTTGGGTACGTCACAGGGTAATTCTCGGCGACGGCCATCGAGGACCATCCTTGATCATTTGGCGAAAAAAAAAAAACACGCACGAAATCGAAAAATACACGAGGAATGGACGTCCGAGCGATGGCGAGTCTTGGCCGCTCCCGATGATGTGAAAGGTAGATTCGGTTCCCGGTGCGGGCCAGATGATCGGAGAAGAATCACGCCATAAGCACATGCTCTTGGCGCTCCGGACGTGGATGCGCGCTGCCCCCCCCTGGTGGCGCCTCTGGCGCCGCCCCTGGCGTGCTCCGCGCGCCTGGGAGGGGGGTCCAGCGCAGATCCAAGACATCCGCGCGGAGCGCCAACGGTTTAAGTTCATGCCGCCGGTTTTTCTTCTAATGAATGTTATGCTCGGTTTCCTGTGCGGGCCAGATGCGCATACGCATCCCCTGCATCTTAGAGTTTCGGGCTCCCTTCCCCAGACACCCGTGGCGCAGTGGATACCATGAGGATCTGGGCCCCTTGGGATTCTATGTTTATCCATATACGCTGCGCTTCGGCCTTGTGGCGCCCCTTTTTCAGAAAGTCCAGGACGCCGTGGACATGGATGAACATCGTCGGCATCCAGAGTTTACGTTGCAGCTTCGGGGGGCCTCGCCTGTCCCAAAAAGTGGTGTCTTCTCTTGTGCCCGACGCGGGCTTGATGCGGACGCGACGCGGATTTAGCATGGATTCGACGAGGATTCGACACGGACTCGACACGGAGCCGACGAGTCCGACATGGTTTCGACACGGATTCGACACGGGTTCGACGCAGATAGGGCCGCGAGGATACAACATAACAGAGTCGCCCTTCCCCGACCTTCGGACCGTCAGGTAACGACTAACGACTCAGACCCCCGACATCGGTTTCGTTGTTTCGCAAAACCGACCCCCACAGATCTGGGCTTCTTCAAAACGTCGACCCCCGCAACGAACCCCAAAGGTTTTTCACAAGGTCAACGTCGACGACCCCCACAAACAACGCAGTTTTTTTTGTCGCAGTTTATGTCCCCCCCAAAGGGTTAGGAGTCCGTTTTCAGACCCCCGACGTCGGTATTTTTCTTCAACGCCGACTCTCAGAGGTCTGGGCCCCTTCCCTAGGACATCCTGAGTCGTTTTTCGGGGCTCAAGAGACAGGGGTCAATGCAACCGGGGGTCAGTCGCAGCGAAGGATCTTGCAGGATCCTGCGGGGCCAGGGTCGCATTGACCCGGGTTTGGGTGCAGGATCCTGCAGGATCCTGCAAGGCCTGATTGACCCGGGTTTGGATTGACCCGAGTCAGAAGTTCCCCAGGTTTTTTGACGCTCCCGAGGCATGAGAACAGCACGCCGCCGAGTGTCTGGGTGCGTCCCGCCCTTTCCTTCCGCCCTTCTTTGCTCGCCATGCAGTGCGCAAGGGTCGAGGCCAGGCAGGCCTTGCGGTTGCCAGATCTCCGACGCGATACCACGTCGCAGGACACCACTTCACGCTCGGCCTTCGCCTCCCCTCACCCTCACATCCCTCCCCTCCCTCTAGCCCTCCCACATGCCTCCTCTCCCTCTAGCCCCTCTCTCCTCCCCTCCCTCTCGCCCGCCCCCCCGCATCCCTCCGTGCATCCGTTCCTGTCCTCCCCCCTCACGTGTCTGCTGTGCTCTTCTCCGCCATGCTATGCCGTGCTCTACCGTGCATCGCGTACCCTCTGGGGATCACTGTCCTGCTCGGCATCGGACTGCGCGAATAGAGAGGATCTACGCCATGGGAAGCGATTGAAGGGAGGGGTAGGCCGTCGGATATGACGCGAGCGCACCTAGCTTTATGACTTTATGATGTGCCACTTGAGGGTTCTCTCGTTCGACATTGTTTCGATACTTTCCTCTGGCTGCTCGAAATTTCTTTTGGGATATGGTCCAGAAATACGATGGGAGCAACATACTCCTAACTTGTCCCCTCCCTCTCGCCCGCCCTCCCCCCCCCCACACACGCACACACACACACACATACGCACACGCACACGCACACGCACACGCACACGCACACGCACGCGCACACGCACGCGCACGCGCACGCGCACGCGCACGCGTACGCGCACGCGCACGCGCACGCGCACGCACACGCATACGCACACGCACACGCACACGCACACACGAACACACGCACACACGCACACACGCACACACACACACAATCTCCGTGTTTCCGTTCCTGTCCTCCCGCCCTCACCTGTCTGTCGTGTTCCCACCCCCTCCTTTTTCGGACCAAGATTCGCCAACCTCCTCTTTACTGTCAAAGTGCACGGGTGCATGCCAACCACCAGACCATGCGAGACATACACAGTGTGACGTTGATTTGTCTTCACACCGAGTTGCTCCTACCTACTTCTGCCTTCACATAACGGTTACCCTCACGTGCACAAGGACCATTATCGAAGACGCCTACGGCAAATCACCGCCGCCCCCTGCTTTTGTGGAAGCGCCTATGTGGCCGAACGTTGAGGCCACACCTGCCAAGCTATCGGACCATGTGTTCCCCGAATCGGTTTGGAAAGCCTTCGGGGAACACGTGGGCATCTTGAAGGTCATCGTGGCCGTCTGGAGGCCATTTTGACCCTTTCGGGCCTTCTTGGAGGACGTCTTGGAGGGCTCTTGGGCCGTCTTGGAGGCCAACTTGAGCGTCTTGGAGGCCTCTTGGACCGTCTTGGGGGCCTCTTGGGGCCGTCTTGGGCCTCTTGGGAGATCTTTGGGGGGGCCTTTGGGCCGTCTCGGGCCGTCGGAAGTCCGACAAAAAGCAAATGGCACAATCCTTCAAACACCAATGGGAAATCTATGATTTTGGCCTTCTCGGGCCTTCCTGGAGGCTCTCTTGGAGGCCTCTTGGGCCGTCTTGGGCCATCTTAGGACCATCTTCGGCCGTCTTGGTGGGCCCCTGGCCCGTCCGACGCCGTCGGAAGCCGGTTGGGGGGGCCTCTCTGAGCCGATTTGGGGCCCTCTTGGAATGCTCCAGGGCCGTCTTGGAGGCCATCTTGGGCGTCTTAAAGGCCTCCTGGGCCGTCTTGGGGGCCTCTTGGGGCCGTCTTGGGGGCCTCTTGGCCCGTTCTGGGGCCATCTTGGAGGCCTCTTGGGCGATCTTTCGGCGATCTTTGGGAGCTCTCGGGCCGTCTCGGGCCGTCGGAAGGCGGGAAAGAAGCAAAAGTCAAAATCCGTCAAAAACCTAAGATCAATCAATGTTTTTGACCTCTTTTGGCCTTCCTGGAGCGCCTTTTAGGGGCCTCTTGGGCCGTCTTGGGCCAGCTTCGAGCCAACTTCGGCCATCTTTGTGGGTTCCTGGCACGTCTGACGCCGTCGGGAGCCGTCTTGGGGGCCGACTTGGGGCCCTCTTGGGGCGCTTCGGGGCCGTCTTGGAGGCCACCTTGGGCGTCTTAAAGGCCATCTTGGGCGTGTTGGAGGCCTGTTGGGCCGTCTTGGGGCCCTCTTTGGGCCGTCTTGGAGGCCACTTGGGCCGTCAGGGGGCCCTCTTGGGGCCTCTTGGGCGATCTTGGGGGCCTCTTGGGCCGTCTTGGGCCGCCGGAATGCCGAGAAGAGGCAAATTCCAAAATCCTTGAAAAAATCAAGGACAATCAATGATTCTGGCCTTTTCGGGCCCTCCTGGAGGACCTCTTGGAGGCCTCTTGGGCCGTCTTGGGCCAGGTTGAGGCCATCCTCAGGCTATCTGAGGCCGTCTTGGGTACATATTGGGCCGCCTTGGAGGCATCTTGGGGCCATCTTAGCTGTTTTGGAGCCCATCTTGGGCCGTCTTGGAGACGTCTTGGAGACCATCCTGGACCATCTTGGCCGTCTTGGACGCCATCTTGGGCCAGCGGGACGCGCCGGAGCCCCATGGGGAGTTCTTCTGGAATTACTCCGACGGTAGGACCCCACATGAGAATATGTTTAGCTTACCCCTTGCCCTTTCCTCCTCCCCATGGCGGACACCCTCTCCTCTCGCCCCCTGCACTGCCCTCTCTTCCCCCTTCTATTTCTCTTCCTCCTCCTCTTTCTCCTCCTCCTCCTCCTCCTCCTCCTCCTCCTCCTCCTCCTCCTCCTCCTCCTCCTCCTCCTCTCGCGCCACCTCCTCCTCGTCGTCG
Organism: Prorocentrum cordatum; assembly: GCA_963575745.1. Lineage (NCBI taxonomy): Eukaryota > Dinophyceae > Prorocentrales > Prorocentraceae > Prorocentrum > Prorocentrum cordatum. Next base: position 14,056 of record CAUYUJ010016698.1, read on the forward strand.
GCCTCCCCCATGCCCCTTCCCTCCTCATCCCCCCGCCTTTTCTCCATGTGCACCTCCCCTTCCCCCTCGTCGGGGCAAGCAAATCCATTTTCCTCAGCGCCGTCGCCGCCTCGGCCAGCGCGCGCGCGTCTGCCGACGGCTAGATCGCGAAGCCGTCGGGACAAACCTTCGGGCTGGGCCGTAGGTTCCCGCTCGAGACTTCCTCCATATTCAGGTCTCAAGAGCCCAAGAGTGACGACAGTTGCACGTTGCGGATGACCCGCTCGGATTCGAACGTGAAGTGCGGGCCCCATAGGGAGGGGGCTCCCGCCTGAGACTTCCTCACAATTCACTCACAGACGAGGCTCCCGCTCGAGACTTCCTCGTATTCAGGTCTCAAGAGCCCAAAAGTGACGACAGTTGCACGTTGCGGATGACCCGCTCGGATTCGAACATGAAGTGCGGGCCCCATAGGGAGGGGGCTCCCGCCTGAGACTTCCTCGCAATTCACTCGCAGACGAGGCTCCCGCCTGACACTTCCTCCATACTCAGGCCTCAAGAGCCCAAGAGTGACGACAGTTGCACGTTGCGGATGACCCGCTCGGATTCGAACATGAAGTGCGGGCCCCATAGGGAGGGGGCTCCGGCCTGAGACATCCTCACAATTCACTCACAGACGAGGCTCCCGCTCGAGACTTCCTCTATATTCAAGCCTCAAGAGCTTAAAAGTGAGGACAGTTGCACGTTGCGGATGACCCGCTCGGATTCGAACATGAAGTGCGGGCCCCATAGGGAGGGGGCTCCCGCCTGAGACTTCCTCGCAATTCACTCACAGACGAGGCTCCCGCTCGAGGCTTCCTCCATATTCAGGTCTCAAGAGCCCAAGAGTGACGACAGTTGCACGTTGCGGATGACCCGCTCGGATTCGAACGTGAAGTGCGGGCCCCATAGGGAGGGGGCGCCCGCTTGAGACTTCCTGACAATTCACTCACAGACGAGGCTCCCTCCTGATACTTCCTCCATATTCAGACCTCAAGGGCCCAAAAGTGACGACAGTTGCACGTTGCGGATGACCCGCTCGGGTTCGAACATGAAACGCGGGCCCCATAGGGAGGGGGTTCCCGCTTGAGACTTCCTCGCGATTCACTCACAGACAAGGCTCCCGCTCGAGACTTCCTCCGTATTCAGGTCTCAAGAGTTCAAAAGTGACGACAGTTGCACGTTGCGGATGACCCGCTCGGATTCGAACATGAAGTGCGGGCCCCATAGGGAGGGGGCTTCCGCCTGAGACTTCCTCACAGTTCACTCACAGACGAGGCTCCCGCTCGAAACTTCCTCCATATTCAGGTCTCAAGAGCCCAAAAGTGACGACAGTTGCTCGTTGCGGATGACCCGCTCGGATTCGAACATGAAGTGCGGGCCCCATAGGGAGGGGGCTCCCGCCTGAGACTTCCTCACAGTTCACTCACAGACGAGGCTCCCGCTCGAGACTTCCTCCATATTCAGGCCTCAAGAGCATAAAAGTGACGACAGTTGCACGTTGCGGATGACCCGCTCGGGTTCGAACGTGAAGTGCGGGCCCCATAGGGAGGGGGCTTCCGCGTGAGACTTCCTCACAGTTCACTCACAGACGAGGCTCCCGCCAGAAACTTCCTCCATATTCAGGTCTCAAGAGCTCAGAAGTGACGACAGTTGCACGTTGCGGATGACCCGCTCGGATTCGAACATGAAGTGCGGGCCCCATAAGGAAGGGGTTCCCGCTTGAGACTTCCTGACAATTCACAGACGAGGCTCCCGCCTGATACTTCCTCCATATTCAGGCCTCAAGTCAGCGAGTAGTGATGATGATGATGATCGTTCGATGCCGATGATGGTGAGTGATCGTGCGATGGTGATGGTGATGATGATGGTGATGATGATGATGATGATGATGATGATGATGATGATGATGATGATGATGATGATGATGATGATGATGATGATGATGATGATGATGAGTGGGGAATGATGGTGATGGTGATGATGATGCGGAGGAGGAAGCAAAGAGGAGCAGAGGAGAGGGAGGAGGAGGAGGAGGAGGAGAGATCCTGCGCGGAGGGTGTGCAGAGAAAACAAGAACCCCACTTGGGATGTGGGGAAAAAGAACCAAGACCAAAACCCATATAATTCGGCACGCCAGGCAACCCCTGCGATGAATCGACAGGGGGCGGCGGATCTTGTGGCTCTCGGCGCATCCCGCCACCGTGCCTTGGTTGTAACTCGGAGGCCTCCTTGATGCCCCCGGGCATCTCTCTGAAACTTCTCTGGAGGCGGTTCTGGGGTGTCCTGGGGGCCTCTTCGGGGCCTCCAGGAGCCCGAGTTGGGCTCCGCGGGGGCCTGGAGGTGTGGCGGGCTCCTGGAGGCCCTGCTGGCTCGGGATCCCTCTGGGGGCGGAGGGCCTGAACCGTCGTTGTCTTGCTTCCCCCTCCGCGGCCCTTCTTGGGGCCTTGTTGGCATTTCTTGGTGGATGTTTGGGTTGTCTTGGCACCTTGGCTCAGGCCGGCTCGGCGCTCCTGCGCTCTCGCACAGGCGCGCCTGTGCTCCCACTTGAGCGCGGCAGTCCCCCTTCCCGCGCGCGGCGCTCGCGCCGCCTCACATTGCCACAGGCTCGGGGCACCGGGGCCCGGCGCCGACGCCGAGGTCCCCTCTGGGAAGAATGCAAATCAGAGCCTTTGCCGAATGCCGTCGCCCGCGTCATCGGGCCCACGTGTCGCGCGTCGATGGATGTCAGCCCTGCGCGCGCGGGAGCAACCTGGGCCTCCTCTCGCTCCTCCAGGGAACTTTCTAGCATTTCCATGGGCCGCGCGCGCCCCGTGGGCCGCGCGAGCCTCGCCGACCCCAGGCCTCGTCGTCGCGCCGCGACGGGGGTCGGAGCGCCTTCGGCGGGGGGGACGCCCCCCCCAACGCCGATTAAGAAACTCGGAGCACGCTTCAGCGATGTACACCCTGCGAAATGCTTAAGAAATCATGGGTTAAGAAATTCATAGTCTCAGAACTTGAATAAAAACCCAACATTTCCATTATAATCTTAAGATTTACACTGGAATATTAAGAATAATCGAGACTCTGGCCGAAAAATTAAGTTTTCTTAAGCATCGCATAAGGTGTATTCGGCGGCGCCTGCCTCCCCAACGAGGAGCTGTCCCAGAGGGAGGCTCAGAGTGCCCACCTCCTCCCCCAGCTGTCGGGAAGCCCCGAGGAGACCTCGCGAGGACAGGGACCTCAGCTCGATGCTGGCGACCCATGCTTCGGCGATGTACTCGGCGGCGCCTGCCTCGCCAACCTCGCCACGAACCCCACAAGTCCCAGGAAGGTTTCCTTGGCCACATGGGCGTCGCAACGCGCGCGGGCTCGAGGCGCCGCGCGAGCCCGGCGCGCCGCGCGGTCCCCACAGGCCCCTTGGAGTCGTCGGGGCCGCCTCGGGTTTCTTCAGGACGGGAAAAAACACATAGACAAACTTCATCGTCGATCCCCAGGAACATATGGGAAAATATGGGAAGTGGGGGGGGAGACAGAAACCCAGAAAATATGGGAAAATATGGGGACTCCTGTAGTTTGTGTGTATTTATTTGTGTGTCCCAGGGCCCCTTCAATGAGCCCCATGGGGCGTTTTTTTTTTTTTGTTTACCATGCGAGCCCTATGGCATGTGGATTCGGCGAGCAGTGCGAGCCACCTCGCGTTTCGCGGCATCCGCTGGGCCGCTCTGCCCCCGCAGGGAAAGGGCCCTGAATTTTTCCAGTGGGGTCTCGGCGCCCGTGCAGGCTTCTCGCCCCCAGCCACGCTGGGAAGCCGACGCCAACGCCGAGGCTCCCGCTGGAACGGCGGGCGGAGCGGAACCTCTCGACGACTGCGGCAGTTGGCCAGGGCCTGCGGGCCGGGGTTAAGAGGGGGGCCTTGGCCGCGCAGGGCAGCCCCCCCCCCCCCGGCGCGGGGGGCAGGCAGTGGAATCGGAATCGCCGGGTGCTGGCCTCGGGCTTGCAGAGCGTCAGGGATGCGACTAGGGGCGGGTGGGGGGAGGGGTGTGGGGCAGGGAGAGGGGCCAAGTAAGCAAAGTTAGGCGCGGAGGACGGCGGCGGAGTGGGACGCTTGGGTCGTGGAGGAAACCGCGTTCTTCCCTCCGGCCCCCTTCTCCCGAGAACGTTCGCCAACTTCGCCTTTCGCCAGCGTTTTTGGTTTCCTGCCCCCCCTCCCGCGCTCCGCGCGTCGTTTCCCTTCCCCCCCCCCGCCCCCCCCCGCGATTCAGAAAAACGGGGCGGGTTCGCGCTGGCCCAGATCGCATGTCCAATGTTTGCGCAACAAATAGCATAATTGGTGTCGGTGTTGGCGCTCTGTCCTCCCATGGGCGCCTTGCCGCCTCCGTGTCTGGCGACGAAGAACGGCGTGGTTTTGATGGGCGGCGAGGTCAGTGCGGAGAGCACGCCCCGATGCGCGGAGCGGTGTTGTTCTCATTCGATGCGCGCCGGGGCCATCGTCAGAATTTTGTGGCCCGATGCGTTGTGCGCGCAGTATTTCGGGATGAGTGCATGAGGCAGCGCCTAGTCCCACACCTGCGGAAGCCAGCGTCGGACGTTTTTTTTTTTTTTTTTTTTTTTTTTTTTTTTTTTTTTTTTTTTCTCTTTCTGAGGCTCTTTCAGAAGAGTCGGAGGGCAGGAGGGGGCCGCGGCGGGCCGCCATCGAAAGTAAGGCAAGCGCGCGCGACCGCCAGCGCGGGCTGCTGGCCCAAAAACCCCGTCAGCACAGCATGCCGCTCCCACGAAGGCCGCGCCCGTGAAGTCCACGGCGGCGAAAGCGCTGCCAGCGCAGGCTATCACCCCGCAGCGGTCTCGGGCAGCTAAGTCGGCTACTTTTGTTCGGTCCACTGGCGCGCTTCGCGTGCCGCTGTCCACGGAGCCGGCGGACGCCGAGTAACGTTGGTCGCCAGGGCCATGGTCGCGGGAACTGCGAGAATCGATTCGCCTCGAGAGTTTGCCGTCAGAAGCGGGCGCGAAAGCAGTCAAGCGGCGCGCTGCGTTCGCAGCCGAGGGAGCTGCTGATCCGGAGTACCGGCCGTCGAGTCGGGGCGACGATGCCGTTTTGATCAGGCTTTTTTACAGGTGCTCTACGAATGCTGGACCCAAAAGAGTGGATGTACCTACCCTTTTCGTTCTTGCGCGTTGCAGCCTGACGCGCTCGGCGGAGCTAGCGCCAAGTCCTACGGAGAGGCGAGCGACGTCGCCCCTCTGGCGATAGACGTTTCGGGCCGCCCTGGAGCCCCATGGCGTCGATTCTGCGCGCGATGCGGGAGGCGTCGCGCACCGCGCGCGGCAGGCGGCCCGGGCAGAGCGGCTGGATGTGGCGAAGTTCCCCTACGCAGCTGTCCCGGAGGACCCGCGCCCCGACCTTGTCAGGATCAAGCGCATCACGCAGGCCCTCGCCGCCTGGGCGGACTTCAGAGCCATGGGCCCCGCCCGTGTCGGACAGAGGCAGCGGTGTCCAGTCGCGTCGAATTGGCGCGGCCCGCGCCGCTCCTCGACGATTTCGGAGCGCCCGCCCAGCTCTGGCCCACGTGCGAACCGCAGTGCAGAGATTTTCCATTGAAGGGCGCACAGATTGCATGCAGACGGATTACGTTTGGTCTGCAAGTCCTCTGCCCGCGCAGATCAGAGACTTCCCCGTTGAAGAGGCGCGGGGGCAGACGCGGCAATTGCATGCGAGAAAGTCGAGGAAAAGTAAGCCGAGCCCAGTGAGAAAGGGAGGCAGGGGCGCGGGATTATGCAGCCTGAGGGGAGGGAGAAAGGATCGCTCTAGAGGCTCCCTTGAGCGATTGCGCAAGGGGTGTGGTTTGCACTAACTTCTACAAGTGGGCCCTTTGATTAAGCGCGACGTGGCAGATCGTCGTCCATTCAATCATTGCCTGTTGCGGCCCTAGGAAACGGCCCTCGGTGACCAGCAGGAATCTTTCTTCGATGGAAGATGGAAGGCGGGGGGGGGGAGGGAGGAAGTTCAAGCAACGGTGCGTTGCAGAAACCATGGGGAAACATGTTCGGCGAGTGTTCAGAACGCAGGATTGCGCATCGATTATACGATAAACAAGCGCGTACTATTTCAATTCAGTGTGTGGGTGTCCTCGGTCGCGTAATTTGGGCTCTCTTCAAGTGCCTCGTGGAACCCTCTCCGGGCGTTTGGTGGGTTTTTTTCGGGCCGTCGTGGGCCACCTTAAAATTTTCGGAATGGTGTTGGGCCGATTCGGGGCACACCTAGACCGTCTCGGAGCCCTCTCGAGGCCCTCTTGGCCCACATTGGGGCCCTCTTGGATCCAGATAAGTCGCGCGGGAGCACGCCCCAGCACGTAGGACCCAAAAGTCCCCAGGACATTGGCGAATGCAGCGCCCGTGTCCTGTAATCTTTAATCATTGACGGTTTTGAGGCTCGGCGAAAAAAATAAGGACATTGTATTGCGTGCCTCAGAGCGCGGAGGCGGCACGACGCAGCTTTTGTCCAATTATCAGAGAAGATTGGAGACGTATCCCCTTCTTCGAAGAAGCAGAAAATTAAATGAGGGTCGCCAAGCGGAGATCGAGAAAGAGAGGGAACAAAAAAGGGGAGACAGAGAAAGAGAGGACAGAGAGGCAGTGGACAAGCGGATCTGTGCATTTCTGTCATACCCTCCCGGGGGGTATGTGTGGCTCCGGCCTTCGGGGCCCTCAAATCCCCGGATCTGTGTTTCAAGATGGTTCGTAGACGGCCTAGGACTCAAGACTGCCCTGGAAACCCCCATCGACGTTCCAGGTCTACCCCTGGGGGGGGGGGGGGGGCGAGAGGCAAACCCACGATTGCACGGATACTTTTTGAAGGAATTGCGAGTTTTCATTGGCTGACCTACCAAATGCCTCCACGACCGTCCCAGGATGGATGGCCCAAAAAGATTCCAAGAGGGCCCCCGCAAACCGCCCCATGACGCGCGAAGAGGCCGCCAAGATGCCCTAAGGGGGGGGGGGGGGGCGTCTGGGGGCCATCTTTCAAGACGGCCCACAAAGCCCCCAACACGCTCAAAAGAAAAACGGCAAAACGCCCTTAATGGTTGTTCCCCGAAAGCCCCAAAAGGCCCCCAAAACATGATCCTAGCCTCCAGGCCCAAGCCTCCCCCGCCCCAGATGGGATGGGTCTCAGGGTCATTCGACCCCCCCCAGATGGGATGGGAGGGGGACGACGACGACGACGACGACGATGACGACGACGACGACGACGACGAGCGACCATGAAGACGACCGCGACGATGACGACAACGACGACGAAGACACCGTCCGCTCCGGTTCTCTGAAGCACCGCAACACCACGCCACACCCAGAGGGGGGCGACGACGGGGAAAACACCGTCGACGATGCTGCTTCTCCTCCTCCATTCGTCAAGTACAGCAGTTCCACGTCATGCCTGGGACGGCGACGCATGTGCCGATGCCGATGCTGACGCTGATGTCGTCGTCGTCCTCCTCTACCTCCTCCTGCTCCTCCTCCTCCTCTTATTTTGGAGGGCCCGGCCACCACCGCCACCGCCACCACCCACCACCCACCACCCACCACCCACCACCCACCACCCCCCACACACAGGGGGAGGAGGGCCGGGCCCAGTACCCACCACCGAACGCCCACGGGAAGACCCCGCCACACCACGCTCACGGAGGGAGGGGGGGGGCCATCGCGCGGGGGGTGGGGGAGGGCCCGATGGCGTCAGCATGACGGGGGGGGGGGGCCAGGCATTGGACCACATATCCCTAAATGCTTCCATGACTTCCCCAAGCCCCAGCCTGCCTCCAGGAGAGATCCAAACGCGCCCCTGGCGCACGGCACCTCTATCCCGCTTAACGCTAGATTCCATCTCAGACATGCAGAACATCAGTGCTCGCGAAACGCGCATCTCGAGGGCACGGTGGCGGTGGCGGTGGCGGTTGCAGATCTCAGAATTGCCACCGCGCCTCAAGGGTATGGTGGCGGATCTCTCCTTACATGATTATGTGATCGTTGTGTTCGTATGGACACATACGTTTGTTTCACGTATCGATGTCATCGAGTGTGGAATCAATCCCTTTACGCATCACGCGCTCTAGCTGGCTGCTACCAGGCTTCAGCGTCAGCGCGAATATGAATGAAGCTGTACCTTCGCGTCGTCATGCCATCGCCCTCTTCGTTATTGCGGACGGGGCTAGGCCGAGGATCAATCCATTCCAGAGCGTTCCGGATCGCTCTCAGAGCGTTCCAGGGCGCTCCGAAAAGGCCGCGGCGCCCGAGGCATCCTCCAGAGCCGCCAGATCTCAGCGATTCTCGATCTATCCACGCCCGAATGTGTCCTCGTCCTGGCTTCGTCTGATTATTCCTCGCCTCTGCCTTTGGTCTCCCACTTCGCCATCCTCCCTCCAGTGTGTTCTGCTCCCCCTCGTCATGCCTACGCTTGGGACGCCGCACCCCTCCTCCGGCTCAGACAACCGCGTTGTGCGATATTTTGCGGCTGATTTCTCTCGCTTTCCGAGACCTTGCGACTTTCCGGTGGGCGCATTTTGCACCTCGTTAGGAGGAGGAGGAGGAGTTTCAGAAAAAAAAAGGTAATACAAATAAGGAGGGGTACGAGGGCGAGGAAGGGTATGAATTCTCTCTCTCTCTCTCTCTCTTTCTGTCTCTCTCCCTCTTTATATTTATTTTCTTATGAATGGCAAGCGGTCGAGCAAGAGACTGCGCGAGCGGTAGGGCGATTTTGAGTTCTCAATCGGTAGTACAGGGCTGTATATTGCAACTCGCACGCAGGAGCACGATCATGATTGAATCACGCTTCGTGCGTCGTGGCCTAAGCGGAAGGGCGCGGACATCACCGCGTTAGGCCGGGCGCGGAGCGCGAAGTCCGATGATGTATCTTTCTCGTGATGCACCGTTATTGTTCGTTTCCACGTTTTTGTTTAAGTGCTGTGTGTCATTTTTCTGGCGAGTGCCGCTTGTTCGCGCTCAAGAGGCGAACGGCTCTTAGCATTATGCGAGGCGACCGATTCATGATGTATGGAGGTGCGGTTGGGGGGATGGATAGGTACTCTCGTTACATTCCGTCGCCTTTTCGTATCCCTTCTTTCTCTCAGGTCCTGTCTCCCTCCTCACGTCACGTTCTCCTCCCCTTTCTCGCCGCCCCCATTTCCCTGACCCTGTGTTCAGCACCTTCAGCCTTGCTGTTATGCCCTCGACGTGTTCTGAAGACAGTTCGTTGTCCCTCTCGATTTGCTATCTTGACTCCTGATGTTTCTCCCCTGCCCAACATGAAAGGACGGCCAGCGATCTTCTATCGCTGTTTGTTTGGTCGAGTGTTTGTCTGAGGGTAAAGCCATGGGCATGTTCGGTAGCAAGTAACGTGAGCTTCTGTACCCTCGCAATTCTGTCGCTAGCGTCGATTAGCGTCTGGGAGTCGATGAGATGGCGCCGATTTAGCGTCGGTTAGCTTCGATTAGCGTCGATTTAGCGTTGATTAACGATTTAGCGTCGACTAGCGTCGTTTCGCAAGAGCTGACAAGATGGTATGGGAGGCTCCCATGAGTTGCCACCGAAGGTATTAGCACTGGAGCACCAGTCCGATGTGTTGCATGGTTGATCGTGTGCCCGCTTTCAGCGCTGTGCCGAACCTTTTCCCGTTGCCCCAGTCGCTGCTTCGCGTCGTGCCACCAGGGGCCGAAGCGATGGCACGCGTTGCTGGCACTCCGCCCATCGAGGACCCGGTGATGGAGAGCAGGCAATATGTAGTTGGCTTTGGAGGGCGTCACCAAGGCGGCCAACTCTTGCATAGATTTTACAGTTGGTTCAGGAGGCTCTGGAAGGAGAGAAGTAAAGTCAGCCCGAATAGTAAGGATGGGCAACCTTCCCAAGGGTGCCCTTGCATTCTTGCCTCCTTGGCCCATCCTTGGCCACTTTTGTTGGCGCGCTCCGCTCGAAGAGCTTCGAAATGGGCGTCCAAGGCCCTTGCATCCTTATCGCGAATCCTGAAGATACGGGCCGACTGTACAACTAGTTCAGGAGGGTCTGGAAGGAGAGACGTAGTGCCGCAGGAGGCGGAAGGATGTAGGGAACATGCGGACGCATCAGGAGCAGCCAGGTGGCGCGTGGCAGGAGCGCAGCAGGAATAGGAGGCATGATATGGGCAAGGCGGCAAGGGTTGGCAGATAGTGCAGCAACGATGCTCAACGTGCCCCTGTTTGCCCTTATCGCCCCAGGAACCCAGCCCCCCACCTATGGTGGACATCGTGGTCGGAGGAATTTGGTATAATGGGTTGAGGAGGGCCAGGAGGAGGAACTGACTAAGACGACGGCCACGTGGAAGTGGGGGGGAGAAGGTAAAGGAGGAAGAGCATGGGTAACAGGCGATTGGGGGGGAGGGAGGATGAGGGAAGGAAGGAGAAAATAATGAAGTATCAGGAGAGCGGAGGAACGACGAGGAGGTATAGGGGTCGATGAACTAGGGGCAGGAGGAAAAGGTTGTCACATGTCTTGGAGAAGGGTGATGCTGTCCCGATTCCCGTATTTCCTCTATCCTTGGCCTTCCTATCCCTATACCCATCCCCTATCCCCTGTCCCTGTTCTTATTTGGGGAGGATGTCGATGCCACCTTCCCCCAATGATCCAAGCACGGCTCAATCTAAGTCTCCGCTGTAGAGCCCATCATTGGCGGGCAGTGTTAACCTTCAGGCGGGCATGTCCATTTACAGGAGAATATTCAAAGCTAGCCTGAAAATTGTCTCGGGACGATGTTTCGATTATTCCTGGCAGTTTTTGCCTACTGTTTTTTCTTCTTCTATTTTTCAATGTTTTTCCGAAGCCCGCCTACAGGAGGGCAGGCCCGACCGCATGCTAGCCCAAAGTGTGAGAGGAGCCTGTGAAGATTGCACCCTCCTCCCACGGGCCGTCAAAAAACACCAACATCGCGGGCTTCCGGCCTACCCGGACCTGGGACCCCACGTCCGACGGCCGTGGAGCACGCTGGCCTCTCCATGGTCAAGCCACCGCAGTGGCGAGCCCCGCTGCGGAGTCGTTCCCCGAAGGCATCGAGCGCGCTGACGCTCGTGGCCCTTTTGCTCGGCAGAGCATCCCCGGCAGGCGGCCGGAAGGTTGCGGACTCCTCCTCCTCCTCCTCTTCCTTCTACCCTCTCCTCCTCCCTCCTCCCTCCTCCCTCCTCCTCCTCCTCCTCGTCCTCCTCCTCCTCCTCCTCCAGCCCACCCCGATTCTCCTCGCTTCAGGCACGACGTCGCCCGCTCAGCCCGCACACTCTCGCCTCAGTGCCACCAGAGGCTCTGGCCATGCAGAAGTGGTGGCCCTGGAGAGTCCATTCGGCAGCACAGTCTCCCAGAGCAGCTTGCAGTGGTTTTGCGAACCTGTACTGATAGGCAACACAGTCGCCCGGATGCAGTGCAACATTGCTGGGAGCACAAGAGCGCGTGCCCCGGGCTGGCTGGAGCGCTTGTGGGCGCGAAAGCAGGAAAGCCCCCCTCCTGGGTAACCTGCGATGTGTGTGGGGGGGGAGCGCCGCAAACTTTGCCGTCCTGCCGAAGGTGCCCGACTGAGGTGGCACCTTGCTGGGGCGCCCGAGGCCGCGCCGCTCGCCCGCAGATCTCGGGTAAGAGCAGCACAGCCGCTCGCGCACTCCGCAAAAACACAGCCCGCACTGCCCCACAGCCGTGCCTCCGAGGGAGGAGGAGGAGGAGGAGGAGGAGGAGGAGGAGGAGGAGGAGGAGGAGGAGGAGGAGGAGGAGGAGGAGGAGGAGGGGAAGCAGGAGGAGGAGGAGGAGGAGGAGGAGGAGGAGGAGGAGGTGCCCTCCCGCGGCCGCGGCCCGCCGAGCGGGAGCTGCGGCGGCACGCCGACCGCGCTGACCCCACCCCGCGCTCGTGCGTCAAAGACCTGGCCCGCCGGCCCCTCGCCCTCCTCGCTGTCCTTCCCCCCGTCGTGGGCTCCCCCCGCCATGCTGCCGGGGAGGTGGTGGGCGCCGCCTGCCATGCTCAGCACCGTGTCGCCGTCCCCGTCCCCGCCGGGGCCCGCGCTGTTCTGCCCCGGCAGGGCAGGCCACCCACCCGGGCGGGGAGGGGCCCCGAGAGCCCGACGGTGACAGCACACATCCCCACCCACCGGGGCCAGTCTTCCAACGGGGCTGAACCCATGCCAGTGGGGATAGTGGGTGCGCGTGCCCATCGATCCGATGCCTTGGTTTTTTGTCCCCGACGTTGACCCCAAGAGGTCAAGAGGTCAAGAGGCCAGAATCCCGCCCTGGCGACCAGCCCTGCAGCCCGAGCTGGTGCTTGACAGTCCTGAGGCCCGGCAAGTGCCCCCAGAGGCCGGGAAAAGTAAACAGGTTCCCGTCGTTATTTCCCCCCGAGGTTGGGAACGTACGGGAGGCCTGCCCGTCAACGCGCGCGCGCGCGAGATGCGTGGCACATCGACGAGTGATCCAGGCCGTCGGTGGAGGGCTGCAAGCGGCAAGGGCCCCCGGAGGCCGAAAATTATCAAACATTGTACGTCGCGCCTTTGTTCGCGACGCTCGCTCCCCCGCACCCCTCCCGCAGGACGACATGTCCCATGGCGAGGAGGAGGAGGAGGTGCCCGCTGGCCTCCCGCCGCAGGCCCCCCCCCCCTCTGGCCTGCCGCCCCACTGCTCCTGCCCCCTGTCAGGGCGTGAATTACTTACTTACCCCCGTTTCGCTTCCAGGCAAAACTAAGTCATACCACGCGCCTCCTCGTCAGGCGGCCTGACCAGTACAGGCCGAGGAGGCGAAGGCGGAGGAGGAGGATGAGAAGGAGGTGGAGGAGGAGGAGGAAGAGGAGGAGGAGGAGGAGGAGTGGGGGAGCACCGAGAGGAATGCGGAGGAGGAGGAGGAGGAGTGGGGAGGAGGAGGAGGAGGAGGAGGAGGAGGAGGAGGAGGAGGAGGAGGAGGAGGAGGAGGAGGAGGAGGAGGAGGAGGAGGAGTGGGGGAGCAGCGAGAGGAAGCGATTAGGAGCAATCAATTCTGGAGGCCTCGGCCCTCGACGGAAATGGAGGGAGAGGGCGGGGAAAAGAAAACCTTTCCGAAAAGTAATGGAAATGGCCTCCCCGGGCCTTGTGGAGAGTTTTCTTTTGGGGCTCTTTTGGGCCCGTCTGGGGGCACCCTCTGGCCGTCCTTAGGCGTTCTTGGGCTGTCCTGTGGGGCTTGGACCGTCTATAGGGGCGCTCCTGCGGAGCCGTCGTGGCGACCCCCCCCCCCTCCTGCAGCGCATCTGCAGAGGGCCCTTCTGGAAAAGCCGCAAACGGGGGATGACATTCTGACCCGGGGCCCACCCCCCCCTGAGGACCCCCCCCCCCGGGACCCTCCCGCCCCCCCCCCTGGTGGGAAAGGGGTCAAAAGGGAGGGGGCTTCCCTTCGACTCAGTGAGAACGCTGTTAATTTTGCTTTGGCTGGGTTGCTTCGTTTCGCTCTGGCTGGCGCGCTTGAGGACGAGGGCCCAGGGAACGAGGGGGGAAGCGGCGACGGACCCAGAAAAGAAGACGAGTACGCGCGAGGACAGCATCCACGACGAACAAACCATTCCACACGCCGACAGGGTCGGCGGATTGCGGTATTGGCAGTCTCTCGGCACAGTGCTTGACATACGTGTGTTGTTGGCATTCGCATGCGCAGTGTGGGCCTCTCCACATTGTTACTGTGATGACATGCAGTCAGGTGACCGCGGAGTATTGCGGTAATGGCGAAGACCCTCACAGGATGCGCATAAGCGTGTGTTGTTGCGGGTCGGCAGTGGTGCTCGTTGGCGCGTTGCTGCTGTGGTGGTCGCATCTTGTCACTATATTGGCAATTCCCGTCGCTAAACTGGCAATTTCCGCGTTCGTGCACGCCCGCAGGCTTGCTTGGGCGCCGCCTGGCACGCCCGCACCCCATCCCCGCCCTCGTTACCGATCCCCCCAACCCCCGCGACCTCGTCACGGACGTTGAGGGGGTGGGATAAGCGAACACGTGTTCCAAATGTCTTCCTGTTCTACCCGAACTCCCCCTTTCTCTTGCTCCTCTCCGTTTGGGGGCACTCTTGGGCGATCCCAGAGCTTCACTTGGGCCTCAGAAGCTCATCGGAAGGCAAAAGGCGAGAAGGCAAGTCACACTCCAGGTCCCTGGGGTTCTGGCTTTTCTGGGGGCGATCTTCGAGGGAGCAGGGGGCCATGACATTTCCAGGATTTTAATCAAGAGCCCCCCAGTTCCGCACGGGCTCTAGAAACGGGGGGCGCCAGATAATGCAGAGTTCATGGAACCTGGAACGTGTCCAGAGCCAATTGCATGATATCACTCTCTTCCCTGATTGTTGCTGGAGCCTGTATTTCTGGAGGGAAGGAAAGAAAATTGGGCGATAACTGCTGTGATCGACCCTCTCCCCCACTACCCCCGAATCACATCACGCTATTTTGCCCCCATTTGCAAACATGTCCCACGGATTATTCGAGGATCTCTTAAGGTCTCTGGTGGCCTCCCACGGTGATGTGACCGGGGGGGCGAACCCGCCCGCGCCTCTCCCGGCGACGCCCGCTTCCGCGAGTCATCGAAAAAACGAGTCATCGAAAAACCGGCTCCTTTTTTCAAGAGGGAGGAGAAGCGATAACAACACCACTAGGGGGCCCACCTCCAGCGAGGACTTCCACACTGCCTCCCCGAGCGGGAGACTGGGGACGTCTCGAGCGAGAGGGGGGGACCACACCACCATGGAGACCCCCCTTGCCTCCGCGCATCTCCTCGCCCTGTTGGTGCTGGTGTCGCCTTTCCTTGTTCCTACTCATCTCTGGCCCTACACCTTAGGCGATGCTTAAGAAAACCTAAGTTTTCGCCCAGAGTCTCGATTATTCGTAACGTTTCAATGTGAATCCTAAGATTTGAATGGAAATTTTGGGTTTTTATTCAAGTTCTGAGACTATGAATTTCTTAACCCATGATTTCTTAAGCATTTCGCAGGGTGTATGCCCATGGTCCTGCCCGTCCTGCTCCCGCCCCCCCCCCCTCGCCCCTCGCTCGAGGCTCCGCCGCCCCTGTTGCCCTCGGACAGACCAGCGGCAGGGCTGGACCTAAACGGTGTCTTGGCGATTTCGCGGGTCGTTCTCGCGCTTCGGCTTCGCTCTGCGGTCGAGGCGGGCCGAAGACAAAAGCGAGGGGGAACGAGGACGAAACGAAAGCGAAAGACACCGTTTAGGTTCGGCCCTGGACACCGTGGAGGGAAAGCGAGGGGAAGCGAAGACAGAAGCGAGGGGAAGCGAAGAGAAAACGGAACGACAGCGACCACACGAGAGCGAAAGCCCCCCCTCGTCGGACGAGGGGAGGGCCAGGGCCGCGGATCGCGGGCCCCTGCTGGGCGGCGAGGGCGTCGGAGGAGCCCCTCTCCTCGCGCGGCGGGCCCCCCTTATTGGGATCGGCAACGCCCCAACATACTTATACTACATGTGCGTCGCCCACCCAGGGGCGACGCGCGCACCGAGAAATCTTATAGTATACGCGTCGCGGCGGGCGCTTCCTGGCCACACCGCTCGGGAAACGATATACTACAAGATGGGTATACTATATGTTCGGGTCGGACGCGCGCCTCCAAGGAGGACATATAGTATTAGTGCGTCCATGTGCGTCCCATGGGACCGGGCACGGTGCCGGGGCGCCCCGCCTCGCTGCGGGGCCCCTGCGTGCCTAAGGAGGCCTCCGCCGGGGGATGGCCGCCTCGGCCCGCCGCTGACCGAGGCGCTGGCCCGGGCGCCACTGCTCGGGGCGGAGAGGGGCGCAGAGAGGGGAGGAGGAGAGGAGGGGGAGAGGAGGAGAGACGAGAAGAGGGGAGGAGAGGAGGGGAGAGGAGAGGAGAGGAGAGGAGAGGAGAGGAGAGGAGGAGAGACGAGGAGGGGAGAGGAGGAGAGAAGAGGTGAGGAGGAGAAAAGGGAAGAGAAGAGGAAAGAAAGGAAGATAAGAGGAAAGGGAAGAGAAGAGAAGAGACGAGAAGGGAGTAGGAGGGTGAGCGAGGGGAAGATGAGGCGGGACGCGCAGGAGGAGGACGATGAAAGGGGCGTGCGGAGTGTGGGTGGAGCGAGGAATGATGATGAGGAGGATGCAGAGGAGGAAAATAAGACCAGCGGGTGGCATGATGAGTTTGACGGGGCGGTGTGGGGGGCGGGGAGAAGGAGGAGGAGGAAGAAAAAACGAGGAGGAGGATGAGGAGGAGGATGAGGAGGAGGAAGAGGAGGAAGAAGAGGAGGAGGACGAATGAGCTGGGACACACATGCGAAGGATAGGGAGGAGGAGGAGGAGGAGGAGGAGGAGGAGGAGGACGAGAAGGATGAGGAGGGCGAGGAGGAATGGGTGAAAGAGGAGCAACGGGAGGAAATGGGACTGGAAGAGGTGGATGGGGGCACGACGAGAACGAGGAGGACGAGAGGAGAGGGCGAGGGGCCGAGCGAGCACGACGACGAGGGCGAGGACGGGAGCGATGCGGAGGCAGGATGCGCCGAAGGAGCGCAAAAGGGGGCGAGGAGGAGAGAGGGAGGAAGACAGTGAGCGTGGGCGGTGGCTCGGCGGCGAGCCCGGGAGGGGGGGGGGGAGAGAAGGGGCGTGGGCAAGCACCTCGGCCCGCCAGCGCTGACCCCCGTCGCGCTCGGCGAAGTCATACTCGGGAAGCTCGCCCGTTGAGCTCCGAAGGGCCTTTTCGGCTGCATACGTAGCATATCGTGCATATATATACATATATATGTGTGAAACGATATATATATATACCTCAACATAACATGTATACGTATATATATGTGAACTTATATATATATATGCAAAACGCAACATCATTGCACATATATATATATATACGCTCACATATATATATATACGTTCACATTTATATCTGCACTTATGTCATCGTTTGTACACGCATATATATAAAACTCCATATACGCATATATATATATATATATATACATATATATATACGTTAATCATAACCATATAATATATATGCGTGTATATATATATATAGATATATGCGTACACTCATGACTACATGTATCTTCACCATCTGCTCCTCTGGTTCGTGCGGCACCCCTTTTCAACCGACCCGCGTGCGTGGCAACGAGGCCGCTTCGCGGCAGGCGTGTCGAATGCCTGCATGATTAAATGCTGGGCATTGTCCCTATGGCGTCCATCCCGGGAAATGTTCGCTTCGCACTGCAGCGCCGCATGTGCAGGGGCGCGAAGAGGGAGAGAGAGACAGCGAGAGAGATATGCGGAGGAGGAGGAGGAGGAGGGAGGATGATGCTGAGGAGGGGGCGGATGAGGATGGGCATGGGGAGGGGGAGGATAAGGGGGAGGTGGGCGGAGGAGGAGGCGGAGGAGGAGGAGGAAAACTAAGATGATGAGGAGGAGTGTTTGTGTTTCCCATCTTCTCGGTTTGCAGCTGACCTACCAAGTGTCCACTTGGCTCGTTATCAGGGTGGTGGTGGCGGCCGCGCCGCCCAATCGTGCCCCGTGAGCCGCCCAATCCTCGCACCTCTTCCCGACGCCGTGTTGGTTCCGTGGGGGCATCATCCCCGCGCGCCCCTCTTCCCAGACGAGCCGCTTCTCGGCGGCGGGCGCGGGGGGGGGGAACGAGAAGGGGCGGGGCCTTCCGGTGCTTCTAAGAAGCCCGTCCGCCTTCTAAGAAGTTCTTCTGTCTTCGGAGAGGGCAGAGGAACCTTCTCAGAAGGCTTCAAGGCTTCTGAGAAGTCCCGCGGCCTTCAGAGAAGGCCTGCCCCTTCTCACTCCCCCCCCCCCCTCGGTCTTCCCGACGCGGTATCCGCGCCCTGTCCCGACGCCCTGCCCGGCGCTGCAATGGCCGACGGGCGGTTCCCCGCGATGAGCGTCTCCGAGCGCTTCCCAGGGGTGGCGGACTACAGCGAGATGATGGAGCGGATCTTCCGCGTGTACGCGTTGCCGCCGCCGCCACGCGGCGCTTCCTTGGCCTTCTACGACCAGCACGGTGCCCAGGCGCTGAGCCGTCACCCCAGCAACCGCCACGACACCGCGGGCGTCAGGACGTTCATCCGCTCCATCGAGGAGCTTGGCGTGGTGTGGCGTGGCACTGTCTATGTGGTTCGGGCGCCGCCCCACGCCGATCACTACATGTTGTTGAATGCGGCCACCCTCGTCGAGGCGCTTTACGCCGCCGACGGCCAGAACGCCAGCGTCCAGGCGGCCCTGGCAGCGGGGCTCCCGCACTTCCGCGAGTTCCACGTGGATGCGCCTCCTGATGTCCTCGCGCACATACAGGATGCGGCGAACGCCATGAGCCTTGGCGGCAGCGGGCCCCCGGACCGGGAGGACGACCGCCCATCGCCGGCCCATCGCTCCACGTGACGCCTCCTGCTGTCGTCGCGTACATACAGGGCGCGGCGAACGCCATGAGCGGCGGCAGCGTGCCCCCGGACCGCGAGGCAGCAGGCGATAGTGGGAGCGATGCTGAGAGCCAGTAGGCTGCGTGAGGGAGTGATGAGGAGGAGCAGAAGACGGAGGATGAGGATGTGGATGAGGAGGAGGAGGATGAGGAGGAGGAGGATGAGGAGGAGGAGGAGGAGGGAATGAGGAGGAGCCTGATGATGAGGAGGCGACCCGCCGATAGAGCGGCTCGGCGCGAGCCCGCGCGGAGCAGATATCTGCATGTGAAACGCGTGCAGCTGGCGCAGCCTCCCCTCTCCCTCTCCTGCCCTCCCCTCTCCCCATCCACCCTTAAGCGTGATGTGCAGCTTCATCCGAGCTTGCCAAGATTGCTGAGTGCTCCACCACTCTTCTGTCCGAATCTTTTCGGAGACCTGGGACATCGAGGGGCCTGCGGCCTATCCCGCCACCGTGCCTGAGTTGTGGATCGCTGGGACTACCTCTCGTGACTCTCTTGGGCCTCTTCTGGAGGCATTTCTCGTTTGGTGTTCGGGCCTCGCCGCGCAGCGGCAGTCGGCCTGGCCCGCGCCGCCGCGGCTGCCAGGCGTTGGCGCAGAGGAGGGTACTGGGAAAGGATGGGAGGATGAGGGATGCGTGGCATCAACTGGAGGCTGATGCCACTTGGAGATCGTCGACTACATTTCGAGAAAGAAGAGACGGAGGGGGGCGGCCGCCACCCCCAGCTGGTGGCACTGGAGGGGGGTGAGCGCCCGCCCTTGCTGGTGATGGCGTGTGGTAGTCTCTTTCTTCTTTCATGAGCATTACAAGTCGATGGAAGCCCGAGGCAGAACTATATCGGATCCATTTTGAGTTGCGCACTGCATTGCACCCTTGCCTCAATACCTTCATCTCCTCCCATATCCCCCCTCCTCCATCCCCCCCCAGCCTACTCCCTCCCTCATCCCCGCGCGCGAGCTGCGGAGGAAAAGGAGGACGACGACGAGGATAAGGCCGTCCGCAGGGGGTCGCTACTCCTGGGTCCCTCCTGGGTCCTCTCGCGGAGTACGTTCCGATAAGAAGTTCGAGCCGAATCCAGCCGCGGCGACGAGGGTTCTCCGGGCTCTCCAGGATGAGCAGCGGCATGCCATGCCGCGAGACCCTTGGGTGAATGAGAAGGCAGGGCGCGTGCTGACGATAAGTCCGAGGCGTGGCCGGCCGTGGCGAAGAGGGCTCTCCAACGATATGCCATACGGCTGCTCTCATGCTGCAGGATCACTAGAGAGTCTAGAGAGGAGAAGGCGGATGATGATGTGTTTCATGTTCAGCTCTCCTCATTCACCCTCCTCCTCGTCTCCTCGTCCTCCTCCCCCCCCCCCTCCTCCTCTCGTCCGCCACTTCAGAGAGACGAGGATAGCACGATGAGCTGAGAGAGTCTAAGAGCAGCAATTCATAAAATGGGCAAGGTATAAAGCTGACCAGGCTTTGCTGGTATCATCATGCATCAAGCGTAGCAGCAGCGTAGCGAGGTGAGAGCTGAGCTGGGATGCGAGGCCGAAGCTGTGCCGCGACGCCCCCCCCTCCCGGGTCCCGGGTCGGCCTTCGAGGAGCCCCGTCGTCGCCGCGGGCGGGCGCGGCTCGGAATATTGATGAGTTAGTTTGGCCTCGGAGTGGTCAAGGGACCGATCGTGAATCGTGCTCAAGCCATTTTGGTTCGGTGGCGCAGGGTGTATTGCCATCCATGTGGCTGTGTGGATGTTTACTCAGCAATGTCATACCTCGCACGGCGGATGTATTTCATGTCCCGGGTGTGCGGCGTCAGGAAGTACAATAACACCTTGGCAATGTCAGTGGACGGCCTGTGCCGATTCCTCAACCAGTTGACCACCGAGGGGGTGATCGATGGCACCGCGGTATGGAACCCTTCTCGGCGGGGGGGGGGCGCGGGGTATATGAGTGGCGGCGCGTCGTAGACTCAGTATTTCTCCTCCCTCCGCCTCGCCCCCTCTTCTCCCATCTCCCGTCCTCCTCCCATCCTCGTTTCTCCCACCTCCCCCTTTCTAGCATCCCTCGCGCCTCTCTCCCGCCCGCGTCGGTTGGAGAGAGGGGGGGCTGCAGCGCGCTGCCTACGGCGTGCTGGCCCCGGGCTTGCACTCGCTCGCCCACGTGGACGCCTTGCTGGCGGCTGGGCGGAATCCCGTGGCGATTGCATCGTTCAAGGAGGCGCCCTTGGGGCCCTTTCTCTCTCTCACTCACTCACTCACTCACTCACTCACTCTCTCTCTAACTCTCTCTCTGTCTCTCTCTCTCTCTATCTTTATCTCACTGCCTCTCTCTCCCTCTCCCTTACTTTCTATATCTCGTTTCCCTCTCCTCATCGCATCGCACTCTATACCTCGCTCGCCTCGTTTCGACGCGGCCGCAGGCGACTGCATGGCTTCAGCGCGAGTTGGGCGTCGTGGTCCCGGAGCCCTTGCCGCCGCCGCCAGCAGCACCGCCGCCGCCCCCGCGGCCCCCAGCGCCAGCAGGCGCGTGGCGACCGATTCACCCCCAAGGATCGAGGATCGAGGATCGGACGTCGTCGTCGGCCCGTCGGCGGCTCGGGAGGGCGCGGACGTTTTGATTCGTGGAGGTCCTTGGCTGGCAATTTGTCGGGCCTCGGGAGGCCCCAGGCCCCAAGCCTCAGGCGGCTTCCCGCGGAGCCTCCGGGGGTCGGACGATGACGACAATGATTCGCTCAGGCCTGGCGCTCGTCCAGGCGCACCGTCCAGTGGCAGAGGCAGACAGCCCCAGGTTGATCGCTGCCAACAAACGCATTGCCGAATTGCAGGGCACGGTGGTTGAGCTCCGCAAGAGGTTGAAGGTGGCTCAGAAGAGAGAGAAGCGGGCCGCGCAGAGGCACGCTCGCGTCTTCGAGGATCAGTCTGAAGAGCTTGCGGCGTTGCAGAATTCAACTGTGCGAACGGGCCGATACTTCACCCTGCACGGCGGCTGCATGATGGCCGCGCGGAGGGTCATATCGAACACCCCTGCGCGTGCCCTCGGACTAGCTCTCGGGACAGATATCGCCACGAAAACGGTGTGCAGATGGGAGGTGCGGTTGCGTGCAGCGCGCGTCGCATCGATGCGCGCATTCATTCGTGGGGGGTACGAGACAATGCTCGGCAACATGACGTTTCGAGCCACCGCGATGCTGAGCGGCCTGAGCGATCATCGGCAGCGGGAGCTCGGCTGGACAGCAGTGGTCCACAACGTTCGCGGGGACGCGACCAACACGCAGGTGGCATTTCGGGGAGGAGACTCTCCTCATTCCTCCGCGGAGAGGGGGAGCAGGGAGGAGGATGAGTAGGACGGGGGAGGAGTAGGATGAGGAGGCGGAGGGCGTGGATACTGGCCGCGGTGCGGAGGGCAAGGAGTATATGGGGTGGGAGTTGGTGGAGGGGGATGATGATGAGGAGGAGGAGAAGGAAGGAGGAGAAGGTTTGGCAGCGTCGGAAGCTGCACGTACTGGAACTACAGTCGACATTCATGGCCGATCCGATCTTCTCGCTGTCCAAGTACGAGACCGTGCGTCACGGTGCCCAGTGTCGCAAGCTGTTAGCTGATATTCAGGTCTGCGTTGGGGGCGTCGGAGGATGGGAATAGGGGGCCCTAATAGGGGGCTTGGTCTCGTTTGCATACATCCCCAGGTCGCGTCCCACGCGTCAGGGCCAGGGACGTTGAGCATGGTGAGGAAGCAGCTCGCTTCCATCGGCCTCGACACCCGCACCAGCTCCTCGTTGCTAGCAGTTTCGTGGGCGCCGAACGTTTCAGAGCTCGCTGCGGTCCGAATTCGCGCTTGGGAGAAGGAGGAGGAGAGGGTGAGGTGGAGGAGGAGGAGTAGGAGTGATGAGGAGGATGAGGAGGAGGGGGAGGGGGAGGACGGCGGAGGAGGAGTGGGGGGGTGAGGAGGATGGGATGATGAGGAGCCTGAGCCAGATGTGATAGGGGAGAAAGGGAGACCCCACCCGTCGGAGGTCGTGCCTGCTGCAGCGCCTGCACCAGCCGCAGCGGCCGCCCTGGCTCCGCTGGCGGTCGGCGACGCCGAGCCCGCGCCTGCAGCTCCCGCGGAGGGCGGTGGCGGCGCCGGGCCAGCGCCTGCAGCGGAGGAGGGTGCGATCGCCGTGCCTGGCGGTCCAGCGCCGGCCACTTGGACGCTCGATCCCCCGGTCGCTACGGCGCTGAGTCGGTGCCTGCAGGTCTGGACATGCTGCACCGACGCGGGGTCTGACGAAACCAAGGCCCATTCGGGCCAATCTCAAACGAGTGTGGGGGTCAGCTCCGATCAGTGGACGCCCGCTCTACCCGACCCCACCTCCTCCTCACCCTCCTCCTCCTAACGAACTCCACTCTCCTCCTCCCGGCCCCCGCTCTACCCGACCCCACCTCCTCCTCTCCTCCTCACCCCCCTCCTCCTAACGAACTCCACTCTCCTCCTCCCGGGCCCCCCCCTCCCCTGCATGCTCCCTCCCCTCTCTCCTCCCCAGAGGCGCGAGAGCTGATCCATGGCAAGATCGCGGGCCAGCCCTCGTCGGTCTTTCTGGAATGCAACTGCGTTGCACACCAATACGCTTTGCTGGTGAAAACGCAACTGTACCATATGGATGATTTCCTTGCGTCCATCGGATCAGGCATCGAGTACTACTGGAGTTCTGTCGCAAAAATAATGCATTCCTGGCGAGCCCAGGCGGTTCGATTGTTCAAGGTATGGAGCCTCCTCTACACAGGACAAAGTGCCATGACCAATGGCTTGCACAAGGTACCCCCCCGGCCAATATCTGGCCGGTGGGGGTCAATCCGAGATTGTGAACGACACATACTCCAATGTGACGAGACATTACTCCGCCAGGTCTTCACTGCCGCTTTCGGCGTTGCCAGGGAGGGCGACGATCTGCGGGACGTGCCGACCACCGGGCTCAATGAGCTCGAGCTCGAGGAGAAGGGGGCTTACCAAGCTAAAATGGGGAAATACGCTACAGACGGGCTAAAGGCCCTTCGGGATGACGGCTTCTGGTTGGCACTCCGGGTATCAGGGCGCCTTCGAGGCCCACTCGATCAGCTCTTGCACTTCACGCAGCAATCCCGCGGAGCCCGCGAGCCGCAGAATTTAGCCCTCTTGGTGTGGGGGCATGCGAACAAGGTAAGGGTCAAGCTTGAGGGCCTCCTCGACCCGAATGCTTGGACCGATATACTCCGAGATGTGCCCGATGGCATTGCCTCCAAGGCCATGATCAGCATCAAGCAGTGCGTGCTGAAGCTTTTGGGTGCGTTCCATATTCGCATTGCCAAACCCGCGGAGGAATTTCCGCAGAGGTTGTTGTGGCTCGCTCGTGGGGCCGCTGATCAGCCATGCGTGGAGCGCCAGAGACTCGCCGCTGAGCTGATGGACTGCACCGACCCAGCGTCCTTGCGCATTTCAGCGGCAACTGTGCGAAAGTTGTTTGGGCCCGAGCTGAAGGACCGCCGCCGATCCCGCCCGATCTTCCATCCCCCCATCCTACCACCTTGGCCACCTTTTCCTCACCCTCATGCTCCTCCCCTCATCTCCTCCTCCTCCTCCTCCGTCCTCCCCTCGTCCTCCTCTCCTCTTCCTCTGCTTCTTCCACCCCTCGCCCACTTCCCCTCCTCCGATCTCCGACCCTTCCTCTTCCACCTTCGCACCTCGCTTCCCGTGGCCTTTCCCCCGTGCCGAGGAGGCGGCCACGAACGGCGGGCGGATTAGCATGGTCGTCTACGCGCCCTTCAGGGTCGCGGCCGAGACCTGGCGTTCGGACACGCAGGAGATCGAGGGGATCAACAACATCCTGCAGGCATGTGCCCCATCTCTGCCACCTCTCGCCGTCGCCCCCCCCCCTCTGCTGCCGCTGCCGCCCAGGTCGGTGCCGACCGCGCACCGAGGATCTCCCTCGCGCTCCTCGATGCCCGGGCGTGCATCCGGAAGGAGTGCGGCCTGGGGTCGCGCGCAGTGGCAAGGCCGAAATGGTCGAACATTGAGCGCCACGTGCAGGCGATCGTCGAGGACGCCGTCCAGTTCATGGGCGAGGGCGACGGCGTGCTGGCCATCAAGGATAGGTGGCTTGAACCGCCCGTGGTGTTGGACGATGCAGCACTCACCCCAGCTCGGCCTGTTGTCGGCCATGTCGACCCCCGCATGAAGGCATGGGCGGCCTCCTACCATATGCATTGGTGGTGGGAGTCCAAGGCGTTGGCGGATGGGGCGGACGCTAGCAAGGGTGACCGCGCGATGGGCTTGGTCATCTTTGGAGGTGAGCAGGACGATGGAGCCACGCTGTCAGGCTGGATGTGCTGCATGACGTACGGCTACGTTGGGGTATTCGTCAAGGTCACCCTGCGCCCTGATGTAGAGATGAAATCCGCGACAGTGGAGATCACGCGGCCCGTGCAGCACATGATCTCCACGGACCTGTTCCAGCGTTTCTACGGTCGGTGCCGCGATGATGGCGCCACGATCGATCTCGTCCATGGAATAGCATGGTACCCCGACAACGGCGACCGCGAGGACCACCCTGCACTATGCGATGTGAAAAGGCTGTATGACTTGCCTCCTCTCGTGAAGGCGCACTGCGTGCAGAGCGGCAAGACCCCCGAGCCGAAGCCCAAGCCCAAGGCCGCCGCCAAGGCCGCAGCAGCGCTGGAAGGTGGCGCGGGCCCAGCTGCGCTGCTTGACGCCGCCCCCGGCGGCCATGCGGCTGCCGCGGCCATCCTGGACGCCGATGCTGGCATGCTTGCGGCCGGCGTGGACGACGGCAGTGAAGTGCTCAGGGCCCTCGAGAGCGGCGCTGCTGAATCGCTGACAGCCAAATTGGATCTGGCATACGCGGCAGGCGCCATCGTCGACGCAGACTTCCAGGCGCAGTTCGACAAAGTCTACAAGGTCATGTTCCCCGACGCCGTGGACCCGTCGAAGGAGGGCCCGACGGCTGACGCCCACTGCATACATGGCATTGGGGTTGCGAAGGACTTGGTGGCCGCAGTGGGCGACGAGGGCATGGACGTCACCACCGCGTACGTCGCCCCCGGCGGCGGGGGCCCTGGCCCTGGAGGTGGCCCTGGCGGCGGGGGCCACTCGTCTGGCGGCGGCGACGAGGTGCATGGATGTGCGGGTTAGAAATCCTCCTCCTCCTCCTCCTCCTCCTCCTCCTCCTCCTCCTCGTCCCCTCTCTCCTCTGGCCCCTCCTGGGGATGTCGTGGGGCCCCTGGCCTCAGGAACGAACCTAGGACTCTGAACGACCTTGAGCTCTCCTCATTCCAAAGATGGATGAGGAGCGAGGAGAAAGGAGGATGGAGGAGGAAGAGGAAAAGGAGGAGGATAAAGCTCCGAGGAGGGAGGAAGTAGGAGGAAGAGGAGAAGGAGGAGGGGCGGAGGAGGATGGAGGAGGAGGGGTGGTGAGGGCCCCCCCCCTCCTCCACCCCTTTCTCCTCCTCCTCCGCCTCCTCATCCCCTTCATCTCCATCCCTCCCCTTTGCCCTTCCCCTCCCCGCCCTCCGCGCCTCCAGGTAGCCGGCGCAGCTGCCAGCGACGCCTGGGTCAGGTGGCGCGACGGCGCCGGGCCAGGCAGCCTGGGGCGGGGGGCGGTCCGAGGGGCCGAGCTCTGCGCAGCTAGAGCAGCCGCCGTTGCTGCGAGGCCGCTTGGCACGCTCAATGTCACTAACGGGGGCAACATCTCAGTCCTGCAGTTCCGCGAAGGAGGTGAGCCTGGGTGCAAGTTTCCCCCCTCATCTCCCTCCTCCGCCTCCTCCTCCTCTCCTCCCTCCTCCTCCTCCTCATCCTCCTCCTCCTCCTCCCCCTCGCTCATCCTCCCTCCTCGTCCTCCTCCCTCCTCCTCCCTCCTCCCTCCTCCCTCCTCCTCCTCCTCCTCCTCCCTCGTCCTCTCCTCCTCCTCCTCCTCCTCCTCCTCCTCCTCCTCCCTCCTCCTCGTCCCTCCTCCTCCTCCTCCTCCTCTCTCCTCCTCCCCTCCTCTCTCTCTCTCTCTCTCTCTCTCTCTCTCTCTCTCTCTCTCTCTCTCTCTCTCGCTCTCCTCCTCCTCCTCCTAGCCCGAGCCCCTGAGGCGATCCGAGTTCAGGGAGGCAGGATACGGATGATGAGGACCTCCTCCTCGTCCTCGTCCCCCTCCCTCCTACTCCACTACGCCCGCCGCAAACTCACCACGCCGCCTGGCGATCCGAGTTCAGGGAGGCAGGATACGGATGATGAGGACCTCCTCCTCGTCCTCGCCCTCCTCCCTCCGACTCCACTACGCCCGCCGTAAACTCACCCCCCCCGCCCCGTCGCACCGTCTCTCCACTCTCCCTTCCCCCTCCTCTGCCCTAGCCCCCCCTCTCGCACTACCTCGCCTTCCCCCTCCCCAAGAGGGGGGTGGCTGAGACGGGAGCACGATTGCATTTTCTTGCAGTTGACGAAGACGGGGAGCCGCTCACCCGGGTGTCCTTGGTGAATTGGTGGGACTCTCTCGCCATTCGTGGTCAAGTGGTAAGGATAGAAGCGGGCAGGGTGTGCTTTTCACCCAGCGGGTGGGTCGGCCCGGGCGGGGCCAAGCCGTATGCCCCTCGAGTCTTTGTCGACCCCGTGCTCGTTCTCCCCGACATCGGGTTCCCCATGCAGAAAGTAGTCAAGACCAAAGCACCGGTCTTGCCTGACGATGTACGAGACCTGATTCGAATGTGGGAGACGGGCCTCTGTGCACATGATGTACTTAGTGCCGACTGCTTGTGGTGCGGGGTTGAGAGTGATGAGCTGCGCCGGTGCCCCCTCTGCATGCACTGCTACCACCCTTCCTGTGCCGATAACGTTGTGAGCTTCGCGGGGGCGCCAGGGTTCGCGTGGCCAGTCCTACACGATTCGCCCGCGCCCCCGTTCCCTGCCCCGGCGATGTGCAGCGTGTGTCGCGCGTGGACGCGCGCTGGCTAGGCTGTATGTGCACGCAATTTAGCTGGGGTTGGACAATGCCATCAGACGCCGGAATGCGCATGCGTCGTCCGACTTCGCCTGCGTTGCCCGGCGAGCGCCAGGGCATGAAATGCGCACGCCTCATCCTGACATTCCTCAGATGTTGTGGTTTCTCTTTAGCGCAGGCCGCTCTCGGGCCTCGGGCTCCCTTCAGGGCACCAATAGGGTTCCAACCTAGTCCCGTAATGCACCGCGGTGCTCCAAAGATCCCCGCGTAGATATCGGGAATGCTTCAAGAGGGCCCCGAGCGAGCGGTCCCGCGAGAGAGAGAGAGGCATCGAGGATGATGATGATGATGAGGAGGAGGAGGAGGAGGATGAGTAGGATGAGGGAGACGACAAGGATAATGATACTGATCAGTATGGGCAATGACGAGGAATAGGCATGATGATGAGTGCGATAACGATAGGTGGAGAAAAAAAGGAATGAGGATGAGGATGAGGAGGAGCGGACTGCCCACCATCAGCACCAACGCCATTGCCCCGATCATCGCCACGTTCGACCGCAGCCGCAGACCAGCACTCGCCCTCACCAGCCCGGCGCCGCTGGCAGCTGCCCCTCCCCGGGCCCCACGTCGCTGCCTCGCCGCCTCGCCGCAGCAGATCGCGCTGCAGGCAATGGCTGAGGTGCGGGGGGGCGGCATATCATTCTGGCAGGCCTCTGAAACTGCGCGCTCTACTCCGGAGGTCCTCCGGAGCAGCGCCGTGCTCATTCTGGCGGAACCCCGGAGCCACTCGCACTCCGGAGGTCCTCCAGAGCAGCACCGGCCAACTCCGGAGGACCTCCGGAGCAGGCCGCTCTACTCTGGAGGTCCTCCGGAGCAGCCCGTGCCTACTCCGGAGGACCTCCGGAGCAGGCCGCTCTACTCCGGAGGTCCTCCCGAGTAGCCCGGGGCCACTCCGGAGGTCCTCCGGAGCAGCTTGGGCTCACTCCGGAGGTCCTCCGGAGCAGCACGCTCTACTCCGGAGGTCCTCCGGAGTCGCGCCGAGCCCGCTCCGGAGGACCTCCGGAGCAGCTCGCTCTACTCCGGAGGTCCTCCGGAGCAGCTCAGGGCCACTCTGGACGTCCTCCGGAGCAGCCCGTGCTCACTCCAGAGGACCCCCGGAGCAGCTCGATCTACTCCGGAGGTCCTCCGGAGCAGCCCGGGCCCTGGGTCCACTCCGGAGGACCTCCGGAGCAGCTATCCTCCGGATCAGCCCGGGCCCACTCTGGGGGACCTCCATAGAACAGTTCGCTCTACTCTGGGAGCGTTGTCGTCGCCGCCGTCGTCTAGGATCGGAGGAGGAGGAGGAGGAGGAGGAAGAGGAGGAGGAGAAGGAGGAGGAGGAGGAGGAGGAGGAGGAAGGAGGAGGAGGAAGGGGCTGGGGTTGTGCGCTGGCTGGGCGGCGTTCTCGAGGCTCGCGTCCCAACGGGGCCCGCCCGGCAGCGCCTGACAGATCTGACGCAATATAGCATGCCATAGCATTACAAAACATACGAACGCATCCCAACACAACATAACATCATACATCATATCTTGCCACGCCATATCATAACGTTGCATACCATAGCGTAACATATCATATCAATGCGCATTGCCATAGCATCATAACATGATCATATCCATGTAACATACCATACCATACCATAACACAACACAGCATACCATAACACTATGTCGTAACATACCATACCATAACATAGCATAACCATTATCATAACATCATATCATGCCATATCATACCATGTACAGAGTATATCATATCAGCAATAACCTTGTGCTCTCAACATCGGCGCGTGGTGCCGCTGGCCAGCCGCCGCCGCCGCCCCGGGCGCCGCAGCGCGTCGGCGTGTGCCGTGGTCTTCGTGATGCTGCTCGTTGGCTTGAGCACTGCTTTGCCAGCATTACCGACTACACCAACGAGTCTGTGCAGAATGGCATCGATTTCACCGCATCCGTTACACCCGGTTTATCTATGCCCACGAGCTTTTCCGGCGTTGGGGCGCCTGAAGTTGCAATGAGTTCGATATCCCTCGGCACTAACTTCTTTAAGGGCGGTCACGTGCCCAACCCGCACAGCGGCCACGCACATCCGCGGCACCTGTTCGCGTTCGACATCGACGAGGCTGCGCGCAGCGAGCTCATGTTGCTGCCGCACCCCCCCGAGCACGTGTTCGGCGACGTCATCGGCTTGATCCGGGACAGCGTGCGTCCTCGCATCTTGGCTAACGCTGGGAGGTTGTCAGCAGACGATTACGAGAGGCTCGTGCTCTCGGACAGATTGGTGCAACCGACGGCATGGTGTTACCGCCACCAGCGCCACTGCTCGTGCCACGCGGCGTTTTTCCACGTCGCGGGCACGCCATGTCCCGACTGGACTTGTGCGTTCGAACCCCCGAGCCCAACCCCTCAGTTGGTTGATTTGATTGCCGCCCTTTGGCAACTCTTTGGGCCTTATGACTCGCGGGCCTTCGGAGATCTTTGTTTGGTTTACGTTTATTGTTGATTGTTGATTGTGCTTGTCCGGAGGAGCCGCTACCAGCGCGAGCACCGTGGACAGGATGGCGATGCCGTTTTGCCTTTCTACACGTGGGCGGCCCAGCGCAGGCTGGTCCAGGAGAAGGGCATCCTGCACGAGAACGTGCCCGGCTTCCCAGTGGAGCTTCTGGAGCGGTTGCTCGGGGGCGCCCCCGGGATTCTGAAATGCTCGCGATTCTTGCGACACCTGAAGTTCAGCCATTATATCCCAAAGATGCAGGCGAAAAGCCAACTCCGGGAAATCCCGCGTGTAAAAAGACAGGGCGCGGGGGAGGCGCGACTAGAGACGGACTCGGGGGAGTAGGGAGAATAGTATTCATATTGGGTAAGTGTGGAGGAGGAGGAGGAGGTGGAGTGCAGCGTTGCTTCAGATGGCCTCAAGAGTACCCCTCAAATTGACAACGCCCCCACGTGCTTGAAACTCGGTGTCTTGCTCAGCTCCCCTATCCCTCCTATCCCCCCTCCTCCTGCCCCCCCATCCTCCCCCTCCTCCTCCTTTTCTCTTCCTCCTCCTAGACCAAAAATTTGCGTTTTCGGGAGATGGCTCCTCCTCCCCCTCCTCCTCTCCCTGCTCCTCCTCCTCCTCCTCCTCCTCCTCCTCCTCTCCTCCTTCTCCTCCTCTCCTCCTCTCCTCCTCCCTCCTTGCCCTCCTCGTCCTCTTTTTTGTTTTTCTTTGCAATGTGTTCAGTTTGGCGTCCTGTCTAGATCTTTACATCATCGTGGGCTCGCTGCTGCTCTCGCCGGCCGACTTCGGTTTCCCAGTGGTCCGCGTGCGGCGCCTGACGTGGCTGCGGCATCGGAGCACAGTGGTGTCGAGGATCGGATTGACCTTCCCTTTCTTCATGGCCACGCAGCAGCGCCTGACCCGCTTCACTTGGCGAGTCTACTTCCAGTTCGCCACTGAGGACGAGAAGGAGGCGGAGCGCGTCTGGGCGCTGTCTCGTGCTTCCGTGTCTGAGCGGCACGCTGGCACTAACATCCTCGAGGGCGTCGACTTTAGCACTGGCAGGTATCGCGATGGCACCCCAGTGCCGTTCGAGCTGTGCTTGAACGCGCGCGAGGCGGAGTGGCTGCAGATTTACACCGAGCAGTCGAGGGGGATTGGCGGCGCCTGCTACGGGCTGAACCAGAACCCAGACAATCACTCCAGCGAGAACATTGGCAGCCCGTACCTCCAGACCCTCATCAGGAATTCAGACATGATGTTCTCCCAGCCCGACGGGCGCTGGATGGTCCCCAACGAGGTCATGCACGCCCAGGGCTTCCCCGTCTACCTCGCGACGAGTCTGTTCGGGGAGAGCTGATCCTTCAGCTACAGGAGCCCCGCCCGCAGGCGGCTGGACACGTTCCACCAGGGCGGAAACACCATGCACGTCGCCATCATCGGCCTCTGCCTGTTGTGGGGCATCCTGAACATCCAGGACGTGGGCCATGACTACCCCGTGCCCTTGCCACCCGGCGACGACGACAGCGACCCCGACGACGACGACGCCGACTCTGGTGGTGATCAGCGTGATCAGCCTAGGCGGAAGTCGCGCCGCTTGCAGCGGTTCAGGGGGTTTGGGTGTCCGTCCTCCCTAACCACACCTCCTCATCCTCCTCCTCCTCCTCATCCTCCTCCTCCGACCTCCTTCCTCCTCCCTCCTCCTCTTCCTCATCCTTCTCATCCTCCTCCTCTCCACCTCCTGCCCACCCACCCATCCCGCCATCGCCCCCACCTGCCACCCCTGCGCGAGGTTCTGCGCTGACGGCTGGCGGGTGGCCTGCCGCAGCTCGGTGGCGTCGGCGGCTGCGGGCGCGCCCCCAGCGGCTGCGGCGCCGGCGGCGTCCTGAGCAAGGAGGAGGCAGGCCGGGGGCATCGCAGCATTGCTCCGCCCCCCTGTACTCTGGATGAGCTATATCCCCTTGGATCCGTTGGGAGGGGTTGGGTGCAAGGCTTGCATCCAGAGGTGGGGGGTTGGAGGAGGAGGAGGAGGAGGAGGAGGAGGAGGAGGAGGAGGAGGAGGAGAGGAGGAGGAAGTGAATGAGGGTGTGAGGAGGCGGAGGAGGAGAAGGAGGAGCCTAAGGAGGGGGAGGGAGGGGGGGCACGGGCAGGGGCAGGCTCCGTCGGAAGGTCGCCCCCCTGAGTATTACGCCATTCGGAGTCTGAGTATGGGGCCTCGGCTGATCTGATGTTTCATCCGTTCGAAGTTCGGGTCCTGGCGCCCCCTTCGCTCGTCGCCGCGGCTTGACGCAGCTCGACAAAATGGGGTCTGGGGGCTTCTATTGCGCGAACGGACGGACCTTTGCCGCTTTGCCCTTCTCATCTTCCAATCCCCTCCCTCACCATCCCATCCCGCGTCCTCGCTATCCCCTCCTCATTCTGTTTTTGCAGTCTGTACTGCACTGGATGCTTCAGGCATCCCGGTGGCTCGCGCTCCCGATAAGAGATAAGCTCGGTGACGGCTCGCCATTCGTCGTCACGCGGATGGTCGGCGCATTTGTCCTCCGCCTAGCCCCGCCCCAACCGTCCCTCCTCCTCCTCTCCTCCTCCTCCTCCTCCTCTACTCTCTTCCCCCGCTCCTCCTCCCTCCTCTTCTTCTGCCTCCATTCCGACTCCTCCACCACATCCTCCATTTCTCATGGTGGTGATGATGAATATGATGGTGCTGATGATGTTCTTTGGTGGTGTGATGATGAGTGGGTGGGTGACTGGCATTTGGTGATGATGATGGTGGCGATGCTGTTGATGAGTCGTCGCCCCCGTCGTCTGTCTGGCCCCTGGGTAGAGGGAGAATTCGGCCGAAGTTCGGATATTGCGAATCGTAGCTGCTCTGTTCAAGCACGTACCAGAGTCACAGAGCTCGGTGACCAGGGTTCATCTGCCCGCCGCCCCCATGGCCAGCCCGCCCGACTCCCAGCAGCAGGCGCCGCCGCTCGCAGCTCAGGAGGCTCAGCCTGACCAGTCGGCCGCTGCGGCCGCGAGCGGCATAAGCAGCCCAGTCCCCAGCGCGATTGCGAGCGGGATGAGCGGCGCCAGCAGCAGCATGGGTGCGCACGGCGCGTCGCTGCTATCGATTGCGATTCCGCCCTCTGTGCCCGCGGATGCGCACGAGGCGCTTTTCGGACACCGCGGGTCAATCGAGGAACGGTTTCCGGGCGTGACTGGCCAAGAGAGGTACGACATCTGCGAGCGGTCGTATTGCCTGGTCGACGCGCCGACGCACGTGGCCGCGTTCGGCCCGCACGATGAGGAGCTCCTGGTGCGGCACATGGAAGTCAACGCCCGCAAGCCTGGGAACGCCACGGCGTCCTACGCCAAAGGCATTCTGACCCATGGGGTCCTCCGGAGGTTCAGGGGAGCCATGATGGGGGTCAAGCATGCGCAGACCAGCGGTGATACCGAGTTGGTGTACTGGAAAATGATTTCTGGCGGCGCGCTGTCGGAAGCGCTCTACGTTGCTGCTAGGATGCCAGGCGGCGATACCAATCGAAACATCCTGCGGATCAAGAAAGCTGGCGTGCAAATCGTTCAGTTTCGTTCTGACACGCCATTAGACGTGCTGCGCTGGATCAAGGCAGAAGGGAACAACTGGCACGGGGGAGTGGCCACCACATTCTTGGAGCTGTTGGCGGCGGTCGGGGAGATGAAGCTGGCTTGGGACGCTCACGCCAAAGCGTCGGACATCGACTACAACTCGTGCCCCAAGAGCGGCCCCCTCAGCTGGGCGAGTCAGCAGTCGGACTGGACCATGCGTCACTACGGAGAGCAGTTCAAGAATTCCAAGAACCTCGTGAAGCTCGCGAAGTCGGTGGTCGCCTCGCTCAAGAAGTTCGGCATCTACGACGAGCTCGCCGAACTTTGCGGGGCCGCCAACGGAGTTGACTTCCTGCGGCCCGAGCTCAGCGCCACGACCATCATCCACGTGCTGCACGGCATCATCTCGGGCTTCGAGGATGCGTTCGAGGAGACCATCGACGCGGAGTGGGCGCGGGTGGTCCTGTTGGAGCTCCTGAAGTTCGCGCTTCCCTGGGACTCGCAGGCCGTGGACGCGCCTGGCATGTGGGTGTTCCGCACTATGTCGGATGTCACCAAGTATCTGCCCTGGCTGCGCACCCCGATGGCAGGCTCGACCGTCTACAAGCCCTCCGCGAAGGCCAAGCCCAAAGCAAAGGCCAAGCCCGTGGCGGAGTTGGTGTCCGACGCGCCCGACGCCAAGAAGAGGAAGAAGGGCAGCGGCAAAGGCAAAACGTGCCCGGCGAAGAAGCCCTTGGTCCCAGACGAGGTCCTCTCGTTAAGTACTCTGACCACCCGCCAGAAGGAGTGGCTTGACGACCTCGTGGCCTGCGTGAAGGACCCCGTCGCGTACTGCGACCCGTCCAAGGTGGCGTGGCCCATGATCAAGACACAGCTCCGGCGTGGTCTCACGTTTTGCTTCGCGGCCAAGTTGGTCATCAATGGGCTCACGCTCAACGGCTGGAAATTGGTGCGCAAGGAGCTGCGCACAGAGATCATCAAGAACCACTCCCACGCTCTGTTGGCAGACGCGATCAGCGACGCCGTCCCGGGAGTCAGCCCGAATGCCTCATCGACTGATCTGACGAATGCATTGCTGACCGAGCTCGGTACAATCGACGAGGAGGCGATGTTTCAGAACGTGTTGAGCGGCCTCGCGAAGACGATCCCCGTCATCAACGATCTGCAGGTCATGGCCGAGGACAGCGCTTTCGTCAGGATACGAGGGATGCGAACGAACATCTCCGCCCCCCTCCCCAACGGGGGAGGAGGGAAGGGGGAATATGAGGGGGGGCCAGGAGGGCCCGAGGACGCCGATCAGGGGAATAGGGAGAGTAGTATTCATATTGAGCAAGTGTAGAGAGGAGGAGGAGGGGGAGGGGGAGGAAGAGGGGGGAGGAGGAGGAGGAGGAGGAGGAGGACTCCTCTCTCCCCCCTCCTCCTCCTCCTTTCCTCCTCCTCCTCTCCTGCCTCTCCTCCTCCTCCTCCTCCTCCTCCTCCTCCTCCTCCTCCTCCTCCTCCTCCTCCTCCTCCTCCTCCTCCTCCTCCTGCCTACTTACCTCTTCTCTCCCCCTACTACCCCTACCCCTCGGCCCCTCGGCCCCAAAGGTCATTGCTGACCTTCATCACCCACAACTTGACAAACGCGCTGCCGAGCGCAATGCAGCCAGCGTGCCGGGACCTGATGACCAGGGTCGCGCAGTCCAGGGCGCTTCTCTCGATTCGCCAGATGGGCGTTGACAGCGATAGGATCGCTGCGCTGTCTGCGGTGATCTCACAGGACCCGGCCTTGCCTCTTCATCCTCATCGCCCTCCTCCCTCCTCGCCCTTCTCGTCCTCTTCATCCTCCCCTCCTCCTCTCCTGGAGCCTGGACTCCTCCTCTCCTGGACTCCTCCTGGACTCCTCCTGGACTCCTCCTCAGGCCCTCTTCCTCCTCCCCTCCTCCTCAGCATCTTCCGCATCCTCCTTTTTAGTGATCCGCAGGAGCTGTATTCGCTGCTGCCTCAGAGGTGGATGCAGTTCGCGGGGCACGTGAAGGGCGCGATCAGTGGCGACGACACTGCGGCGCTCAAGATCTCTTTGATTTCGTTCGGTGTCTTCGCCAACAAGGCTACGCTGCAGAAATTCATGCTCCTGCGCGTGTTGTATTACAAAGAGATCATAGTGCAGTTCCTGTGTGGCCCTGAGAGGATGACCGATGCCGACTTCTCTGATTGCACCCGCTGGATCTACGCATCGGCGCAGCAAATCTCCGAATTCGTAGACTTCGGCAATCCAGCATATCGCGTGTGGGCGGCGCGCATGGCGGATGTCCTGACGACGCAGGATGCTGGCCCCCTGGACGCCGTGGTCATGAACAGCAAGCTGGGCACCAAGATAGAGGAGATGCAGACGAGCCAGGCCGAGGCGCGCAGGTCTCTGGAGGCCGTCCAGGGCGCGCTCGCGACGCAGGTGCCCGCCGCGCAGCAGGCGGAAGCAGCAGCCGCAGCCCTGCAGCCCTTGCCCGAGATCCGCGCCCAGTGGCAATGTGAGATCGATGTACCACAGGCGGCCGCAGCGGCCACCACCGGAGGAGAGACTGCTGCTGGCGCCCAGGGCCCTGCCGCTGCCGCTGGCGGCGGCGACGCCGCCGCTGCCGCTGCGCTTCCGGTGCCCGAAGGAGGCGCGCTGGCGATAGTGCCCGAAGGGGGCCCGCTGGTGGGGAAAGTGCAGGCTGGCCTCGCGGTCGCCATCCCTGCGATGGTCATGCATTCCATCATGCTCCGCATTGAGCAGAAGATCTACGAGTGGGCGTTCCAGGGCACGAACACCGTCAAGCTCCACGCTGACCGTCACGTCAATACTCTGTCCGGGGACCCGTTCCACTCAACCGCGAGCGCGTGGTGGGTCAAGACCCTGGCCAACCCGTTCCCTGAGCGGGATCTCACGCTCAACCTCGTCGGGAAGGCCCGAACGGCGCGAAGGGTGGGTTGGGCTCCTCCTCTGCACTCCTCTCCTCTCCTCTCTTCTCCTCTCCTCCTCATCCTCCCCCTCCTGCTCCTCCCCCTCCTCCTCCCCATCCTCCTCTCCTCCTCCCCCTTCTCCTCCTCCTCTCCTCCTCCTCCTCCCCCCTCCTCCTCTTCCTCCTCCTCCTCCTTCCTTCCTTCCTCCTCCTCCTCCTCCCTCGTGGACCCCCCTGCTCTCGTCGTCCCCCCCCCCCCCTCCTCCTCCTCCTTTTCCAGCCTCCTCCTATCCCCATCCCCCCGGGGCCCCGCGGCAGCCTGGCCAGTCAGCTCCAGGGCGGCGGGGGCGGTGGCGGCGGTGGCGGCGGTGGCAGCCATGGCCTGCCGCCCAGGGGGGGGGTGTCCGACCCAAGAGGGGGCAGACGAGGCGGATGGGGAGGAGGAGGGGGGTGAGGAGGAGGAGGATGAGGAGGAGGAGGAGGGCGGAGGAGGAGGAGACGAGGAGGAGTCCGAGGATGACATGATGACGAAGAGGGTGATGATGACGATGAGACGAGGAGGAGGATGTGGAGGATGAGGATGATGACGATGATGATGATGAGTGGCACAGGCTGACACAGGGGACCCCCCCCTACTCGCGAATCATGGTTTCGTTCGCTCTCTGACCCCTCACCGCCCAATTCCTCCACCATGTCTGACCCGCCCCGGCAGGTCTCGCGCATTCCTGCATTGGGCGGGTGCAAAACGTGCACAATCAATGGCGTGGATCTGTACATCAACCCCGCGGGTACAAACTACACGATGCCAGAGTTCGTGCCTGGCTGGATCGTGGAGTGTGAATCAGCACTTGGTAATGGTGACAACTACATCAGCCTGACGCCGCAGGTGAAGGCCGTGCCGCTCACGCACACGTACACAGTCTTTGCCGCGGAGAGGACCATCGAGCTGTCTCTCGAGGTAGTCCAGCTGAAGATCGACGGGCTCAAGTGGGACGAGATCGCGAAAGCCGCCGAGACTGCCCCTGTCGGCACCGCGTTTCGCATCTGTCGCCCGCCCCTGGCCAACGCTGTGCAGACCGCTCCCAAGGTCAAGGCCACGGCTAGGGCCAAGAGGGCGGCGGCCCCGGGAGCTCCGGCGCAGCCCAAGGTAGACGCCTGCGTCAAGCACTTGGTCAGGTGAGCGCTTCGCGTGCGTGGCGTCCCGCTCATCTTGCCTCCTGCCTCCTTTCTCTCCTGCATCCTGTCTCCTCCTCCGCTTCCGCTTCCTCCTCCTCCCCATCCCTGGCCCATCGCCCCCATCCTCCGCCTCCTCCTCCGTCTTCGTCCCCTCCTCCTCCCCCCCACCGCCTTCTCTTCTGGCCAGCGGGATCCCGTGGCATGGGTGGGTGCCCGAGCCACATTCTTGGCGGCGGCCCTGGGGCGAGGCCGTCGTCGTTTTGAAGTTGGATAGGCGTCGCTCTCTGCTCTGCCTGGGGCCCTGGGTCGTGCCCCCTGGTAGACACCAAGCCAGACTGGCCGCCTTCGTGCATTGAAAGGAGCGTGGTTGGTATGGCTTGGTGAAGGCATCGAGTGCAGTGCAGAGCGGCCCCGCCTCCGCCGCGGCGGCTTTTAAGGTCAGGAGGTGCCGCGCCTTGCTTGGGGCTTGGGCCTGCCCCACCGTCACGTGCCAAACCAAATTGACCGCCCAAACACGAAGATCGCGACTTGGCATGGCTTGGCACGTGGCGAGAGCATGGCCGCCTCCGCCTCCCTAGCTTTAGAATTCGGCGCACGAAGCCGCGCCTGGCTGGCTACGGGCGCGGTGTCGGATCCCTCGGGGGAGCGCTTACCGTTCAGGAGGAGGAGGAGGAGCAGAGGGACGAGGCATGGCGATGATGGGATGATGAGGATGAGGATGAGGCGGTGGAGGATAGGATGATGAGGGGGAGGAGTGGGAGAATGGGAGGATAACGAGGAGGAGGGGGTGATGAGGAGGAGGCGGCCGAGTCGGCCGAGTGGCGTGTCCTGCGAATCCCAGAATCCCACTCTTCTTTCTCCTCCTCCTCCTCCTCCTCCTCCTCCTCCTACTCCTCCTCCCTCCTTCTCCCTCCTCCCTTCTCCTCTTTCCTCCCTCCTCCCTCTCCTCCTCCTCCCTCCGCTTCTCCCGACTGCCCTGCCCTGCCCTGCCCGTCCTGGCGGCGCGGCCGCTCGCGCTGGGGTGGCCGAGGTGGAGCCGCGGCCGCGGGCCCCGGGCCGCGGGCTGAGACGGACGATAGCGCGTGAGTGGTGGTCGACCGAACCTCGGCGGCGGCGACGACGGCGGCGGCGACGGCGGCGACGACGACGACGGCGACTGCGGCGACGGCGACGATGACGATGACGATGCCGATGACGACGACGCTGACGATGACGATGACGATGACGATTGACGATGGCGTGACGACGACGACTCACGACGACGCCGCCGCCGACGACGACGGCGATCGTGAGCAAGCGGGGGCAGGAGAGTCGGGGTGGCCATGGCAGCCGAACCTGCATGGCCACCCGGTTGCGGTCGACCCCACCCACCCACCCCCCACAAACAACGCAAATAACACAATTCAAAACAACCAGAAGGACGAGGAGGAGGAGGAGGAGGTGGAGGGAGGAGGAGGGAGATTCGAGAGGACAAGCTAGGTGCATCCCCAGGAGTTACTGACGTAGGTGAGTTCCGTCGGGGGCCGCCCGCCCTCCTCGTCCTCGTCCTTCCTCCTCAGCCTCCTCCTCAATCGTCAATCGTCCCTCCTTCCTTCTCCTCATCGTCCTCCTCCTGCTGATGCTGATGCTGCTGCTCCTCCTCCCTCTCCACCTTCCCACTTTGGCACGAGAGTGTGTGCACTGGCTGCACTGGCTGTGCTCAGCTGTGCTGAGCTGTGCTGATCCCGCGGTTATCGCGCTCCCGACCGTGCGACCGTGCGATGCCGTGCGGGTGCGGGTCAGCAACGGACAGTGCTCCCAGCGCTGCAGCCCTACGGTTCCGCAGGCACCGTCGTCGTCGTCCTCCTCCGAGGGTCCCTCCTCCCTCCTCGGGGTCCCTCCTCCTCCTTCATC
The DNA here is from genome assembly GCA_963575745.1 of Prorocentrum cordatum. Taxonomy (NCBI): domain Eukaryota; class Dinophyceae; order Prorocentrales; family Prorocentraceae; genus Prorocentrum; species Prorocentrum cordatum. The sequence goes on from CAUYUJ010016698.1 coordinate 53,479, forward strand.
CTCCTCCTCTCCTCTCCTTCCCTGAGGCTTTGGAAAAAGGCATTGAAGCTGAGGTTCTGGATGGCGCTCTGCGGAAACCTGATGCAGTGCCCCCTCCTCCTCCTTTCTCGTCCCTCGTCCTCTCCCTTCTCTTCCTCCTCCTCCTCCTCCTATGTACTTGAAATTCTACGACCCCGCGTTCAAGAACAGGCTCACCGCCATCGTCCCGTACCACGACAGTGGTGCTGGCAGTGCCGAATCCGCCGTCGTATTCTTTGACGCTGATGATGTTGCCCATTCAGAACTAGGGGCGCCGGCCCTACGGTGGCGGAGGCATCGTCGTCGTCGTCACGTCGTCGTCCTCTGGTCGGCGGCTTCTGAGGAAGCCGCCGCGTCCTCCTCCTCCCTCCTCCTCCTCCTCCTTCATCCTCCTTTCCTTCCTGAGGCTTTGGAAGAAGGCTTTGAGACTCAGGATGTGGATGGCGCTCGGCGGCAACATGATGACGTACCCTCCGTCCTCGTCCCTCACCGCTCCTCCTCGTCCTCCCCGGGAGTCCTCCCCCTCCTCCTCCGCATCCTATGTACATGAAGTATTACAGCCCCGAGTTCAAGAACAGGCTCAAGGCCATCATCCCCTACCACGACTGACTGACTGAGCCCGCGGCTCTTGCTTAGAAGCGCAGTGCCGAGGTGGAGGAGTGGAGGAGGAAGGGCCAGGAGGGCCCGAGGCCGCCGATCAGGGGAATAGGGAGAGTAGTATTCATATTGAGGTAAGTGTAGAGAGGAGGAGGAGGAGGGGGAGGAAGAGGGGGAGAGGGAGGTGGAGGGCGAGGAGGAGGTCTCCTCCTCCTCCCCCTTCCCCTCCCCCTCCTCCTCCTCCTCCTCCTCAGGCTCCTCAGGAGGAGGAGGTAGACAGGCTGACGGTAGTGAGCAGCGGCGGCCCACCGCGGCGCGCGCGCTGTGTGCCCTGCCCGCTGGGAGCGGCCACGCGTGCACCTGCCTGCCTGATCCCCTCTCTGGAGCAGATGGTGAAAGTACACGGAATCATGAGTGTATGCATATTATATGTGTATTATATACAAACGATGACAAAAGTGCTCATATATACATATATATATGTATGTATGTATATATATATATATGTGTGAACGTATATATATATATATATATATATATATGTCGCGTATATATAGATCTATACACTATGTGCTACGCATGTAGCCGAAAGGCACTTCGGAGCTCAACGGGCGAGCCTCCCGAGTAGGAGTTCGCCGAGCGCGGCGGGGGTCAGCGCTTGAGGGCCGAGGTGCTTGCCCAGAAGGGGCGGGCCCTCCCAGAAGGCCCGGAAGCACCCCGGGCCTTCTGCGAGGGTTTCTGCGCCTGCCGTGGTGAAACGGACAGCTTGTCGGACGGCGCGAGCGCTGCTGAGAAGTCCCGTTGCCTTCTGAGTAGGCCTTCGCCTTCTCACCTCCCCCCCTCGCCCGCCGCCGGGTGGAGTGGGGAGGGGGCCACGAAGTGGTAGGGCGTTCAAAGAGGATGGTTTTGATTCTGACGACGTCAAAGGCGAGAACGTCAAACCCCTTCAAACACCCGAAGACAATCATGGATTTGTGCTTATTCGGGCCCTCTTGGGATTACTCTTGGAGGCCTCTTAGGGCGTCGTGCAGGCCTCTTAGGCCATCTTGAGGCCATCTTTCACCACCCACCAAACCACCCCAACCCAACCCGAAGGCCTCAATTTGCCCCCCATTTCCAGTGGGGGGGGGGTCGGGGAACATTGCAAAAACACATATGGAACCCGTACCCCCCCCAACCCGAAATTCGAGTCTTCGGGTTGGGTTGGGGTTGTCTGGTAGGTATTCAATCTTCCTCTGGGAGCGTCTTTGGGGTCTCGTGCGGCCCTCTTGGCGCGTGTCGGGGCCTCCTTGGGCCCGACAATTCACGCGGGAGGCCGCGGGGGAGCCCAGAGGGCCGCGACGAGGGCCCACGCCGTCCAGGTGAAGACCTCGACGACCAACCACCAGCTGGTGGTCGTGTCCTGCTACACGCGCTTCGACAACCTGGGCCCGCCGCGCCCCGCGCGCGTCACCTGCGCGCGCCTCGCTGGCCACGGAGGCGCACGCGCCGTGCGGGTTCCCTTCCCCGTCCCGAGAGCTCCCCGGGCTCCCCCCCCAGCCCGAGGATCGTTAGGTTCAGGGAGGGAAAAAACACACAGACACAATTAATCGTCGATTTCCAGGAAATATGGAAAAGCATGGGAAGTGGGGGGGAAGACAGGAACCCAGAAATTACGGGAACATATGGGGAATCTTTTTATTAGTGTGTATTTATTTGTGTGTCTCAGGGCCCCTTCATAGGTCCCCCCAAACCCCAGGATCCTCAGGTTCCCCTCTCCCCCAGCCAGGCGCCGGGGGATCCTCAGGTCCCCCCCTCCTCGCGCAACCACTGCGTCTGTCGTCGCGCTCCAGCTTTCTCTCTCTCTCTCTCTCTCTTTCTCTCTCTCTCTCTCTCCCTCTCTCTCCCTCTCTCTCCCGCCATCGCTCCCTCTCCCGCCCTCGCTCCCTCCCCCCTCCCTGCTCTCCCTCTCTCTCTCTCTCTCTCTCTCTCCCGCTCTCGCTATCCTCCTCTTGCTTTCCCCCTCCCGCCCTCGCTCCTCTCCCTCTGGGCTCCCAGGCTCGAAGGCCGCCAATCCCGCACTCGGCGGAGGCCCGCGGAAGCCGAACGAGGGCTGGTTCTGCGGCGGGGCGCGGCGGACGTAGCCCCCCGAGAAAGGGCAGCGCCGGCGTATTCAAGCTGACTGGGCAGTGCATTCTCCTCCTCCTCCTCCTCCTCCTCCTCATCCTCCTCCTCCTCCCTCCCTTCCTCCCTTCTCTCTCCTCCCTCCTCCCTTCTCCCTCCTCGTCCTCCCTTCTCCCTCCTCCTCCTCCCTCCTCGTCCTCCTCGTCCTCCTCCCTCCTCCTCCTCCTCCTCCTCCGCCTCCTCCTCCTCCTCCTCCTCCTCCTCCTCCTCCTCCTCCTCTTTGTGCGATGCAGGCTCCAGGTGTCTATCGCCATGGCCTGCGTTCGTCGCCGCAGCGGGGTGGCGGCCACGCGTCAGGCTGTGGCGTGTTGTGCGGAGGGCACATCAGGTGTACAGCAGCGTGCACCACACTTTGCCCTCGGACGCCGCAGCGCGAAGGTATAGCCACGGGTAACACTGTGGCGCTGTGCAGCTCTCAGGAGGGGAAAAACACACAGACACAATTAATCGTCGATTCCCCGGAAGCTATGGGAGAGTGTGGGAAGTGGGGGGGAAGACACAGACCAGGAGAGTATGGGAACATATATCTGGGGAATCCTGGGATTTGTGTGTATTCATTTGTGTGTGTCCCTGGGCCCCTTGCAACTCGCGCGCGCATGTTCGCACGCACGCACAATCACCCTCTCCACGCGCCGCCACCAGCACACCGCGTCGCACGCACCCGCGGGGAGGCCCCTCGTGTGCGGGGGGTGTTTTCTGCATCGCCCTGCCTCCGACAAAAGCGCAAACGTGTAATTATTGGGGCGTGTGGATCCGTGGCGGGTCCCGCATCCACGCAAATTCGGCGCGCTCCGTCGCCAGACCTGGTGGCACTGACCTCCTCCCTCCTCCCTCCTCCCTCCTCCCTCCTCCCTCCTCCCTCCTCCCGATACTTGGACCTGGCGCCCGCTCTGCAGCCCACGCGCCAGATCCACGGATATCAACGCTCCATGCCAGAGCGTGCCCGACCGATGTGCCATGCCTCCTCCGCCCGGGCCGCGTGGACCATCGCACCTGGTGCGGCTGCTGCCCGCGCCCGCACGCAGGTTTCGGGCTCCCCGCCCCCCCCCCCCCCCGATTGGAAGCCCCGGCGTGGCAGTGCTTCACACGGGGCGTCTCCGTCCAGCTTCGGGGCCGTGGGGCCCTCACGGTTCGACCCAGGTGTGGTACAGGGCTCTGGTCGTGCTCGATTCGCTGCAAAACTGTCAGGAACGTCGCGAATTCCAGGCGCTCACACTCCACAGCCAGAAATTGTTCTGCTGCGAGCAGCCCATTTTGGTTGCTGCCAGCGCGAAGGAAGCCCTGTGGGTGGCACGGAGGGGGAAGGGGAGGAGAAGGGCGGGGGGTGAAACCTGAAGCAGCTCCGCCCGGAGCTGCTGGCACTGGCCTCAATCCGGCGGCCTGGCCAGCGCCGCGAGCCGCCCACGCCACGCGGCGCGCCAGTCCGCCTCGGCTCCGCCGGCCCGCCCCGCAGGGACGAGCTGGAGCGCGGCGGCGCGGGGAAGCAGCGAAGCGGCCCTGCCGGGGCAGGGCTGCGCCACAAGCGACTGCCACCGCGTGGCCGCCGCGCCGCGCCAGAGACAAGCGACCCAGCCTGGGCCCTGCGATGCCACGTGCGGCGCCCAGCGTTGCTATCCCCAACGAACTCATACCCTCTCATTGTCAGGCGATCGCAAGCATGGAACAGGGGGGCGTGGATTAGCGACCGGTCCCGTTTCCATGGGAAATCGTGGGTTCCCGCCGCCAAACGAGGCGGCACTGGTCGCATTTTTGGGAAGGCACTTCCCCAATCCATGGATTTGGCGCCCGCCCGCCAAATCCATAGATCGCTAATCCACGATTGCGCCCCCCCGACATTGCGCCAGGGGTTTCTAACCGCCGACGTGTGTCATGGCGTAGCGGACCTGGAATTCCAAAAAGGACCCAATCATGTTATGCGCAACCAGACAATGAGAGTTGCGTGCATTGGCTGAGGAGGTGGCGGATGAGCAGGAGGAAGAGGAGGATGAGGTAATAAGAGGACGAGGACGAACAGCAGCGGCATCAGCAGGGGCTGCAGGGAGAGGAGCGGGAGGAAAGAGGAGCAGGAGGACCTTGAGGAGACGGGACTGGACGGCGGAAGAGCTGGGAAAGGAGGCGGGCGACAGCGATGCGACAGGACCCCGATCCAGAAAAGCTGCCCGCGCTCGCTCGGGCGAGAGCGCCACCCTCAACGACAGGAGCAAAGTGCCGATCCTATACGAGGGCCCACGCCGCAGCGGGAGTAGCATTTTGGAGCACTGGAGGCGATCGGATGGGAATCGATTGGAACAAGTGGTAACCCATGTGCAAAACGCAAGGCGCGCAGAGGGCGGGACAACTTCGGCACAGAGTCGGGGGAGAAGGGGGAGTTGTTTACGTGTTGATGGAATGTAGCGCGGCGAGGGGAAGGTTAGGAATGCGGAAGGCGTAGCATGTGTTATGCTGCTTGAGTTTGTCCTGGGAGATGCAACGCCCATCCTACGCGGGAGGAGGGGAGGAGGAAGATGTGGAGGATGTGCAGGATGAGGAGGAGGTGGAGGAGGAGGAGTTGCGCCAGGGTGTCTGGCATGCCTCTGAGACGCACAATTCGTTCCACCAGAAAGCAACCTGTTTGTTGCGGCAATACTTGCAGGCAGCACAACGATGCTCGGATGCCATGGAAGTCTCATTTCGCTTGTTTGATACTTGAGACTTTCTCCGGGTTCTATCAGATGTATGACCCCCAAGTGTTCCAACTTAATACACATATTACCTTTCCTTGCTGTTTTCAATGTCCGCTTCCCCATTCGCGACGCAGCTCACGGACCTCGTGGAACGGAAGCCAAGCGCAGTCTCTACACCTTCCGTATGGATTCCTTCGCCGCCGCGCGCTTCTTCTGGAGCTGCCGTGAAGATCATGGAGAGGGAAGGTGAATATAGGGATTGCGCGAGCATGGAATTCGACAGCAAGTCTATATCGAAGACGCCTACGGCGAATCACCGCCGCCCTCCGCCTTTTTGGAAGCGCCTGCGTGACCGAAAGTTGGGTTTGAGCGTGGCCAAGCTGTCGGGTCACGCGTTCCCCGAGTGGGTTTGGAAAGCCTTCGGGGAACACCGAGTCGGGCGAGCTATCGGACCAGGTGGTTTCACAGCTTTTGGGCCTCCTGGAGGACGTTGTGGAGTGGTCTTGGGCCGTCTTGGAGGCCTCTGGCGGGCCTTTTGGGCAGTCGAAGGCCATCTTCGGGCCATCTGGGGCCGTCTTGGGTGCATCTTGGGGCCATCTTCGCTGTCTTGGAGGCCATCTTGGCCGTCTTATCATGGAGGCCATCTTGGCCGTCTTGGAGGCCATCTTGGGCGTCTTGGGGGCCTCTTGGGCCGTCATGGGGCCATATTGGAGGCATCTTGGGCGCTCTTGGGTCGATGTTGGGGGCCGCTTGGCCCGTCTCGGGCCGTCGGAGAGCTGAAGAGGAGCACACGCCGCAATCCTTAAAACGGCAATTCAATGATGTTGGCCTTTTCTGGCCTTTCTGGAGGACGTCTTGGAGGGCTCTTGGCCGTCTTGGAGGCCCCTTGCTGGCCTATGGGTCGTCTCAGGGCATCTTGAGGCCAGCTTGGGCCGTCTTGGGTGCATCTTGGTGCCATCTTGGCCGTCTTGGAGGCCATCTTGGCCGTGTTGGAGGCATTTTGGAGGCCATTTTGGCCGTCTTGGAGGCTATTTTGGGAGTCTTGGCTGGCCTCTTGGGCCGTCTTGGGGCCTTCTTCGGGCTGTCTTGGGGGCCTCTTGCGCTGTCACGGAGCCATCTTGGAGGCCTCTTGGGCGCTCTTGGGTCGATGTTGGAGGACGCTTGGGCCGTCTTGGGCCGTCGGAGAGCTGAAAAGGAGCAAAAGCTACAATCCTTGAAAAACCTATGAAATATCAATTCGGGCCTTCCTGGAGGACGTCTTGGAGAGGTCTTGTGCCGACTTGAAGGCCTCTTGCGGGCCTTTTGGGCCGTCTTAGGCCATCTTGAGGCCATCTTGGGCCGTCTTGGGTGCATCTTGGGGCCATCTTGGCCGTCTTGGGGGCCATCTTGGCCGTGTTGGAGGCATCTTGGAGGCCATCTTGGCCGTCTTGGAGGCCATCTTGGGAGTCTTGGGGGCCTCTTGGGCCGTCTTGGGGCCTTCTTGGGGCCGTCTTTGGGGGCCTCTTGGGCCGTCCTGGGGCTGTCTTGGAGGCTTCTTGGGCATTTGTGGGGCGATCTTGATGGCCTCTTGGGCAGTCTCGGGCTGTCGGAAGGCCGAAGAGCAACATCCCAAATCCTTCACAACCCTGAGGAAACTCAATGCTTTAAATCAATGAGTTTGACCTCTTCGGGCCGTCCTTGAAGACCCTGGTGGACCTCTTCGAGGCCTCTTGGGCCGTCTTGGAGGCCTCTTGGAGGCCTGTGGGGCCGTCTTGGGCCGTCTTAGGTGTTTCTTGTGCGAACTTGGAGACATCCTGGACTCTCTTGGGCGATCTTGGAGGCCATCTTGGCCATCTTGGAGGCCGTCTTGGAGCCGTCTGGAGCAGGAACAACCCTTTGCAACCGGGCTTGGGCAATCTTTTCGGGTGGCCGGCGGGACGGGCCGAAGCCCCAGGGGGAGTTCTTTTGGAAAAAGACCAAAGCCCAAACCGAGAGAGTCTAGCACGCCAGGCACCCCTGCGATGAATCGACAGGGGGCGGCGGATCGAATGGCCCTCGGCCCATCCCGCCGCCGTGCCTGGTTTATGGGTCCCCCCTGGGCCCGAACAAGTCACGCGAGAAGACGCGCCAAACCCAAGAATATTCGAGAGAAAGGGGTCCCGGCCCCTTAAAGACTCCTCAGGAGGGAGGATTGTGACTTAGAGGATTGGGCCCACCCAGGACCTGAGGACATGCCCACCCCGTGCTCAGCGGCACGTTGGCGGATGACATCTGTCGAGAGGAACCATAGGGCTTCATGGGGGAATGGAGAGCTGCCAATGCTGCCGAAGATGGGCAAAGTACAAACCATGCATCGGGCAACAGGAATCTTTGAATAGGGATGGAGGGTGACCACGGGATCTGGGGCAAGGGCTCGCCAGAGGCCTCTTCGGCCGTCTCTTTGGCAGAACCTGGATCATAGGGGAAGCTCGTGGGGCCGTCTTGGGATGGTCGCGGGCCGTTCTTGCAGCCATGCTGGGGAGGTAATTGTTTTTTTGTTGAGCCGTCTCGAGGCCGAGAGGGTGTTGAGAGGCACCACTGCTCCTCCTCCCCCTCCTCCCCCTCCCATCTCTTCCTTCTCCTCCCCCTTCTCCTCCTCATCCTCCTCCCTCTTCTCCTCCTCGAGGCAAGGGGGATGGATGTTTAAGGATGCGCGCCCCGGTGGGAGGGGGGCCCTGAGAACATCACAGGCGAACAACAAGCATCCGAACACGGCCCAACACTGCCTGCTGCACGGCGGGGGATCCATCTACAGTTCACGTTAGAGTGGTGATACTGCTGCAAGACGGGATAGGAGTGCATGACAGACGCCAAAGGGGACGAGGATGTGCGGAAGGTCGTAGTGCAACTTATCTGGTATGATTTCGATTGCCCAGCACGGTCAATGCACCTCCTCCGCCAGCCAGCGCCAGACTCGAGGGGAGAGCAGAAGGGAAGGGGAGGTTTGGAAATGGGAGAGCCGGGGTGCAAGCCGAGAAACCCACCACAGACCGAGCCCCCTTCTCAATTCCAACGCGTGACTCTTGGTCTCCGCCGCCTCTTCCTCCTCCTTCCCCTTCCATTCCTGTTCCTTATGAACACACTTCTCCCTGTCGCACCCCTCAGTTTTTAGGTCGGTCTGGGTGTTTCGCCTTCCTCACCATCTATGACCCTGAAGCTTACAGCATGACAACAGTTTCACAGATGGAGGGCGGGTGGTTTTCAAAATGTGGCTCGCGGCTTAGCGCCGCGCATCTTCGTCTTAAACATGTGAAAGAGAATCACGAATTCAGGGCGACTGGATTTCAAAATGTGTCTCTCGCCTTAGCGCCGCGCACACTCGTTTTAAACATGTGCAAGAATTTCGCGGAATGAGAGTGGTTTCTTTTCAAAATGGCGTTCTCGCTTCAGCGCCGCGCACAAACGTTTGTCCAGATTGCAAGAGCTCCACGTTTTTACATGGTCACCGTACCGGAAATTGCATTCTGGAAGGATTCAGGATTATGAGGGTGCAACAGTTAGATAGATTCGCGGTGTTGAGGTCCCAGGGATGGCGTTCTGACACGATTCAGGATCGCCAAGACGCATCACTCATGTTGATCCGGGCGTTGGAATCCCGAGAACAATGTTTTGGCATGGCTCAGGGTCTGCAACCAGTTGTCTTCTAACGAGGCAGTTCATTCAGTGCAAATTACCCGTTGTAGGGGCCTGAAAAGACGGAGCTTGGAGGGAGGGTTTAGTCCAACATCGTTGATGACTCTGGGGTTTTAACTGATCCTCTTCCTCCTCCTCGTCCTCCCACTCCTCCTCCTCCGCCCCCTCCTCGTCCTCCTTCTCCTTCTCCTTCTCCTCCTCCTCCTCCTCCTCCTCCTCCTCCTCCTCCTCCCCATCCTCCCCCTCCTCCTGCTGTTTCTCCTCCTTCGCCTCCTCCTTCTCCTCCTCCTCCCCCTGCTCCTTCTCCCCCTCCTCCTCCTTCATCCTCCTCTTCCTACACGCCGGACGTGAAAATTGGGCTCTGCAGAACAGTCCGCCCAGCGTGCCGCGGGGCCGCTCTTCAGGGAAGGGGTGGTGCTCGGCAGCAAAACATGGGCGCCTTGCATACCCTCGATGTTCTGTATTCAGAGTGCGGTAGCGTCGGTTAGCGTCTAACTGTCGATGATATGTCAACGACTTAGCGTCGATGAACGACGAGTGGCATGGTTTCAGCGTCGCCTGGCGTTGAGTCCCAAGAGGCCACCACAGACGTTTTAGTCTTTTATGATGGGTTGCCTGACTCCAGGCACGTGCGCTCCCCACCAAGAGGGCCCTCTGACACAGGGGGCTTACCTCTGGATCCGCTTACGGTCCAGACGTTTGGCGTTTCGGCTCTGCCCTGCGACACCCACGCGTTGCGTGATGCAGGCCGATGTCCGATGCCCGATCTCAGAGATCGGCAGGGTTTTTAGGCGCTATGGCCTCATCGCCATGCCCAAACGGGCACAGGCACACGCACTTCGCCGCATGAGACTGCACCAGCGCCTCGGTCGCTTGGGCTTGCTCGTCAGCACCTGCGCCCGGTACGTCCAAACGTTTTTGTGGTTCTTGAGGCCGTGGTTGCATTGAACGGGATCCCCGTGGAAGTTGGGGCGATGTCGATGGGCGGCGCACTTTTCGGGCGGCTCCCGGCGCCTGGAGAGCATGTACCTAGAGTGGGGAGGGTGCACGTGGAGAGTGGAGAGATCGAAGAGCCTAGCGTGTGTACGAGTACTGTGCCCGTGACGCTCCCTGCTGCCCCTCCGCCCTCCTCCCTGCCGCGGCCCCTCCGCACCCGGCGGGGCGGCGGGGGGCCCCTGGGCGGCCCCTGGGAGCACCTCCCCCCCCCGGGATGCCTGCCGAGGAGGGAGCGGTCGGGGCGCGCAGCGCTTGCCCCGCCTCGCGGCGGCGGCGGCGCCCCCGGTGGCCAGGACCCGAGCGACGGCCAGATGCTCATGCTGTCGGTGTCGACGGACGCGGCGGCCGCCGTGGTCGTCGAGGTCGTGGTCGTCGAGGTCGTGGTCGCTTGTGCCGTCGTCGCCGTGATCGCCGCCTTGGCGTGGGCGGGGTCGGCATCGTCGCAGTCGTCGTCGTGGTCGCGGTGGCGGTCGAGATCGTCGTCGGGGTCTTCGTCATCATAGTCGTCGCGGTCGCCGTTTCCGACGGACGGGGAGAATGACGACAAGCAGCAGTAGTAGCAGGAGGAGAAGGTGGGCTAGTGCGAAGGAGGTGATGGAAAGGGCGGAGGTGGGGAGGCAGTGGGCGAGGGGAAGGCAGGGGGCGGAGGAGGGGCCGTGAGGCATAGGCGCCGAACAGAGAAACACGAAACGCGGGGAGACATAACAGCATCCATTTAGATCTCCCAAGCGGCTCTACTTAGCAGGGGTGCGAGAGGAACAGGACAGGGAGGGAGGCAGGTGCAGGGGTGCAAGTCCGAGGAGGGGGGAGTGCTTAGGTGAAAAAGGGCCAGGGACAGTATGAGGGGGGCACTCCTTCCCCTCCCTGTGGCTGCACTTCGACTAGCAGCACACAGAGCAACTCCGCCGACTCCGGCAGAGTCTTCGGCCCCCCTTGCTGTTGCCTCCTCCTTCCCGCGCTTGGAGCAGCAATCCCTTGCGTCTCCGCAGCTCCCCCCAGCACACGGCACCTCAGAGGACCCTCAAGCATTTGCGAACATTTGCGAATGTATTGTCTTTACCCTCCACTTCCCCCGTCATCTCCCCTTGTCTTGTGGAAGTCGATGAGCGCAGAGGAAGCATGCAGCCAAATCAATTCCAGATGTCTAACATGTGTTTCAAACATGTTTTGACGATGTAGAAAACATGTTTGGAACATGTTTAGAACATGCTGTACACATGTTCAACACCCCTATTGAATTCAATTATCGGATTGTTCGAGTGCCCATTGTCATGGCATCCACAACCCTCGGCCCTCCTCCGCGCGACATCCGCAGCACCCTTCGACCATCTCCTCTCCATCCTCCGTTCGCTGCTCCCTCGTCCTCCTCCCTCCCGGAGGTACCTGCGGGCCTCAGACCTGGACCCCCGACCCTCTGCCTCCCTCCCGCCCTCCCTCCCTCCGTGCGCCCCCCCCCTGCTCCGGGGACTCTCCCGTCCTCCCTCCCCCCCCCCATCTGCTGCCCGGCGCCGGCTCTCCGCAGCGAGCCGAGCGCCGCAGTCACCTGGCAGTTTTGTGTGTGCAGTCATAATAATAAGAAGAAGAATAATATTAATATTAATAATAATAATAATAATAATAAGAATAATAATACTAATAATAACAACAATAATACTAACAATGATATTAGTCGGACCGAGGTGCACGACCGAGGTCGGTTCGGAAAGGTGCCCTGATGCTCTTCGTGTTTGCTGGACGCTCTCGTGCATCCGATGGGGGGTACCCTTGGGCGTTCTGTCTGCTCTGGCCGACGGAGGGTCTCGTGTTCTGGCCCGGGTCCGACTTTCGCCTGGGTCCCTTGAAGGATGGTCTTCTGGCCTGGTTCCGATTGCAGCGACCCGTGGCCCCCCGACCGCATACGAGGACTGATATAGCCATCGATGGGAAAAAGGTGCGCCGCGGCCGTTACGACAGGGGGCTTATGGACTCGAGAGACTCCCGGACCCGGCGTGATGATTCTATCTGGTTCCGGGCCGCGCCTCGCGGTGATACTTTTGCCTCGGCTCCGCCCCAGGAGGCCACCGCCTGTCCCATCAGGGGCAACAAGAGGGTGGGATAGGCGTAGGGAGGGGTGCATCGACCCCGAATCGCCGATAGGTGCCCGATATAGCCCCAACATGCCCTGGAGCGTGTGGGTTCACGATCGGGGGCCTGTCGCTGATATCTCGGCGATGGCATCACCGCCTCGAGGCCGAGGTGCCCCCCCCCTGCCAGTCCCCCCCCCTGTCGTTGCCCCTCCAGCCCCCCCCGATCGGGTCAGCCAGAGCGCCGGCTCCTGCAGGATCCTGCGGAGCCAGGGGCGCACCGACCCGAGCTCGGGCGCCGGCTCCTGCAGGATCCTGCAGGACCCTGCAGGACCCTGACTGACCCTGGTGTGGATCGACTCGGGTCGGCAGCTCCCCGACCCGAGGAGGCGGCGATGAACCCGGCCTTCTCGCGCTTCCACCCGAGCAAGGCGGGCGCCGGCCGGCGCGCGCGGCCCTCTCTTCGGCATCCAGTCGCCCACCCGTCACCGATATCAAGCAGTGGCGAAGCGTCCCGGCTCGCTTATAGCCCCACCAAACAATGTTCTGAGAACCTTTTGTGGTTCCCACGAAATGTTCTTAGAACAGTTCTGGTTGGGTCTGTCTTATTTTAGCACATCGGGTTGATGTTCTAAGAACACTGTTTTTGTTCTTAGAACATTTTTGGGTTCTAAGAACATTTCGTGGTATGACTATAGGAATGCCGGGACGGTCGGTCCCTGTTCAACGATAGGGGCCCGATGGCCCACCCCGCCCAGGTTCGCGCGAGTTCGCTATCACTGCGGCCTTTCTTTTTCGCAGCATCCCGTGTGTCCCCAGGCCCTCTCTTCCTTCACCGTCTCTCCGCACAGACACCCTCCGATGGACTGATCTTGGGCCTCAAGGGAGGGTCGCGGTGCATGAATCACTTCTGGGAGCCAGCGATTTTATACACCGCCGCCCTCCCTGAAGGTACATGCAAACTTCTTCGGAGGGTGTCTGTGTATATGTTTTGTGGCGCACTTAGTCTCCCTTGCTGCTTCAGTTTGCCGACTGCATGGGAGGCATGCGCCGATCTTGGAACGGCGTGTTCGGTTCAAACCGCCTCGCGTTCGAGGTACATTTGTGTTCGAGTTTTCTTTTGTCATGACCCCAGCATCCGAGCTGGGCCTGTCAATACCGCACTCGCGCAGCCAGATGGAGACCCTCAACGAGGACAGCGAATGTGAGAATTTGGAGGTTAAGTGATGTCTCGGAGGCCCAGTCTTGGTGGGAGGTGTGGTGTATGGTATATGATCAAACTATGTGCTTTGTTATCGCCCGTCCGAATTCTGAATGACTGGTCTTCAGGTGTTCATGCTTTTCGTTTGCGTACTTGGGTTGCGTATGGACTGGTCAGTTGTCTGTCCGATTTGTTGGTTGGTCGGCTTTTGGGTGAATGGGTTGACTGTTTGGTTGATCATCGGGACGATCGAAACGGGTACGGCAATAATGGGTATGATGCCCAACAGCAGCTCCCGTTCATTTTGAACAGGATTCGTTGTCCGCGTCGCCGCGGACGTTGTTCATTGTTCATTGAAGGCAGAAATGCACCTGCACAACAGTGGGCGCTGTCTGGTTTGGACAACATTCGTTGTTGGGCATTGTACCCATTTTTTGCGTACCCGTTTTTGGCGTCCAAAGATCAGTTCGCGTGTTGGTGGGTTGGTTGGTTCGTTGGTTGTTTGGTGGTCGGCTGGCTGGTTGGCTGGCCGGTTGGAGGGAGGGCTGGTTGGCAGGCAGGTGGGTTGGTTCGTTGCGTCGTGGGCTGGTTGATTTGCAACGATCGTAGGCGATTTTTCTTCCCCAATCCCCAGAATCCGTCCGAAAAGATTTGCCGCTTAGGAAGAGGAGGGGATTTGGGGATACACCCCAAGGGGGCAATCGAGGATGCACGCCACCCATCGTAGATCCGAGGGCTCCCACGAGGGCGCGAAGTTATTCGCGCTTCGCGATCCTCGTTCCTTCTCCCCCTCCTCCTCGTCCTCCTTTTCTCCCTTTGGGGGGGCGGCGCGAGAGCGCGAAGTTATTCGCGCTTCGCGCTTCGCGGAGCGCGAAGCGCGAAGTTGGGAGCCCTTGTAGATCCCAGGGTTGGGCCCCAAACTTCTGGTCCATCAGAAAACCCCACGAAACCTGGGATAGGGGTCGACGCATCCCCCGTTCGGGGACAGGCGTGCAGGCTTTTTTCAGGCAAGCGGGCCAGCGGATCCTGACAGAAGAGCGGATCGGGCCGGCCTGACAGAAGAACCCAGAAATATAGGAACATATCGGGAATCTTTTTATTTGTGTGTACACTCGAGGCGATGCTTAAGAAAACCAAAGTTTTCGGCCAGAGTCTCGATTATTCTTAATGTTTCAATGTAAATCCCAAGATTTGAATAGACATTCTGGGTTTTTATTCAAATTCTGAGACTATGGATTTCTTAACCCATGATTTTTAAAGCATTTCGCAGGGTGTATTTATTTGTGTGTCCCAAGGCCCCCTTCAGTTTGGACGGGCGAGTCGGGTCACGCGGGCCCGGGCGGGCAAAAATCAGCGGGAGGGAGGGCCAGCGGTGGAGCTCCCAGCGGCAAGAGGAGGGGGGGTGCCTCCACAGAGCCCCCTCCCCTCCCTCGAGAGAGAGCACGTTGCCCCACCCGCTTGGCATCGCTCGGACTTGTGCGTTTTTCCTTCGGCGAGGGCCAGCGAGGAGCATCCTTGATCGTTTCGCGACAAAGACACGCGCGGAGCCGAGAGAAGCACAGGAAAAATGGACGTCCGAGCGATGGCCAGACCCCCCCTCTCCGACAAGGCTGTTGCCAGCACGGGCGTAGCATAATGCCCCTCCTGCCCCTGCCCCTCTCCACCCCTCCTCCAAGGGGGGACGTGTGGCCGTCCTGCTGTGCTGGCGTGGCCTGCGGGACGGGGAAGAAGCTACCGGCCCTTTGGGCCCGGGCGGGGCCAGAACGTGCTCTACACCTGCACCGAGTCCGTGGCCGAGAACGGCATCATCGACGCCTGGAGCATGCCGCCCAGAGACGGTGCGCCCCACAAGGATGCGGAGGATGGGTTCGGAGCAGGGCGGAAGGGAGAGGGAGGAGGGTGGAGCGGAGAGTGAGGTTGGAGAGAGAAGGCGGGCGGTAGGATGTGGCGGTTGTTCGGGAGGGTTGGGAGGAGGATGGGTGGAGGTCTCTCGTCTTTTTTTATATCGTTCATGCTTCTCTCTCTCTATATATATATGTATACCTATACGACCACCCTGCGGGTGATAAGGAGGTTGGGGGGGGAGGGGGCCAGCCATGGGCAACAGTGGTAATTGTTGTTCTGACGATACCAGTGGAGATTGTTGCGTTGCCGCTCGCTCTTGGGAGCCTTGGTGTCGACTTGTTTACGTCATCCTTGGAGCCTTGGTGTTCAGAGATTGGTGTTCAGAGATTGTTGCGTTGCCGCTCGCTCTTGGCACAGCATACAGCACGGGATGTTGATGTGCCTGACGATTTGCATTTGCAGTTGCTTATCGATGTGCATGTCGACTTGTTTTTCGATTTGCATTTTTACCTGCATTTCGATTTGCATCTCACAATCGGTCTCACGATCGATCCCAAAGTCGATCTCACTATCGACCTTACCATCGATCTCATTCGATCGATCTCACTATCGGTCTCACTCGATCGATTTCACTGTCGATCTCACTCTCGATCTCGTTTTCGATCCCACTATCGATCTCACTATCGATATCACGCTATCGATCTCACGGTCGATCTCACTATCGATCGCTCTATCGATTTCACTCGATCGATCTCATTATCGATCTTACTCAATCGATCTCACCATAGATCCCACTATCGCTCTTACAATCGATCCCACAATCGATCTCACCATCGATCTCACTCGATCGATCTCACTATCGATCTCACTATCGAATCCACAATCGATCTCACCATCGATCTCACTATCGGTCTCATCATCGTTTTCGCACCAGCGAGACACCGGGACACCGGCGGGACACCGCGCGGCCCCGTTTGCCGGTCGGGAAACATTTGGTCCGGCCGCGCCTCAGCCATAGGAGACTTACCGGGACACCAGCGGGACACCGGCGGGGCACCGCCTTGCCCCGTTTGCCAGGGGTGGAATCATTTGTTCTGGCCGCGCCTCAGCCACAGGAGATTTTTTTTTCGCCCGCCCACGCAGTTTCGCCTCGCCCGCACGCACGGCACGCACGAACACGAAACCGAAACTGATTTCCCGGTGGGGGGCTCTCCGTTCCACTTCGATCTCACCCCCAACCTCCGATACATATATATTTATATATAGAAACATATTTATATATGTATATGTATACAGATTCCGCCTCTCATTTGTTTGTTTCTCTCTCTCTCTCTCTTTCATTTTCTGTCCTTCTCCCTTTCTCTCATATATATATATAGATACCGTATTAACTCTCTCGGCCTATATCACATACCTCTCTCTCTCTCTCTGTGATATTCCCCTCTCTATCTCGCTCGCGTATCGTCTCTCTCTCTCTCGCTTTCTCTCGCTGTCTTTCTCTCTCTCTCTCTCTCTCTCCCTCTCTCTCTCTCTCTCTGCTTCTCTTTTTATTATCTCATAGTTTCTCTTTCATTTGTCTCTTTCTGGTTCTCTCTCTCTTTCTCTTTCTCACCACGTTTTCCCTTCTTCTTCTTCTTCTTCTTATTCTTATTCTTCTTATTCCTCCTTCCTCGTCACTGGCACCCAGGGGCGACCCCGAAGGCAGCGACGCCCCCCCCAGATTTAGGTGCTGCTCTGGTGCCGCGCGGCCTCGAGCCTGGCATCGAGGCGCCGGCCGAGGCCGCCGCCACGGCGCCCGCGCTGCCAGAGCTGAGATCCAGAGATCCGACGCTCCAAAAACAATTGCTTGGCATCGCTCGGACGTGTGCATTTTTTTATCGGCGACGGCCATCGAGGACCATCCTTGATCATTTGGCGAAGAAAAACACGCACGAAATCGAAAAATACACGGAATGGACGTCCGAGCGATGGCCAGATTGGGGCGGGCGGTCTTTGACCTTTTCGGCCTCGGGGGGTTCTCGCCGGGCCTCGGGATCGTCAAACAACGGCTCAGGACGAAAAACCGGCCCGTGGGAAATGGTGTGGACGTTTGCTTGGATCGCCGCGAGGGTTGCTGAGAGGATAAGTGGATACAAGTCGATGCTAAGGTATGTTCTATCTGGCCCAACCCAGCTTAGAAGTGGGTTGCACGTGCCCAAGTGGCTTGAGGGTGTACAGATCTGGGCGTATTGGGCGGAGCCTGCTCAGCGGAGTTACCTCATCATAGTAAGCCACATCGGGCACTGGTAACCCAATTAAAGTGGGTCAGGCCAGATAAAACCCACTCTAGCATCCACTTCTAAGCCCCCCATCCCCCAGCCACCACCGCGGTGATCCAGGCTGGGACCCACGCACCGAAACAAAAATTAGAGCGGCCCGGTGTCTGGGAAGCAGGCCCCTGGCGGCATGCCCGAGAGTTTGGCGCCGCAGCCTCGGCACACGCACACACGCCGATCCTTGCGGGCCCCCGCGGCGCGCGGCACGGCTCGAGAGGCCGCGCGCAAGGCCGCCCTGTCGCAGCCCGCCGCCGGGGTGCGCACCGCCGCACGCCGCCGAGGGAGCCAAGTCGGTGGCCACGTGCGAGCCCCACCCCCACCACCCCACGATGTCCAAGGGGAGGTGGGGTGGCACTTCGCTCGGGAGGTCCTGGCGCGCGGTGCGGCTCGAGAGGCCGCCGGGGGCCGCCCTCGCGTGGCCTGCAGCCGGGGCTCGCCGCGGCACGCCGCCGAGCGAGCCGAGGCGGCACGGCACCACCGCCGCCGTGGCCGGCCAGAGCGCCAGCCTCTGGGCTCCGGCACGGCGCGCACGCCCGCCGGGCCGCTGCCCGGAGGGCGTAACTATGCGCACCACGGCGGGGCCCAGGGTGGCCCTGGCCAGGCGCGGGGGTGGCGCACAGATGCCGCCCGCGGAGCGCTCGCGCCCTCCTCGCGCCGCCCGCGGAGGGCCCGGCGCGGCCATGTCCCAGAGGAGAGAGCACGCCAGGGGCAGGATTTTTGTTGGGGCTCCGCGCGGGGTTCTCGGCTCCGCGTCGGGCCCCCGCGGCGGCGCCCTCGGCGCCGGCCCTGGCGCGCCCCGCGCGCCAGGGAGGGGGGTCCAGCGCGGATCCAAGAGATCTGCGCGGAGCGCCACCAGTGTATGGTTGTTCCGCGCGCCGCCCCCGGTGGGCCTCGCGCGGCAATCCTTGGTCAGCAGGCGCTCTCGCCCGGACTCGGGCCCACGGCTCGGCGCATGCCGCAGGGAGATGGGTTCCATCGGACCTCCTCCTCCTCCTCCTCCTCCTCCTCCTCGTCCTGCTCCTCCTCCTCCTCCTCCTCGTGCTCCTGCCCCTCCTCCGCCTCCTCCTCCGCCGCCTCCTCCTCCTCATGCGCCTCCTTCTCTTCTTCCTCCTCTTCCGCACCTCTCCCCGGAAGCCTCCTCGTGGCGTCTTCGGGGCTTCCTGGGGCGTCATGGGGCCTCCTGGGGTTTCTTTTGCTGTCTCTTGGTGGCCGCTTGTCCTCCCCAGGGTAGCACTCTGTGCAGTCGGCCCGAGGTATAAGATCGAGGTCGGTTCGGGGAGGGTACCCTCGTGTTCTTCGTGGTTGTTGGGTGTTCTTGTGCATCTTGATGCGCCGCTGACGGCACCACCACCAGCTTTTTGCCTCCCGGTACTTCGCCTCCGGGTTCATGTTCCAGGCGTGCCTTTGCATGCACTTCGCTTTTGGCACCGCCTGATTCCGGGGCTTTGCCCTCTCTTGGCCTTGACTTGAGGCCCCTCCTTCTGTTTTCCTTCCTCTGTTAATTAAAGCTGTGCGCGACCCGCTTAGCTTCGACCGGAGGAGGCTCGCTCTCGACCCGCGGATCAAACAGTTCTTGTGCAACTTGGGAAAGGTATACTTGAATGTTCTGTTTGTTTTGGCCGGCGGGGGGTCTCATGTTCTTGAAGGATGTTTTTCTGGCCTAATTAGCTCCGACTGTACATGGGCCACCCCCACACCCCTGGGTAACGCTAGCGATCGCACTGGAGGGTTGGCCTGGACCCCCCCCCCACATGCCATGGTGCGTACAGAGGATTGATGCGCCGGTGGCGCAGACGCACCCTGGCGGCTGCACGCCGCTGCCGCCGTCACCGTTTCCCTCCCGCCAGACCTCCCCGCCCACAGGTAACGACCGTTACCCGGGAAAGACGAACAAAAACGGACGCCTATACAGCGGGGGCCCAGGGTTGCCGCGTCGAGGGCTGCGCTGGTGCTGGCCATCCTCGGTCCTGACGGCGTGCCCCTCCGCGGCGTCTCGGCCGCGCCTCGCTGGGAGGATCTCAAAGTCGTTTCGGTCGTCCTCGTTCTCGTCGCCCCTCTCGACGAGCGGGATGCCGACGATGAGGCAGCCCAAGGCCTTGGCCTCGTGTGATTTGACCCGCACGGCCGCAGGTTCCTGCCGCTTCGAGATCCATGCGTGGTGCGCTCCCGATGGGCGAGAAAGGGATGTATAGTTGTGGACGGGATACTTCAGTGCATGCCGAGATGGCTGCAGTTGCTCTCGCAGCCAGCACAGCTAGATGTTGTTTTCCCCATGTCAATACAGTGAAGGCCCATGCCAAGAAGCAACCTGCTTGCCTCCAGGATGCCCTGTGTTTCTTGGGCTTCGATGGTTTTTTAATCGCAGGCGTGACGTCTCGACACCAACAATCAATGGACGCCCTGGGGACTCAGTTGGGCTTCTTGTGGAAGGTTTCTTCTGGACTGGCCTCCACTGTAGACGGAAATAATATATTCCCCCTCGGCCTGGGGTCGGCGTCACCCCAACGTGCTTATACTATATGTGTGTCGCCCCCCAGGGGCTACGCGCGCACCGAGAAATCTTATAGTATATGCGTCGTGGCGGGCGCTTTCTGGCCACCCCGCTCGGGAAACTATGTACTACAAGATGGGTATGCTATATGTTCGGGTCGGGCGCGCGCCTCCAAGGCGGACATATATCAGGAGGAAAAGAAACACACAGACACAATTAATCCTCGATTCCCCAGAAAATATGGGAAAATATGGGAAGTGGGGGGGAAGACAGAAACCCAGAAAATATGGAAACATATGGGGAATCATTTTATTTGTGTGTATTTATTTGTGTGTCCTGGGGCCCCTTCAATATAGCATCAGTATGTCTCTGTGTGTCCCCTGGGAAAGGGGGGGGGGCACTGGTGGCGCCGCGGGCCGCAGGCCTGCGCAGCCCCCTGGGAGCGAGGCGCCCGTGGCCCACACTCAGGAGGGAAAAAAACACACAGACACAATTAATCGTCGACTCCCAGGAAAATATGGGAAAATATGGGAAGTGGTGGGGAAGACAGAAACCCAGAAAATCTGAGAAAATATGGGGAATATTTTTATTTGTGTGTATTTATTTGTGTGTCCTGGGGCCCCTTCACACACGTCGTTGGCCACGGTGCGCCGGTTTCTCCCGTGTCAACGAGCCGGGTGCACTTTGGGTTAAGTCGGGCCTGTCCCTCTACAGGGGGAGTGTTCAAAAATATCAAAAACATAGTACGGCGACTATTCGTTTTGCATTTTTGGTTGACATCGATTTTTTTTTGAAAACAGGATTTGTTCCTCGAACATCTCCCTGTAGGGGGACAGGCCCGACTTAAACCTTGGGCGGATGTTCTCTCTTCGCGTGGCACATCGTGGCTCTTACAGGCTGCTTTCCCTTGGAGGTTGTCTTCAGGGGTCATTTGCCGGGGGAGGGAGATATGTGTTGGCCATCGGAATTCCCCACAACCACGCCCGCCCACAGCCAGGCCCCCCTGGGCCACCAGGTCGGGAGTGTGGGTCCTGCCTGGGGGTGGGGGTGGATTGTGCCGTCCCCATTTGTGATACCAGGCGTGACCGGGGAGGAGGAGAGGGGGAGGGGGCTGGTAATATCACGATTCGCGCTGGTGCCGTCTAGAATGCTTCGGAAACTTAGGTATGGCTAGTTCCTAAAAGGAGCCTGCGCGCGAATTGTGACGTGACCACGGGGGGGGGCGGTAACGGCTCTGATCGCGAGTAATGGAAAATGGGTTCCAGGGGGCAAGCTCACCAAGCTCTCCAGCACCAGCGCGGAGGGCACGTCGACCTGCTACCTGACGTTGGACAAGGCGGGGTGTCATAGGCAGCGTTTCGAGCTCGACTCTACAAGTTGTCCTACGTTTTCGTCTGTCCTCGTCGGCTTTACGGCTTCGGGGTGATCTCTGCTCTCCAGCAGCTGCGTCTCGCCGAGGGCGTTCTGGGGCTGTCTGGATCGTCCCGAACGACCGCCGGAGAGAGGAGTCATTGACCCGAAAACAGTGGTGGCAATGGCAGGGGGGCGAAGGCGCAGGTGGTATGCGCTACGCATCGACCCCAACTGTGGCCCATGTATCCGCGACGCAATGATTCGCCGATTCAAGCTCGATGTTTCTCCCCCCCCACCCCCCCCCACGAGCTGGACCATTCCTGTCGTTGCCCCTCAGGAGCGGGCTGGGGCGGGCAAGGGGAAGAGGAGAGGGAGCGATCCCGCCCTGCTTCCTTTCTCTTGTTCGTTTCGTTCGGCTGTGTGGGCTTCGAGCTCCTCCGGCCCTGTGGTGGCGGTCCGGCGACAGGGAGCCTCCCCGGCTGCTTCGCGCACGGCGTGCTCTCCTGAGGAAGGGCTGGGGGGACGAGGGAGGGAGCGGGCAGCAGGAGGACAGGGCAGGAGCAGGAGCAGGAGCAGGAGGAGGAGGTAGGAGGAGGAGGAGGAGGAGGAGGAGGAGGAGGAGGAGGAGGAGGAGGAGGAGGAGGAGGTAGGATGGGGAAAGGGATAGGAGAGGGGCGAGGCGAACGAGGAGGAGGAGGAGGAGGAGGAGGAGGAGGAGGACAACAGCGGCGCCACCACCCGCCAGAGCAGCAGGGCAGCAGGAGTGAAGCCGGGAGGAAGGCGGGGTCCGGCTCAGCCTTCTCTGGCCCTGCGCGGTGTTCGGCTCCGTCTTCCCGTCGGCTTCGCTCTCCCCCATTTTTCGGCGTCACCCCAACATACTAATACTATGTCCGGGGGTGGACAGAACCCCGGGTGAGGGGACTCGGTTAGTTGTAGGGCCCTGGAGCCTTCGAATTGGCCAGAATCACTAAACCAGGTTTGCCATAGCTGGTGTTTTTTCGGGTGACGGCAGTTCCGGTTAGTGGAAATGGGACGGGGGGGCGCCCCCGGTGCAGATCACTAAACCAGGTTCCATTAAACCCAGTTCTACCACCGCCCGATATGTGTGCGTCGCCCCCCCCCCCCCAGGGGCGATGCGCGCACAGAGTAATCTCAGATCGTATTCGTTGTGGCGGGCGTATCCTGGCCGTGCCGCCTGGGAAGCGATATATGGTCGCGTCGGACGCACGCCTCCAAGGAGGGGACATAGTACTAGTATGTCTTTGTGCGTCCCAATCGTCCTTCACCCTGGATGGCGACCTTTTAATCCGCACAGCGGTTGAGGTGGAGCCGTGTCATGTTAAGATAGAACATGATGCTCGATTTTCATTCGAATTGGCCATTAATGGACTTTTGGAATTAATCATATACTTTGAAGGATTAGAATTCAGATTTGTAACCTTGGAAATCTCTTTGGGGGGTGCTTCCCGCAGGCGTGGGCGATCCCGAAGAATAGGAACCGGCATAGGCATGATTCCTCGGCGGTCCGCATGGATTTCTTAGATCGGCGCTGGGCCCCCCTTGGCAGCGCTTCCCGCGCCGCTTCTGGCGCGCTCCGCGCTCCAGGGAGGGGGTCCAGCACCGATCCAGGAAACTCGCGCGGACCTCCGACAAATTTTGCGTTGTGCAGTTTGTGGTTCTCTATGATTGTCGTGCCGTCTCGGGGCTCGTCGTGACTGTCTTGCCGTCTCCGGTGGTGATCGTCGTGACTGTCGTTTTGGGTGCCTCTTCAGGCTCCGTATAGCTACCCTGGAGCGATCTGCAGCTGCAGATGCTTGTAATCAGCAGCACTCGTCTGCCTTGCAAGGTCTTGAGGGGGCGTCATCGGACGCCTCTTGGGGACATTATTCAGGAGGGGACGAAACACACAGACACAATTAATCGTCCACTCCCAGAAAATATGGGAACATATGGGAAGTGGGGGGGAAGACAGAAACCCAGAAAATGTGGGAAAATATGGGGAATATTTTTATTTGTGTGTATTTATTTGTGTGTTTGTGGGCCCCATCAATTATGGCGCCCCCTGTTGCTGTGCCGTTGGGCACTCTCCACACGGGGCTGGGACATCTTGCGGCCGTCTTGGAGCGGGCTGCCGCCGTCTCGGCCGAACAGAGGCAGTATAGGAGCCACAGCTGCAAGGGCACGTTCATCGTACTCGGGTGCGCCGTGAGAGAGCCGGTCGTCGGAATCTCGTTACGGGGACCTTCCTGGGCCCATAAATCTGTTCGACGCAGGTTCGACTCAGGGTCGACTCTCGGGCCGGAGGAAAGGGGGGGATTGGGAGAGGGGGGGTTACGAAATTTGCTGCACGCAGCTGGTTTCGGCCCCACCGAGGGGCCCCTTCCTTGATGCATGGCCGCCTCTGGCGCCGGGAGGCGCCGGGAAAATCAGCCACGTGAGCTGATTCTCAAACCCCCCCTTTTGCTATTCCCCCCCCTTACGCCCGGCCCCGAGACTCACAGCGACGGACGTTCGACGCAGGTTCGACGCACGAGCGGAGCGAGTGTCTCCAGGAAGTTCCCCAGAGTGAGCATCCACTCTCGGGCGCGCCGCGAGCGAGCCGGCCGGCACGGGCATCACAGCATGAACCGGCCAGCATGCCCGCATCTCTGCTGGAGGCGTCGGCGGCAGCGCGACGCGGGCAGCAGCAAGGAGCAGCAGCAACAGCACAAAAACAACAACACCATTAACAACAACAACAACAACAACAACAACAACAACATTAACAACAACAACAACAACAACAACAACAACAACAACAGCAACAGCATCAACAACAACAGCAGCAGCAGCAACAACAGCAGCAACAGCAACCGCAGCAACAACCACAACAACACCAACACCGACAACACCACCACCAACAGCAACAGCAACAACAGCAACAACAACAGCAACATCAACAGCAGCAGCAACAACAACAGCAGCAGCAGCAGCAGCAACAGCAACAACATCAGCGCGAGCGCGAGCGCGGGCTTCCAGCAGCGGTTCGCGCGGTGACGCTGATGCAGAGCCCACCGCTCCACAGCGGGAGCCGCCGCACACCCTCGTGGGCACCCGCTGCTTGAGGTGGCCGCCGACTTGCCGTGGTTGCGAAGGGCGTCGCCGGTCGCTCGCCCGGATCACCGCACCTATGTCGGGCGTCCAGCTTCGGCGGTCTTCGGGCCTCTCAGGAGGGGAAAAACCCTAACTCCACGGGTCTCGCAGGAGGGGGAAGAACACAGATCCTGCGGGTCTCTCGGGAGGGGAGAGACACACAGACACAGGGAATCGTCGATTCCCATGACCACATGGGATCGTATCGGAAGTGGGGGCTCGAAGACCGAACACAAAAGTATGGGGCCTCCCTCTGTCCGTCTGTTCCGCGTGGTGGGAAGAGATGTCATGTGTGGCGCGAGTGCACCTAGCATGCCCTTACCCTCTCCCCTCGTGTCCCTCCCCTTCATCCCCGTCCCATCGTGCACCTCCCTCTTCCCAAACAGTACGGCCACATGCAACGGATTCGGCTTCCCTTCCCATCCGTTACTGACGCTGCCTTTTTGTCCCTCTTCTCAGAAGTCGGGGAGGCATGCGAGAACATGCTCGTGGTGAATTATTGGAACGCCACCATCGGCGTGTTTGGCATCGATAAGAAGGCAAGCATGAGGGTAGAGGGGGAAGAAGGAGATGGAGTCAGGAGGAGAGGGCAGGCAGGACGTGACGAAGGAGTGGCATCTACATATAGGGGAAGAAGAGAGAAGGGACGAGGAAAGAGGAGAGACGATGCACAAAAGAGGCGGAAGGCGATGGGAGAGAGGGCAAGGAGGAGGAGCACGAGGCGGACGCCGAGGAGGAGGGGGGACGCTGGACGGATCTTCGGCACGTCCTCGTGTTGCCAGGACGAACGTGGCATCCATGGCTGTGCCTGCACAGCCGAGGACCCGCAGTGACGCAGCGGCGTTGGACGAGGAGCAGGCCGAGCAGGCCGCCCCTCGGCGGAAGCTGCCGAGCCCTGCCACCGCCGATCCACGCTGCGGAAGGGCTCGGTGGGCGGCTCGGTGGGGTGGTGCTCGGACTCCGAGGCGCGATCGTGGCGAAAGCCGAGCCCGACCCCCGGCTCCCATCTAGTCGGCACCATCGATGTTTTTTTCAATCTATTGGGAGCCTCGAGACGGGCGTCAATGCAAACGGGGGTCAGCCAGGGCGCCAGATCCTGCAGGATCCTGCGAAGACCCCCTCTGACCGACCCGGGTTAGGGAGCCGTTCGTGGCCGCGAGGCGGCCGCGCCTATTGGCTGACCCGGGTCTGCGAGGACCTGCGGTGCAGTTTTTTTTTCCTGCATTGCAGTTTTTGGTTTCCTGCTGACCCGGGTCTGGATTGACCCGGGTCAGAAGATCCCCGAACCATCGATGTTTTTTTCAATCTAGTCGGGACCATCGATGGTTGGTGAGGGTAGGGTTTTGGGATGTTGCCACCCAGCCGAGTGCTCAATTCTGCTCCTCCGATTCGATTCGATGCGGTTCCGATGGAGGCCGATTCCGAGTCGTTTCGGCTGCGGATGCCGATTGGACTCCCGATGTCTCAGTGGAGGCTTTCCTGGCCTGCCGATCTCTGCCCATCCGACTTCTCCCGGCTCGGCTGCCGATTCCCGCCGATCCGATTCATGTCGATCGCTGATCCGACATGCCACTTGGATTCTGGGCTCTCCTGGCGCGCCGGCGACGCTTGCGAAGGCGTCCAAGGTTGAACCTTGCGAAGGCGTTCAGGGTTCAGGCGGTGACGCCCATGGACCCGACGGAATTCCACCTCGAGAACGGTCGGGGCCGCGATCGGCCCAAAGGTTGAGCGATCGACGCGGTGTCAAAGTCTCTGCTCGCGCCGACGCCACACGGACCTGCCGACGAGCCCCACCGTGAGCCGACGCGGGACCCCCGCGCTCACCCCCGTGTTCAATGCAACTCTTGTCAGGAGGAGAAAAAACACACAGACACAATTAATCGTCCACTCCCAGGAAAATATAGGAAAATATGGGAAGTGAGGGGGAAGACAAAAACCCAGACAATATGGAAAAATATGGGGGATATTTTTATTTGTGTGTATTTATTTGTGTGTCCCAGGGCCCCTTCATCTTGGGAGGTCAGAATCTGACTTTGCCCTCGTCCGAAAACCGGCTTAGTTCGCTTTCATCCAGCTTAACCCAGCTGGATCCCGTTTCATCCGACTTCATCCCGCTCAATCCGCGGCCTCACCCAGCACAGTTCGCAGCCCCCCAATGGGGCTCAATCTTCCTGAATTCATCGAGCGCGCTCCACTGCTAGCAAAGTGCTTACTCGCAAACGTCGGAAACATAAAAACATGCCTCTCCGATGTAGTCATTCATGGATCCTGGATCCCGCGCGGCGGATCTGGGCCATTTGCGAGCAGTTATTTTGCGAGTCGTGAAACGCGCTTGTCTACGAATCCTTCCGACGAGGACCTCCCAGCAGATGCCTCGCAAAGC
This sequence comes from Prorocentrum cordatum, assembly GCA_963575745.1. Classification (NCBI taxonomy): domain Eukaryota; class Dinophyceae; order Prorocentrales; family Prorocentraceae; genus Prorocentrum; species Prorocentrum cordatum. Next base: position 80,350 of record CAUYUJ010016698.1, read on the forward strand.
GCCCACCCCGTGGCTGGCGGGGGAGCCCGCTGGGAGCACCGCGGCGCCTCCCCCCCGCGCACGGTCGGGGCTAGGTCGGTCATTTCCCCCCCCCCCAAAAAAATAGCAGAGACAAATCAGCAGCAGTCGAAGAGTCCTCCCCGCGTTCCTCTGTTGCTGTTCCTGAATGTTCCTCATGTGGAGGGACGTGCCCGACGTGATGCCGGGCCTGGGAGGCGCGCGGCCAGGGTGCCCCGTGGCGCGTGCCGGCAGGGTTCCCGGGGCGCTTGCAGCCCACGGGGAGCGCGCGCGTTCAGGGAGGATCCCCTCGCGCCGCGAACAAAAATCACGACGGGAGGTTTCTTCGTCGAGTACGATCGAAAAAATATTCCACAATGGTCAAAACATGCCCCCAAAATAGTCACCGGACTATTTTTCGATTATTTTTTTATTGTTTTAGAGTATTTTTAAAATTTGTCGTCGAACATCCCCCTGTAGGGGGACACGCCCGACATAAATGCAGGCGGGGGTCAGCCAGTGCGCCGGATCTTGCAGGGTGCTGCAGACTTCGGCACGAACGAAATGGGCACGGAAAGAACGGGTACGATGCCCAACAACAGTTCCTGTTCATTTTGAACAGGGCTCGCTGTGCGCGCCGCCGCGGCCTGTGTCCATTCAAGACAGGAGACCGCCCGCCCAACAGCGGCCGCTGCTGGTTTGGGACAACATGTGTCGTTGGGCATTGCACCCATGTTTTCCGTACCCATTTCGGGCGTCCAAAACAAATCAAATTTCTCATCACGACGGGGCCCCCCAGCAGCACCTTCGGCGCCGACCCTGTCGCGCTCTGGGTGGGGGGCCCATTACGCGTTCTTTTTTGTTCTAACGAAAAAACCCCTGACCCAAATCTCACGTTCAACACTTGGCCTCACTCATGTCCCCGTCTCGCATTAGCGATCATACACCTGGGCGGTTGGGTCTGATACATCTGCAGCAAAGACTCCCTCTATCCTTCATTTTCTGGGCCGTTCTGACTTCGATTCCCTCCCAAAGGGATAGTGGCATCTGTTCCCAACCATCCTGTGGTGTTGGGTCCTCGTTTTGAAGAGACGGCGCCCCGCGTTCCTTCTTTCCTCCTCCCCCTCCTCCTCTTCCCTCCTCCCCTCCCTGTCTCTGCCTTCCGAATGCCCATCCCATTTCGGCACACCCCTCACACGCTTCGTGGCCCCATGGGGCGCTCCACCTAAGGCCCCAATGGGAAAGTTCGCATGGCACCGCCGCCCCATTTCGGCACACTCCTCTTACGTTTCGTGGTCTCAGGAGGAGCCCCACATAAGGCCTCAGTGGGGAAGTTCGCATGGCACCGCCGCCCCAGTTCGGCACACCCCTCACACGTTTCGTGGCCCCATACGGAGCTTCACCGAAGGCCCCAGTGGGAAAATTCGCATGGCACTGCCGCCCCATTTCGGCACGAACCTCACGCGCTTCGTGGTTCCATACGGAAGCTCCACCGAAGGCCCCAGTGGGAAAGTTCGCATGGCACCGCCACTCATTTCGGCACGCCCCTCAATCGTTTCGCGGCCCCATAGGAATCTCCACCGAAGGCCTTTGTGGGAAAGCTCGCATGGCACTGCGGCCCCATTTCGGCAGAGCCCTTACACGCTTCTTCGCCGCATAGGAAGCTCCACCGAAGGCTTCCGTGGGGAAGCTCGCATGCCACCGCCGCCACATTCTTGCACACACCTCACAAGTTTCGTGGCCCCACAGGGAGGAGCTCCGCCGAAGGCCCCTGAGGGCAAGTTCGCATGGTACCGCGGCCCCATTTCGGAACACCCCTGACACGTTTTGTGATTCCGTGGCACAGCCGCCCCACTTCGACACACCCCTCGCGGCCCCAGCGGGGAAGTTCGCATGGCACCGCCGCCCCATTTCGGCACCCCTCACTCGTTTCGTGGCCCCATACGGAGTTCCACGGAAGGCCCCAATGGCGACGTTCGCAGGCGTCCTCCCGACTCATGTCGGCGCACCCTTCACATGTCGTAGCAGAAGGCTAAAACGCGTGCGCTATTAGGAGTTTGCGCGCCCCCGTCCATCGTCTCATCTCCCTCGCGGCACTCGCAGCTGCATATGGTTGGGTCTTTCGTCAGGCTATTTTTGTGGATCGCTTTTCCATAGTTTCGGCTTCCGGGGGCCCTCGCCGGGCCTCAGGAGATCTTCACAAAACGACCCGGGATGAAAATCAAGCAGTGGCGAAGGACTACCAAAGAATGTTGTCAGAGCCGTTTGTGGTTTGCGGGAAATGTTTTTAGAACATGTCTGGCTGAGACTGTCTTGGTTTAGCACATGGGGTTTATGCTTTACGAGCATTTTTTTTGTTAGAGCATTTTGGGGTTCTACGAACATTTCGTGACAGGCCTATAGGAATGCTGGGATGGTCGGTCTCTGCGCACGAAAAGGCAGTGTCGGGGAAGGGGTCCAGACCTTTGGAGGTCGACGCTGTGAAAAACATACGATGGCGGGGGGCCTGGGCGCAGGAAGCCCAGGCGAGCGCGCTTCGTAAAAAGGGACCCCAGGAGAGCACCCTGATGACACCGGAGGTCATGGGTCCCGCACAGAGGGGGGCATTTGGATCGCCGCGCTGGTTGCTACGGGGATGGGGGGCTTAGAAGTGGATGCTAAAGTGGTTTTGATCGATCTGGCCGAACCCAGCTCAGAAGTGGGTTGCACGTGCCCTTGGTGGCTTGAGGGCGCCCATATCTGGGCTAAGTGAGCGGAGCCCACTTAGCGGAGTTGCCTCATCATCCAAGGCCACATATGGCACTTGCAACCCACTTGTAAGTAAATACATGTTGGGTTAGGCCAGGTAAAACCCACTTTAGCATCCACTTCGACCCCCCTCATCCGCTTAGCAACCGCCGCGGCGATCCATGTATGGGTAGGGGGGAAGGCTTCTCAGAAGCGCCCTGCCTCTTGGAAGGCGCGGGCCTGGTCTGAGGATGAAGGGCCGGCCCCTTCTAAGAAGCAGCCTATCTCTAAGACGTTTTCCACCCTCCCCCTACCCCCTGTGTACGCGCCGACAGCTTAACAGCAACGGTAAAACTCGGCGGCGAAAATTCCTAACCCAGACCTTGCCGATCAGCGATTCGGGTAACTCGATTGGCGGCGGGGTGGGGTTTTGCTTTCGTCGAACACGTGGCGAAATCCGAATCCTGTCCCCGCCTACCATCTACTCGGGACAAACGATGGTCGGTGAGGTTAGAGTTTGGATGTCGCCACCCAGCCCAGGGCTCATTTCGACTCCTCTGATTCGATTCGAGTCAATTTCGATGAACGCTGATTCCGATTCGAATCGACTTCGGATTCCGGCTCCTCCCATCGATTCAGGATAATCGATGTTTGCTGGGGGTAGGGCTCGGATGTCCCCAGAGTCTGGCCGAGGAGCAGGAGGAGGTCGGCTGGGAAGCGCGGGGTGAGGCGCTATGTTTTTTTGGTAAGAGCCACACGCGGCAGTGCAGCTCGGGCAGTACAGCGAGCAGCACCAGCAGGAATAGTACGGCCACGTGCACCTCCGTGTTAGCTTTTAACGAACGCATAGTGGCCGTCTTGACCAAGAACGTCAGCCTCGCTGGGGCGAGAGCACGATGTTGGACAGAGTTAGGACGAGGATAAATCAGTTCCATCGCGTTCTGGAGCGCTCTCAGAGCGTTCAGGAACGCTCTGAGAAGGCCGCGGCGCCCGTGACGTCCTCCAGAGCCGCCAGATCTCAGAGATTCCCGATTTATCCTCACCCTGTGTGATCTTCGTCCAGGCTTCGTCTCACAGTGCCCGAGTAGATGGCGAGGCAACCTCAGGCGAAGCAGCTCCGAACCGCTGCCAGACAGGGCGGCCTCGGGCGCACCGTCCCCCTCGTGGGACTCTTCCATTACCTCGGGGATTGCTGGAGGTGCCCGTGGCCCAAGGTGCCCAAAGCTTTTCTCTCCACCCTGGGCAAGTTAGTCACAAACTTATGACTGGAGCATCACATGAATACAACACGCGTGCGACAACTAGACGTTGAGTGTGTCATAATTCGATGCGCACTGTTTTAATTCCAAATCTGTCAAGTTTGGGCCCTCTGTTCGTGACGGGTGCTCTGGAGTGTGGGGCCCCCCTTTGGCAATCCTGGGTGGGCCTGGGGCCAGTGGCACTTCTAGCAACACACGACTGTTTCTTCTTTGACAAAATAGATAATAGACAGCCCTAGCGACGCTAATTTTACGGAGGGAATCGCGACGGGAGGTTTTTGGCCGTACTCGGCCTCTGGGGGCCATTACCGTTAGAAAGCCCGGCTGCCCCGCAGAACGACCAAAACCTCCCTGGAACTCTCCCGGTTCCCTCCCAGATGCCTCCCGGAACCTTCCGGGCAGGGTTTCTGGAGGGTTCCGGCACGGTTTGGTTGCCTTTTGTTTTGGGGAGGCTTGTCGTAAGTCGGGCCTGTCCCTCTACAGGAGGAATATAAAAATAGTTACGAATAGTCTGGGGACTATGTTTTAAACCATTTTTGACCATGCTCGAGTATTTGTACAGTCGGGGCCCTGAAGAAGGAACACTTTTGGTTGGGGAGGGGCTCCGCGTTCCTTAAGTGTTTCACAGCTTGCCTCAGGTTTTCTTCATGTTTGCGATAGGAAATCGAAGTTTAACTTATGGAAAAAAGGGGCCTCGTTCCTTATTTAGGGTTCCTTAGGTCAACGCCCCGACTATAGGGGATTTTTTATTTTTCGTCCAAAACCCCCTTGTAGGTGGACACGCCCGACCTACAGCTTGTCCCCAGCGAGCCCCGGACTTCCCCAACTACCAGGCCCTGGGACCGCCAGAGACCGACTCGGAATATGATCGGGCGGGTCGTCATGGGGTTGACCCAAATTTCGGATGCAATTCCTGGGAGGTTAAATTCTTATTTTGCCCTGGTCCGAAATCCGGCTTAGTCCCGCTTAATCGGGCTTAATCCCGCTCAATCCGAGGCCCACTCCGGCGTAACAGCTCCCAAATGGGGCTTAGTTTTCCTTAATTTTTCCGACGAAAACCTCTCAGTAGTGCCTCCTAACCAGACGGGGGGTGAAGAAACGCGCCCTAGAGGAGACCTTTAGGGTTCCTTTTGGAACCAGCTGGTGCTCTGCGGGGCCCTACAGGGCCCCTTCAGGGCCCTTCTCTTCACCCCCCACTTGGATCGCCGCGGAGGTTGCTACGGGGATACGGGGGCTAGAAATGGATGCGGAGGTAGGATGTCAGAGTGAGGGGGCCGAACGGTCATTCATTGTCCCTGGGTGCGTGGCTGAAATGGGGATCCGTGGTGAGCATTCTGCTTGTTGCGTTGTTGTTTGTTGTCGTCGTCCGTCCCCCCCCCGCGACCCACCCGCGACCCGGCCCGCGACCCACCACGCGACCCACCCCGCGACACACCCCGCGACCCACCCGCGACCCACCCCGCGACCCACCCGCGACCCACCCCGCGACCCACCCCGCGACCCACCCCGTGACCCACACGCGACCCACCCCGCGACCCACCACCCGCAACCCATCCATTATACAAAATGCGAGCTTCCTGTACGAGGATGCTGCTTGTTCTGTTGCGTCGTCCCCCCCGCGACCCAGCCCGGGACCCACCCGCGACCCACCCCGCGACCCACCCGCGACCCACCCCGGACCCTTTCCGCGACCCACCCGCGACCCACCCGCGACCCACCCCGCGACCCACCCCGCGACCCACCCCGTGACCCACACGCGACCCACCCCGCGACCCACCACCCGCAACCCATCCATTATACAAAATGCGAGCTTCCTGTACGAGGATGCTGCTTGTTTTGTTGCGTCGTCCCCCCCGCGACCCAGCCCGGGACCCACCCGCGACCCACCCCGCGACCCACCCGCGACCCACCCCGGACCCTTTCCGCGACCCACCGCGACCCACCCGCGACCCACCCGCGACCCACCCCGCGACCCACCCCGTGACCCACACGCGACCCACCCCGCGACCCACCACCCGCAACCCATCCATTATACAAAATGCGAGCTTCCTTACGAGGATGCTGCTTGTTTTGTTGCGTCGTCCCCCCCGCGACCCACCCGGGACCCACCCCGCGACCCACCCCGCGACCCACCCGCGACCCACCCGCGGACCCACCCGCGACCCACCCCGCGACCCACCCCGCGACCCACCCCGCGACCCACCCCGCGACCCACCCCGCGACCCACCCCGCGACCCACCCGCGACCACCCCGCGACCCACCACCCGCGACCCATCCATTATACCAAATGCGAGCTTCGTGTACGAGGATGTTGCTTGTTTTGTTGCGTCGTCCCCCCGCGACCCAGCCCGGGACCCACCCGCGACCCACCCCGCGACCCACCCGCGACCCACCCCCGGGACCCTTTCCGCGACCCACCCGCGACCCACCCGCGAACCCACCCGCGACCACCCCGCGACCACCACCCACACGCGACCACACCCACCACCCGCAACCCATCCATTATACAAAATGCGAGCTTCCTGTACGAGGATGCTGCTTGTTTTGTTGCGTCGTCCCCCCCGCGACCCAGCCCGGGACCCACCCGCGACCCACCCCGCGACCCACCCCGCGACCCACCCCCTACCCTTTCCGCGACCCACCCGCGACCCACCCGACCCACACCCACCCCGCGATCCACACCCGTGACCCACACGCGACCCACCCCGCGACCCACCACCCGCAACCCATCCACTATACAAAATGCGAGCTTCCTGTACTAGGATGCTGCTTGTTTTGCTGCGTCGTCCCCCCCGCGACCCAGCCCGGGACCCACCCGCGACCCACCCCGCGACCCACCCGCGACCCACCCCGGACCCTTTCCGCGACCCACCCGCGACCCACCCGCGACCCACCCGCGACCCACCCCGCGACCCACCCCGCGACCCACCCCGTGACCCACACGCGACCCACCCCGCGACCCACCACCGCAAACCCATCCATTATACAAAATGCGAGCTTCCTGTACGAGGATGCTGTTTGTTTTGTTGCGTCGTCTCCCCCGCGACCCAGCCCGGAACCCACCCGCGACCCACCCCGCGACCGGCCCGCGACCCACCACGCGACCCACCCGCGACGCGACCCACCCGCGACCCCCCAACCCCCCGCGACCCACCCGCGACCCACCCGCGACCCACCCGCGACCCACCCCGCGACCCGCCGCGACCCACCCCGTGACCCACACGCGACCCACCCCGCGACCCACCACCCGCAACCCATCCATTATACAAAATGCGAGCTTCCTGTACGAGGATGCTGCTTGTTTTGTTGCGTCGTCCCCCCCGCGAACCCAGCCCGGCACCCACCCGCGACCCACCCCGACCCACCCGCGACCCACCCCGGACCCTTTCCGCGACCCACCGCGACCCACCCGCGACCCACCCGCGACCACCCCGCGACCCACCCCGCGACCCACCCCGTGACCCACACGCGACCCACCCCGCGACCCACCACCCGCAACCCATCCATTATACAAAACGCGAGCTTCCTGAACGAGGATGCTGCTTGTTTTGTTGCGTCGTCCCCCCCGCGACCCAGCCCGCGACCCACCCGCGACCCACCCCGCGACCCACCCGCGACCCACCCGGGATCTCGCGACCCACCCGCGACCCACCCGCGACCCACCCGCGATCCACTTGCGACCCACCCGCGACTCGGCCCGCGACCCACCCCGCGACCGACCGTCGACCCACCCGCGACCCACCTGCGATCCAATCCGCGACACACCCGCATTGTTTTGACAAACGAATGGATTGAAACACTCTGCGCCTGCGGCGGGCTTCTTCAGAGCCTCGCAGACTGCCGACGTCCCCGCCGTCCCCTCACTCTTATCTGGCCGAACCTAGCTTATGAATGGGTGGCAAATGCTCTAAGTGGCTCAAGGGCGTATTGGTTCGGGCAAAGTGGGCGGAGCCCACTTAGCGAAGCTATCTCATCGCTCTCAGCCACCAAGGGCACTTGAAATCGTTTATAACCTAGGGTAGGGCAGAAATCCACCTTAGCATCCTTGTCAAACATCATATCCCCTTAGCAGCCCCCGCGGCGATCCAAGCAGTTGGGTCACCCCCCATTACCACCCGCTCGGTAGGAATGACCTGTCCAGGGGAGATGGCTGAGCTGGGCGGCGGGGTCCAGCCCACATTTGGATCGCCGCAGTGGTTGCTAAGGGGATGGGGTGGTTTGAAGTGGATGCTCAGGTGGGTTTGATCAGGCCTAACCCAGCTCAGAAGTGGGTTGCACGTGCCCTGAGTGGCTTAAGGGCGCCCATATCTGGGCTCAGTGGGCGGAGCCCACTTAGCGGAGTTGCCTTATCATCCTAAGCCACATAGGGATCTCGTAACCCACATGTAAGTTGGGTTAGGCCAGGTAAAAACCATGTTAGCATGCACTTCTAACCCCCCATCCCCTCTGCAACCACCGCGGCGATCCAAGAAGTGGCGGCGCGTGCTTTCCGGACGGTCCTCTGGGCCTGACGACACCAACGCCAGAATCCCCTCTGGAAGTGAGTTTTGAGGTGTTCGGACGTTTTCATCGGTTCTCGGGGGTCTTCTGGCTCTTGGATGCTCCCCAGCAGCTGCGCCTAGCCGAGAGCGTTCAGGGGGGGCCAGGATCGTCCCGAACGGCCGCCGGAGGGCCGAGTTATGGCACGAAAACTAGCGGGCACGGGGATAGGCATAGGAGGGGATGCATCGACCCCTAATGGCCCATTGATCGCCGAAAGGGGTCGGATAGCCCCAACGCTCCCAGGAAGATGCAGATTCACTATCGGGGGCCTATCGCCGATCTATCGGCGATGCATCGCCGATTCCAGGTCGATGCATCCCCCCCTATGCCAGCCCCCCCTACTCGTTACCCCCAGAAAAAACAAAATTAGAGCCTCTATTTGAATGCCGTCGCTCGTGTTTTCGGGCGCACGCGTTCCGCGCCGATGAGTGCCGGCTCTGCGCGCGTGGGAGCAATTCGGGACCTCGAGACTGGGGTCAATGCAAATGGGGGTCAGCCAGGGCACCGGATCCTGCAGGATCCTGCGAAGACCCCCTCTGGCTGACCTGGGTTAGCGAGCCTCTCGTGGCCGCGAGGTGGCCGCACATATTGGCTGACCCGGGTTTGTGAAGACCTGCGTTGCAGTTTTTGTTTCTTGCATTGCAGTTTGTTGGTTTCCTGCTGACCCGGGTCTGGATTGACCCGGGCCAGACGATCCCCCAGCAACCCGCGCGCGCCCTCCGAGGAGCACAGCCCTGAGATCCCGGCGTTGCAATTTTTGCCCAAAGGACGCTTTCGCCCAGGTGCGGGCCCAGGGGACCTCACGGGTCGATCGAGCTCGAAGAATGGCGCAGGAAGATGGGATCCGGGGCTGCGCTCGTGACCTTCTGCGAGGCTGCGATTTGCGGCAGCGTCGGATCTCAGGAAAGGTACCGGCATTGATACCACTGCCCTCTTCTTCTTGGGCCTCCTGGGCGACCGAGCCAGGACGCACGCCAGGAGAGGTCCGGGGAGTGGCGTTGCTGCTACCTTCTAGTTTGCCCGCGCTCGGGATGGAGGCGGGATAGATTATTTGTCGGGAAGATTGAGGAGGATTAAGCCCCATTTGGGAGCTGTTACGCCGGAGTGCGGCCTCGGATTAAGCGGGATTAAGCCGGATTAAGCGGGATTACGCGTGATTAAGTGTGATTAAGCTGGATTAAGCCGGATTGAGCCGGATTTCGGACCAGGGCGAAAACAGAATTTGACCTCCCAGGAGTTGCATCCGATGCAGGGTGTTCCCCTCGAAGTGTCCTTCGCATTCGGGATTCCCACACGAGTCGGAGGACGACGGCGAGGGCGCGAGCACAGGAGGGGGGGCCGAGGGACGGGGCGACCCTGCACGCTGGCGAGGCTCCGACATCTGAGCGCGACAGCAGTTGCTGTGGAGCGGGCTGAGCCCAGTCTCGCGTCCGAAGCAGAGTTCCCCGCCGAGTCAGAGGCCTCCGCGCCCTCCGAAGCTCCAGGGGCTCGGCGGCCGGCTTCCCGAGCAGACCGAAGGTCGTCGGGGCCTCTGTCAGGAGGAAAAGAAACACACAGACACAATTAATCCTCGATTTCCCAGAAAATATGGGAAAATATGGGAAGTGGGCGGGAAGACAGAAACCCAGAAAATATGGGAAAATATAGGGAATATTTTGATTTGTGTGTCTTTGTGTGTGTGTCCTGGGGCCCCTTCACTCTGGGCGACGAGAGGGAAGCGGGGTCGTGCTCACCGACAGGGGCGCGCAGGCTGCCCGCGTCAGCTCGCGCGTGAGCGCCCTCGTCTCCACAGTGGCGTGCCGCGCCGGCGGCGCACGCAGGCCACCGCGCAAGGTCGCGGAGCCATCTCGAGCGAGACCCCGTTTGTATTCTCGTCGCCCAAACCTTCGAGCAGTGGCGAAGCGCCCTGGCTCGCCTCGAGCCCTACCGAACCATGCTCTGAGAACCGTCTGTGGTTTTCACGACATGTTCTTAGAACATTTCCGGCGGAGTCTGTCTTGTTTTATCACATCGGGGTAATGTCCTAAGACCATTGTTTTTGTTATTAGAACATTTGTGGGTTCTAAGAACATGTCGTGGTAGGACTAGAGGAATGCCAGGACGGTCGGTCCCTGCTCAAAACCTGCCTCCTCCAAGGCGTGTCCTCCAGCCTGCGTGGGGCTGGCCGCCGCAGACGCCTCCTCTGGCAGCCGTGCGAGGTGGCCTCACCCGAAGCATCTAGAATTCAGTCGGGCATGTCTCTCTACAGGGGAATTGTTAAAAAATAATCAAAAAATCGTCGGGGACGATGTTTCGAATATTGTTGGGTATGTTCGAACATTGCTTCACATGTGTTGGAATTCTTCTCCCAAGATCCGCCTGTAGGAGGACATGCCGACGTGCCCGACCGAACGTTTGGATTGACCCAGTCCCCCCGGGATCACCGAGGCGCAGGTCCCAGAGCTGCACGCGCAAGGTCGCGCTCACGCAGGCGCCTTTCCTGGGCAGGAACTGCGCGCTACAGTCAAACACCCTAATAAGGACGCGCGACTTTGCTCAGGGTACCTTTGCGTCCTTGCTCCTCCTTGCTCTTGCGTCCTTGAGGTTTTCGTCGCCCGCCGCCCCAAAAATCCCAACTTCGGCTTCCAAGGGTCTTGCGTCCTTACCGCGCGTCCTTATTAGGGTTTTTGACTGTACAACAAGTCATCAATCAACGCACGCGGGGGGGGGGAGCATCCCGCCGTCGGGCTTGCCAGGCTCCCGCGCGGATTTGCTGGCATGCCGCGAGGCCGTGCGTCGGTGTCCCCTCTGACTCGCCTCCCCTCCGCGCACGATCTGAAGGTGTGCCTCGTTGGTGGCCCGCGTGAGCCACAGCGTGAATCTGCTATGCCGCTCTCGCGTAAGCTCAGGTGATCCCTCGCTCACATGAAGGCCAGATGCCGCCTTGAGGCCTTGTAGATCGCGGGTGGACAGAGCCCCCACACTGATACGTCGATTCGTGAATGGTCCGTTTCGGTTCTCGAGGGCGCCTCGACCCTCATTTTCCAGGCTTGCGCCCGCCAGGTTTGGGCCCGAAGTCGTTTCACTAAACCACGTTTTGCTAAAGCGGGTCCTGTCCATCTCCGAATAGAGGCTTCGCCAAAGCTTGCGGTCTGGCTGGCAGGGAGCCCCTGCCTAGCTTATCGGTGGCAGGGGCTGCGCACGGGCCGCAGCGGGCACGACCCAAGGCTTGCAGCTAATGGTCAGAGCGCCTCAGGGCCAGGCTGGCGCATCCACGCGCTGCGCAGCCAAGCCTGGGCGCCGTCGTCGTTTTCATCGTCGCCGCCGTCACCACTTTCATCTCGATTGCCGTCACATTCGTCATACACCACACCCGCGCTGCCATGTATCGTGCTGGGGTCCGTTCGGGATCCGAACAATGCAAGCCAGGCTCCACGTATTGGAAGCAGGGCTCGAGCTAAATGGTGTTTTGCCGATTTCGTGGGCCGCGTTCGTTTTGATCGAGTTGAGCAGCGAAGGCATACCGAAGACAGAACGAACGAGCGCGACCCAACACGAACACGCAACACACTGTTTAGCTCGAGCCCTTCCTGGAAGATGGGCATTGTGACCTCCGTGCTGTGCGCAGGTTTCGCGAATGGCACGACCGTCTTGTGGTTGTCGATGTTGGCGCGGATATACAGGGCCTCACGGCGATCCATCGCTTCGAGTCCACCCGCCTCCAAACAAACCGGTCACTCTCTTGAAATCCCGTAAACCTTTGGAGGACGCCACCCTGTTGCTTCCGCGAGGTCATGGTTGAATTCCTGGTGTCCCCCCGGTTTGACCGACCGGAGTATTCCTCAACATATGTATATATATATGTACGTATCAAATCTTTTATTTTTCCAGCTGTGTGACACATGTGTATTCCTCTTGCAACGCTCCGCCTACCACGGCCAGGTATCTTCAAATGGGTTGGGTGTTGTAAGTTTTCCCGTACTCGCATTAAGAAGATGTCCGTCTGGGATGAAAGGATCTCCGCCCTGTAGAAAGGATCTCCGCCCTGCGACGCATGTTGTTTTTTTGCCCGCGTTCTGGGTTCCCGCCGTCCTGCTAGCCCGTGTGATCTTGCAAGATTTGGAGCGTCGTCTCGTGCTCAGTTGTTGATGTGCTTGCTCTGCCATGATTGATATTTTTGCTCGTTCGATGAACTGCGATCGTCGGGGCGACGAGGGCCAGCTGGTCGCAGCGCAAGCGAGAGCGATCGCGAAAGCATCGCTTGGAGTCAGGGAACTCCTCAGTCAACATTGAAATCACACACCACACCCATCGCTCGCTGAACGTGTGTATCTTTGTGTCTCCAGATTCCACTTACTTTTGGCGCCCACCTATTTCAATGATGGGCTGGTTTTCCATGTTCGTTCTTTTTTGGGGGGCGTGCGAAAATCCTACACACGGTCACTGCCATCATTCTTCACATTTCTACCCGCTCCTTCCAGACGATTGCTCATGACCATCATAGCCATGGTCGTCCTCCTCCCCTTCCTCCTCCCCTCCACTGGTTCAAGACGTCCATCAATTCAACGAAAACATCCAGCAGTTTCGAAAGCCTGTCGGGACGTCGCCAGAGGCTGCGGGAACCCATTCCAAACCACCTCATCATGCTGCTCCCCCTTCCCCCCTTCCGCCCGCCCCCATCGTAGTCTCTCCCCTCCGCCGGAGGAGGAGGAGGAGGAGGAGGAGGAGGAGGAGGAGGGAGGGAGAGGGAGGGGGGAGGGAGGGGGGGAGGGAGGGAGGGAGAGAGGGAGATCATCCCCTCTCCCCCCTCTGCCCGCCCCCATCGTAGTTCTCGTCGGGCCCCACCTCCCTCGCCGGGGCGCGGAGGCCCACGACCTCCTGGCAAGTTCGGCGGGCCAGCGTTTCAGCTCCCTCTGCCACGAGGGCAGTGTACGAGGGCTTAGCTCGGGCTAAACGAAAGGAGGAGATTGGGAAAAGGGGGGTTACGAAATCTGCTGCATGCAGCTGGTTTCGGCCCCGCCGCTGGGCCCATTCCTCGATGCATGGGCGCCTCCCGGCGCTGGGAGGCGCCGGGAAAGTCAGCTACGTGAGCTGATTCTGAAACCCCCCCTTTGCTATCCCCCCCTTTCGCCCGGCCCGATTGGCTCTTGAGCAGGGCTGGACCTCAACGTTTTTTTTGGCGATCTCGTGGGCCGTTCTCGTTTCGACTTCGTTTTGCTGTAACGGCGGGTTCGAGACAGAAACGAGGGAAAACGAGAGCAAAACGAAAACGAAAAACGCCGTTTAGGTTCAGCCCTGCTCTTGAGTCTACGCGGCGCATCGTCGTAATCGTCCCTCGGTGCGGCCGCCGTCGCCGTCGCCACCGCCGACCAAGTCGGGGGCGGTCAAAAGAGGGGGGGGGGCTAGGGGGGATGGATATCATGGCGGGGGCCATCTCCCCAGATTCTGTGGCGCTTGTCCTTATTTCGATACGTGCCCCGCCCCCACCAGGAAGCGCACATGCCGCCGGCCATATTTTGCACCCCCCCATCTTGGACGCCCCCATCTTGGACGCCCCCGAACCCAGACCGGGGCGCTCACCGGCCTCCGCTCCCTCTACGACCCCAACGAGGGCAAGCCCATGAAGGCGCCGCTCCACTCTCGTGGGGCTGGGCATCGAGGTTCTGTCTCTAGGCCTCCCAGATGGGATCTGAGTAGATGGGGTCGGAGGGTCGCGCCGCATCGCCGATGTGGAGCCCGATTTTCTCCACGCCGAAGTCGCCGTTGCGCGCGATCTCCCGACCCCATCTATTCGGACTTGATCTAGGAGACCTCTACTGTCGGCCACGCGCAGAGGGGGGGAGGGGGGGAGGCTTCTCAGAAGCACCCATGCCTCTCAGAAGGTGCGGGCCTTGTCTGTAGATGTAGGCCCAGCGCCTTCTGAGAAGCAGCCTCCTTCTGAGAAGCCCTCTCTCCCCCCCGTACCCCCTTGTGCGCGCCGCCAAGTTCCGGATGTTCTGAACCGCTTGCAGCGCCCTCGTCTTGATCGTCACAGTTGGATGGTAAGTCGCGGACATTTCCGCTCGACGTGCGTTGGGTGCATATCGGCGAACAGCGCCCAATAGCGTGGCATCCGCCCACTAGCGCCCAGTAGCGCTCATTGGCCCCAAAGTGTGCCCAAGTAGCGTCCAATAGCTTACAATATCGCCCAGTAGCGCCGAACTGGCGCCCAGTATCGCCCAATGGCGCCATTTGAGGGAGAAGCAGTGACGAAGTGCGTCCACTTTGCTCGCTGTTGGACGCTATTGGATGCATTTGACATTACCGGGACGATCAAAAGCTTCCGTGAGTTGCTTGCTGACAACGAAAAGAACCCAGTTGCCGCCAGCGTCCCGCCCAGGGATGGCCTCGGCGCCGACGAGCGCGTCGGTGAGCCGGTCTGGAGCACCCGCGTGGCCACGGTTGATCTCGCCTCGATGTTCTGGGCAGGACGCACCCGAGGACCTGGCGTTGGGGAATTTCGCTTTTCGATGGGTTTCTGTTGATCGGCGCCTTAGGCGAGTCACCGTCGCTACCTGCGTCTCGGAAGCGCCTGTGTTGGGAAATGTCAAGCGAACACGCGGCTACGCTAGTGGACTGCGAGCTCCCCAGCCCTTGCGGAAGCCACTGGGAGGAAGCATTGGGGGGGAGGCCTTTTTGGCGGTCGTCTGGGGGGGGGGGGGCCCTTCTGGCAGTCTTGGGGCCCACATCGTGGAGCTCTTGGGCCATCGTTCCGTCGTCCTTGGGCCCGCTTGTGCCGCCTTGGGGCCTGCCGGGGGCCCTCCTGGGCGGGATTCAGTTGCTCCGCCTCGGGGCCTCGCGCACTCTTTCGTGCAGGCAACGCGAGAGTCCGAAAAGCACGGAACGCTCGAATTCGCCAAGCAGTGCTTGCACTCAGAGGTTGTCACCATGCTTTGTGCAGTGATTCGACGGGCCCGCCAGTTTTGGTGCACGTTCAGGAGGGGAAAAAACACACAGACACAATTATTCGTCGATTCCCAGAAAATATGGGAAAATATGGGAATTGGGCGGGAAGACAAAAACCCAGAAAATATGGGAAAATATGGGGAATATTTTTATTTGTGTGTATTTATTTGTGTGTCCCATGGCCCCTTCACACGTTGCCGCCTCGTGGGCGCTCGTGGGCGCCCTTTGCTCCGGGTGGTTTCGCGGACTGCTTGTTCCACGCTGCCGCCTCGTGGGCGCCCCGTGCGCTGGCCGGGTCCGCCGAGGTTTTGCGCGGCGCTGCCGCCTCGTGCCGCCTCGTGGGCGCTCGCGGGCACCCCAGGAGTCGTGTGGGTCCGCCGAGCTGTTTCTGTCCACGCTGCCGCCCGTGGCAGCTCGTGGGTGCTCGTGGGCGCGCCGTGTGCTTGAGCTTTTGCACCACATAGTCTACGCCACGTAGCTTGCACGGCATCGCCTGCGCCACAGAGCGTGCACCACGAAACTTGCACTGCACGGTTGGCACTACGCAGCCTGCACCGCACAGCTTTCACCTCCAGCTGGCACCACATGAATTGCACTTCGTACATTCCACCATATTTTAGCACATCTATTTCACCTCCTTGTCTCACATCACATAGCTTACGCATGATAGCCTACACCACGTAGCTTACACCTGGCTGTCGTTGTGTTTCAATTGTTTCGGCCTCTTGGGCAGACCTCTAATTTGGGCAGGCTCGACGGCCTAAGGACGCCAAGAGAGCTTCCCTCCTTCGAAGATATCGTCTCAGAGCCCCCCTCTTGGGGGCCTCTTTGGCTCATCCTGGGGTCCTCGTACACCGTCTCGGACTGATGGGCCCCTTGTCCGTCTAGAGCGTTCTCAAGGCGTGAAGGCCGAGCTTGCGAAAACATTGAGACCAAGTGTGCCGGCCCCCAAAGGACCTCCCAGACGGACCCAGAGGCGGGTGTGCACATGCGCATACACTTTCTCCTCGAGCGGCGGCGATGGGTTGCGATGACCCGGTCAGCTAAGATGAGACCTGTAGCCCTGGTGGCACCACAGGTAAGATGGCCTGCGCGCAAGCACGCGCAGGCTCGCGGATTTCGCGGCGACGTGGCCACGCGCGCAGCTGCGCGGCGGAGGCAGGGTGACGGCCGAGAAAGCGGAGACTGCAGCGCGCGGGGTGGGCTTGGGGCTCGCAGCAGCTGCGCGCCCGCAAGACACGAACGCACACAATTGCTCGCCATCGAGAGCACATGGACTCCTCACCCTAATGATACGATGAAGACGTGGCCTCCCTGAGGTTCCCATCCTCCCATTCAGGATGATAATTCTGGACAGTTTGGTTCGGGCGTCCCACCAGCCGGCCAAGCAGCAGTGTCCATTGCCAGCAGACGGCCGCCCGAAGGCAGCGAGGCGGAACAGGGCCGATGCTGAGCACGAGCAGAGTCGGCGTACACGCACGCGTCGTCCCGGATTTGTCTTCCGATGCGCTTCTGTGTCCTCCGCGGCCCCAGGGCCCCCCCCCCTCCCCCCGGGCAGTTGTGCGCCACCGGGCAGATTTTGACAGCCCCGGGCCCTGGAGAAAGAGCCCCAGCTGCCGACAGGGAAAAGCCTTGATTGTCATTGCCCACCAAGCCACCCCCACCCAATCCGAAGGCCCCAGACTCACTCAGATTTTAGGGTGTGCGACGTTTACTCTGAATTCCAGAATGCTCCCCGCTGGAGATTGACAGGCCCAATGGCTACTTCGGGCTGGGTGGGGGTGGCTTGGCAGCTAGTCAGATTGGAAAGAATCTGTCGTCGGAGATCAGAATCGAATCGTCGGATATCTGGATTCCTCCTCCTGCGCGCTTCGTTCCCGCGCTCAGATAGGAGGTCTCGGAAGCTCCCGCTCGTCTGACATCGAATGCACATCGGCGCAGGGCGCCCAATAGCGCCCGATAGCGCCACGGCAGCGCCGCATAGTGTTCAAATAGCGCCGACGAGTGCCCCCATGGCGCCCACGAGCATCCAATGGCGCCGTATGAGGGAGATGCAGTACGTCCGCTCTGCGCGCTAGTGGACGCGCTACGATGGGGGACCATCGGGACCACCAAGAGCTCCCGTGAGTGCTGTTCGAACCATTAAGCATGATACAAGCCTTAAGCTTTTTAGCACAATGAATTCGTGGCCCAAGTTCGGTCCTCGGTGTAAAGGGTCATCCCTAAATATGTGTGTTTTTGTCCACTGTGACATCTGCAACAAACAGACCCCGTTTATCCCTGATGTTCTTAGCCCTGCTAGCTTACGTCCCCTCCCAAAGGATCAGTCGGCGGCGAGCGAAGGGGGGGGGGAAAATGAGAAGGAGAAGGAGAAGACCTTCTCAGAAGGCGGAAGGACTTCTCAGCAGCCCTCGCGCCTTCGGGAAGTTTTTGTTTGTCTTGGGGAAGGCCTAGCAAACTTCTCAGAAGGTTGGGGGGCTTCTGGGGGGCTTCTGAGCATTCTGAGAAGGCCTTCTCCTTCTCACTTCCCCCCCTGCGCTCGTCGCCGAACTAGGGGCATTTTTTTCGGATGCAACTCCTGGGAGGTCAAATTCTGTTGTCGCCCTGGTCCGAAATCCGGCTCAATCCAGCTTAATCCCGCTTAATCCCGCTCAATCCCGCTTGATCCCCCTCAATCCGAGGCCCACTCCGGCGTAACAGTCCCAAATGGGGCTTCATCCTCCCCAGTCTTCCCGACGAACACCTCCCAGTAGTTGCCTCCTAAGGCTGAACGTCGAACGCTCCCCGGAGAGGCGCGCGCCGACAAGCACGTGAACCACTCCATCAACGACGAGGGCGCCCAGAAGGATCTCTGCACCCCGCGGCCGCGCGCGGCCCTCGCCTGCTCGGACTGGAACACGCCCCCGCCCCTGGGATTGGCATCCCCGTAGCTCGGCGTCGATCTTGATCGACACCTGGAACAGGTATACACATTACCACTGGTTCGGATGCAACCCCTGGGAGGTCAGATTCTGTTTTCGCCCTGGTCCGAAATCCGGCGCAATCCCGCTTAATCCCGCTCAATCCCGCCTAATCCCGCTCAATCCCGCTCAATCCGAGGCCCACTCCGGCGTAACAGCTCCCAAATGAGGCTTAATCCTCTTCAATTTTCCCGACGAAAACCTCCCAGTAGTTGCCTCCTAAGTTACCAATGGCGGTCTGTTTTTCAATCCCAGGACTCCTTTGAGGGTCGGGGTCGACGTCGGCGCGGTATGGTGTATAGTTTTTGTTGTCCGCCCCCCGGGAGCCGGCGCAACTTGTGCTCACCAGGACCCCGTATGCACCAGGATCCGCTTCTGTTTGTGCAAATTTCAATGCAGGGCCAGCAAGAGCGTCGACGCATAGGCTTAAGTCGGGCCCGTCCTTCTACAGGAGGAATCTTCAAAAATAATTGATAAATAGTCTGGGGACTATTTTTTCAATATTTTTGACCATTTGGAATATTTGTTGGATACTTTTAACGTTTCGTCGAAAATCCCCCTGTAGGGGGACACGCCCGACGTAAGTATAGGCTTCTGTCCCCTATTCGAGGACTCGTATGACTCTCTTCGGAGCAGAAAAGGCAGCACAAACGTAAACTTATGGCGCTCTGCGTGGGTTTTTCTCTTGGGCCTGCGCGGGGCCCCCCCGGCGGCGCCTCCAGCGCCGACCCTGGCGCGCTCCGCGCGTCGGGGAGGGGGGGTCCGGCGCAGATCCAAGAACTCCGCGCGGGCCGTGCAAAGTCTGGGCGCCCGAAATGGGCACGGAGAGAATGGGTACGATGCCCAACAGCAGTTCCTGTTCATTGTGAACAGGACTCGCTGTCTGCGCCGCCGCGGCCTGCGTCCATTCGAGACAGAAGGCCGCCTGCCCAACAGCGGCCGCTGTTAGTTTGGGACAACATGTGTTGTTGGGCATTGCACCCATTCTTTCCGTGCCCATTTCGGGCGTCCCAAAAAAGTTTATGTTGACACGCCGGTCGTTGAACGTAGGTATTTCTGGGTTTCGGGATCCAAGTCTACTTCTGGCGCCTTCCCCTACTTCAAGAACCGATGTGCTCCTGCTTTGTTTTGTTCTTCTCTGGGAGGGGCTGGACGCAACCTACGTCATCCGCCTTCCAACTTCATGTGTTTACCTACTTCTTCCGACCGACGTGTATGCCGTTTTTTTATTCCTCTGGTGTTTTTCAGCAGGGAAATCCCGGAGAGCGACCATCGGTTTGGGCAAGTCGATGTCAGGGACAGGGATAAGATTGAAGTCGGGCTTGTCCTTCTACAGGAGGAATATTCAAACATAGTAAAAAAGATAGTCAGGGCACGATTTTTTTTTACTATTTTTGTTTGTCCCCTTTGTGGGGCATGTTTTGCGTATGTTTCATTTTTCGCCTAAAATCCCCCTGTAGGGGGACATGCCCGACCTAAGGATGAGGTCGAGGATGCTTATCTCCCTGGGCTCGCTACCAGCCGGGGCTCCGTACTGGGGCGTGGGGGGGGGACGTCGGCTGGCCCGCGGAGCGGGATTCAGAGGAGAAATAGGCGTGTGGAGGACGATCCAATGGAGAGGAAGCATGTCGCCAAGTAATTCTAAGCCGGGCCTGTACCTGTACAGGAGGAATACTCAGGAATGGTAAAACAATAGTCTGGGGACGATGTTTGACAATTTTTGAATATGTAAGTGTCTTGTTTGACTATTTTTTATATTGTTCGTCCAAAATCCCCCTGTAGGGGGCCACGCCCGACGTAAAATTATCCTGGCAAAGGTCCCAACCATAATGCAGTTGTGGGTACCGTAATTGTGAATATCTGCTTCGGTGAAGCTCCCTATGGGGCCACGAAGCGCTGCACTGGGCGGGGGGGAACGCTGTACTCTGTGGGTTGTGTGCCGAATTGGGTTTCTGGGACGCATGCGGACGGTCCCACTGAGGGCTTCGGTGCAGCTCCTTATGGGGCCACGAAGTGCTCTACTGAGTGAGTGAAAATGCCAAATTGGGTTTCCGGGACGCATGCGGAAGGTCCCACTGGCGGCTTCGGTGGAGCCCCTTATGGGGCCACAAAACGCTGCATTGCGCGGGTGAAAATGCCAAATTACATTTCCCGGACGCATGCGGACGGTGGCATTGGGGCCTTGGGTGGAGCCCCCTATGGGGCCACGAACCGCTACACTGGGTGGGCGAAAATGCAAATTTGGGCTTCCGAGACGCATGCGGACGGGGGCACTGGGGCCTTCGGTGGAGCTCCTTATGGGGCCACGAAGCGCTGTACTGGGTGTGCTGGACGCATGCGGACGTCAGCACTGGGACATTCGGTGGGGCTCCCTATGGTGCCACGAAGCGCTGTACTGGGTGAGTGAAACGCAGGGAGGAGGGGGAGGAGGGGGAGGAGACGCTGTGCTGGGTGTGCGGGACGCATGCGGACGGTAGCACTGGGACCGTAGGTGGGGCTCCCTAATATGGGGCCACGAAACGTCGTACGGGGTGGATGAAACGCAGGGAGAAAGGGGAGGAGGGAGGAGGAGGGAGTAGTGGGAGGAGGAGAAGGAGGAGGAGGAGGAGGAGAGGAGAGGAGAAGTGGAAGAGGGATGGGGAAGAGGAGGAGAGGAGCGCGGGCACTGTCTCTTCAAAGCGAGGACCCAACACCACAGGATGGTTGGTACATCATTTCCAGATGTCTAGAACATGTGTTAAAACTGTTTTAGACATATCAAAAACATGGTTTAGACATGTTCAGCGTATTTTCCTACATGTTAGACACATTGTTATCTCGATGATAGGACTGTTAGGGTGTCCATTGTCGTGCCATCCGCAAACATAAGCATACCGACCAGACTCCCTCGGGTAATGGAAAACATCGACTAGACGTAAGAGTGACCTTTCGCTAGAGTGGCCTTGTATCGTATTCTTGGATCTGCGCTGGGCCCCCCTGGCGGCGCCTCCAGCGCCGCCCCCGGCGCGCTCCGCACGCCAGGGAGGGGGGTCCAGCGCAGATTCGAGAAATCCGCGCAGAGCGGCACAAGTTTATGTTTATGATGCTTGCATCGTTCCTAAAAACGCACCCCAGGAGAAATCCGTGGAGTAGCGGTATCGGCGGCTTGTGGTTCATCAAGGCGTGGACGAAGATCGGAGGCCCCCAGGCTGTGTGGTGACCACGCCGTGGCATGAGCGAGAGGGTGAGCAAGGGCTCCCTCGAGGGCGCGAAGTTATTCGCGCTTCGCGGTCCTCGTTCCTTCTCCCCCTCCTCCTCGTCCTCCTATTCTCCCTTTGGGAGGGCGGCGCGAGAGCGCGAAGTTATTCGCGCTTCGCGCTTCGCGCAGCGCGAAGCGCGGAGTTGGGAGCCCTAGATGAGGATGCAGCCCTGGGAGGTTTAGTCGTTCAGATTTTAGGCGCTGGCATGTCCGCGGTCGAAACAAGACCTGAGCCGGCGCAGATGCGGTCCGTTACACCTCAGGCGATGCTCAAGAAAACTTAAGTTTTCGGCCAGAATTTCTCGATTATTCTTAACGTTTCAATGTAAATCTTAAGATTTTGATGGGAATTTTGGGTTCTTATTCAAGTTCTGAGACCATGAATTTCTTAACCCATGATTTCTTAAGCATTTCGCAGGGTGTATGCTCAATTCCGTGTCACCCGGCTCGTACTTGGGTACACCACAGATTGAGTATGGGTTAGTTTGTTTGTTCGGGCAAGCGTAAGTGTTCGAGCAAGCTTGAACTCGGGTTTGCCGACGTTTTTGGACGAGCGCGTCCTGGATGTTGACGGTCCAGTTTGCGTGGGATGTCTGCGGGAGTTCGCGTCAAAGTTTAGATTGGGCCTCGTCATGTTCACGATGCCCCCGTCGGGCCAATCCGAGTTCTCCGTACCCGAATCTTACGTCTGCCCGATTGATGGCCCCCCAACGGGACCAACACCAGAAGACGTCTCTCGTCGGGGTCGCCAGCTGCGGCATGGCGGCCCCGACGGCGACGACGACGACAACGACGAGGACGGCGACGAGGACGGCGACGAGGACGAGGACGAGGACGAGGACGAGGACGAGGACGAGGACGAGGACGACGACGACGACGACGACGACGACGACGACGACGACGACGACGACGACGACGACGACGACGACCTCGCGTGCACGCTCCTTGGGGCTCGGCCTCGTTGTCCGAGGCCGCCTCGGGCGACGGAGGCATCCAGGGAGGGGTCCCCGGGGCCGTGCGAGGGCTGCCCGTGCGGTGAGGCCTCCTTGGCAGCTCGAGGCCGTCTGATCGGAGGGCACCAACTATACACCAACACCGATCCTGGCCCAGGATCACCCTGGGCCCAGGATCGGTGTATATGCCTTCTTGCCCAAGGCAGGAGGGCGTATACACCGATCCTGGGCCCAGGGTGATCCTGGCAAGGATTGGTGTTGGTGCATAGTTGGTGCCTTCCTATCTGAGGGTCGGTCTGTCGCCGTGCCGTGTTTCGAGGGCGGCCCAGATCAAGCAGTGGCGAAGCGTCTTGGCTCGCCTATAGCCCTACCAAAAACAATGTTCTGAGAACCTTTTGTGGTTTCCACGAGATGTTCTTAGAGCATGTCTGGCGGAGGCTGTCTCGTTTTAACACACCGGGCTCATGTTCTCAGAACATTGTTTTTGTTCTTAGAACATTTTCGGGTTCTAAGAACATTTCGTGGCATGACTATATAGGAATGCCGGGACGGTCGGTCCCTGCTCAACCCGTACCTCTAGCCTCCGCCCGTTTTCCCCTTTCTGGGCCTCCTCGGAGGCCCTCGTCGCCACCGCTGGATTCGCCCCGAAATTCTAGTCAGAACGCACCCTTCTCCCGAACGAACGCCCCCGAGTTTGGGGGGCCCTCGTAAGATCAGCGGCACAGCGTCAATACCTCCCTCGTGGGGCGCCTGTCCCAGGACGGCCGGACCCGGCACGAAGAGGAGAGGTCAAAAATTCATCGAAACCAAAAGAACCCCTAACCCCAATAACACGACGAAGACGTGGCCTCACTTGGGTCCCCGTCTTCGCATTAGGGGTACTACATCTGGGCGGCTGGGCCTGATAGATCTGCAGACAAGACCCCCTATCCCTAATGTTTCTGGCCCTCCTGACCTCGGTCCCCTCCCAAAGGGTTAGGGGTCCGTGTTTGGCGAATCAAAAAGCAGGCCGGCACGAACGACTTAACCGTGTCCAGGACGGCCGAACGCGCCAAAGCGTAACAGGTGTGGGGCACGAAGTTTCGGCCGCCCCAGGACGGGCGCCCCCCACGACGGAGAAATTGCACCGTGCGTGTTCACCTGGTGCATCGAGCATCTCGTCTCATCAGCTCCGCCCCCCCTCGCGCCCCCCGAACTCTTGAGTGCTAGGTTCTGCCTGATCTCCACTCTGGGCTCATACCCACCATCTGCCGATTGGAGCACATAGGGGGCGCGCCGCAAGAGGCCGCTCGTGTGCTGCCAGGGCACCCCGGGCGTCTTGGGCTCGGGAAGGCGCTGCGAGGAGAAGCCCGGGAATCACTCGCCCTGATCCCATCGGAATCCCTGGATTTCAGAACCCCGGTCTCCTGTGGAGGCGTCTTGTGCCGAGGTCCGGCCGCAAGCTTGGCGCGCCCTGTCCCTGCGAGGCCCACGCCGCGCACTAGTTAATTAGATTGATGTAGCTCATGGGAAGTTACATTCAGCATCGGCGATGCTGGATCCCTTGTCGAAAACGGGGCCAGTGTGGCATAGTCCCGCTCAATGTTGTTTAATCCTGCTCCATGATGCGCAATCTTGGTGTTACTCTGGGCTAATCCCGCTTAGTGCCTTGCGAATTTGCCTTGATAGCGTTCAGCCGTTCTTGCGTGGGCCTCCAGGACCTCACAGGGAGCGTGACGTCGGAGGGAAGGTGCACGTACTCCCCGTTGCGATCAGCTGGCAGAGGCTCTTTGAACATTTGGCAGGTACCGTATTTCGTGCGGAGATCCGTTCCCTCCTCTGCCGCAAACAAAGAACACTGAACACGATGATGAGCGTGCCATCTGTTGTCCGTCGTTTCTCCGTGTTCTCGCTCCTGGCCAAGAGCGGATCCAGCGCAGTCGTTGTGGAACAGAAGATGCCGGCCCTGGGTGCGTTGTTGACAGGATTTGTTGGCGAACGCCCGCCGTGGCGACGGCCTCATGTGAGGCGACAAAATGCAGAACGAAGAGCGGCGTGTTTCCGATGATATCCGCGGCTCGGTTGGTTTGGCTGCGTAGCAGTCGGTGGCGTTCGGTCGCTTCGTCAGCTAGGAGGTCACGGACCACAGAAGGTTCCGCTCGCCTTGGATTGAACGTGTATTGGCGAATGGCGCTCAATAGGGCCAAATAGCGCCCAATAGCGCCAGGTAGTGCCGCATCCTTTTTGAAATGCCGCCCAGTATCATCCGACGGCGCCATGTGGGCGAGATGCATTACGTCCGCTTCGCGCGCTATTGGGCGCCATGGGGACGACCAAAAGCTTCGCACGTTGCTCTCCAGCAGTCGATGGCGGTCGGTCGGTTCGCGGTGCTGTCTACTTCCTGTCGGTTTCGGTCTCGTGGTTTGTCCGGCTGTTTTTGGTGACCGTCATCGCCACGGCTGGATTCGATCCAGGAGTGATCGGTGGGCCGACTTCGAGGGGGGAAGATGAGGAAATGGAGGAGGAGGAGGAGGAGGAGGCAGAGGACACGAGACCTTCAGGCTGTCTGCGGCCTGTCGGCTTCGGTCTCGTGGCCTGTCCGGGCGCCCCTCGGCCGCTCTGTCCGCCGCAGACAGCCACGGCGTCGCGTCGGTGGACTGCGATCGGGGACGGCCGGGGGGTGCTCGAACTGCGATGGGGTCCCAGGCAAAATCGATCAAGAGGGGCGACGTCAGAGGCGAGAGTCGGGCCGGGCGAAAGGGGGGGATTGGGAAAGGGGGGGTTACGAAATTTGCTGCATGCAGCTGGTTTCGGCCTCACCGAGGGGCCCATTCCTCGATACATAGCCGCTTCCGGCGCCGGGAGGCGCCGGGAAAATCAGCTACGTGAGCTGATTCTCAAACCCCCCCCCTTTGCTATCCCCCCCTTTCGCCCGACCCGAGAGAGCGCGAACATCACGCCAGACCCACGAGCGTCACTTTCCAGCTGTGCGCCAGCGTGGCACCGCGGGCCCCAGCGTCTCTCTCCTTCGGACAGCCGGGGCGGGCCGACGAAGGCACGCGCGCAGGGCAAGGGACAGAGGCACGGGCAGGGCGGCGAGCGAGCCAGGGCGGGGGAGAGGGAGGGAGGACGACAAGAAAGGAAGACGGGGAAGAGGGGAAGAGCGACGGGGCCAGAAGATCGCACAAGATCTGTTCCCGGACCCCTCCTGGGGTCCTGGGGTCCATCTGGTGCAGTTTGTTCGCCCAGGATCCGTGTTCGACGGCACCGCAGCTCGGCAACGGCCCTTGAAGGGCGAACAAAAAAAAACAAAAGCGTCTCGAGCCCAGCGTTGGCCAGGACCAGCGCAGTTGGTCGGAACCAGTTCTTGCCCGCCCTGTGTTGGCCAGAAGCAGTGTTGGGCCACCTCACCCATCGGTCGTTCAAAGTAGGTATTTTTGGATTCCCAGAACCCAATCTACTTTCAGCGCCTTCCTACGTCAAAACTCGCTCTGCTTTTGATTCGTTTCCTCACTCTCCGGGCGGGCCCGAACCCAATCTACTCTATCCGCCTTCCTACTTAATGTTTCTACCCCTATCTTCCGACCGATGTGTACACCTTAGGCGATGCTTAAGAAAACTTAAATTTTCGGCCAGAGTCTCGTTTATTCTTAATGTTTCAATGTAAATCCTAAGATTTGAATAGAATTTTTGGGTTTTTATTCAACTTCTGAGACTATGAATTTCTCAACCCATGATTTCTTAAGCATTTCGCAGGGTGTAGACCCCCATGACGGCTCCACGATTGCGAGACCGCACTGTGGGCGTTGGCGGCGGTGCCGCCTGGCTCGCGCGCGGCGCCCAAGGCAGGGCCCGAGCCGCTCGCCGCTCCGTCGGCCGTGCGTGGGGGTCGCCGCCGTCGCCGCTCTCCGTCGACGCCGTCGCCGACGGCGATGGTGTACAGTCGGCCCGGATTAGTACACCTTAGGCGATGTTTAAGAAAACCCAAATGTTCGGCCAGGGTCTCGATTATTCTTAATGTTTCAATGTAAATCCTAAGATTTGAATAGACATTCTGGGTTTGAATTCAAATTCTGAGACTATGAATTTCTTAACCCATGATTTCTTAAGCATTTCGCAGGGTGTAGGTCGACCCTGCCAAATCAAGGGTACGTTTATGTCCTGTGCCTCGCGACCCATGCTTCCTGCATTCCTATGGCAGCGTGGCCCTCGGAAGGGTATTTGCGTCCTCTCGCGTGCCCCGTCCAATCGGGATCCGACTGTATGTCCGTGCGGCTTAGACCCTCTTGGAAGGGACGCTGCGAGGCCGAGGCGCACTGGATATGGATAACAAAAATCGTGCCCCCATGGGGCCCCGTCCTTATCCGCATCCAGGGCGCCTCGGGCTCCTGGGGAAGGGATCCCGGAGCTCCAAGCTGCACTGGATCTGGACAAGATTTGCCTGCATCGTAGTCATGCAGATTTCACGGCCTCCGTTAGATTGTTTGTCTGTTGCATTCAGTGCGTATCGGCTGATAGCGCCGAACAGCACGCACACCGCTCCCCCCCCCAATAACGCTCCATCGCACCGAGCAGCACCCAACTGGCGCCCAACAGCGCCCAACGACACCACGTGAGGGTCCATCACGTTCGCTTTTCGCGATATCGGACGAGCTCTTGCGAGCCGCGGGGACGACACAGTTTCCGTGAGCTGCTTTCGAGTTTTCCCCTCGACGTCGAAGGTCATGCAGACGTCCAAGTCGAAGTCCAAGTCGTCCTTGACGTCGTGCAGACGTCGTGGCCTTCGTGCCCCCTGGGAGCTGTGGTGGGCCTCCAAAGATATCCAGAAACAGCACCAGCGTGTAGTCGTCGAAGTCGACGTCGAAATCGAGGAGGTCGCTTAGATGTTGCGGCCTTTTGGCCTCGTGTTGGGCCTCCGCAGGCCTACGGAGACAACGTCTCCGTGTAGTCATCGAATTCGCCGCCGTCGTCGCTGTCATCGCCGTCGAAGTCGAGCAGGTCGCGCAGATGCCATTGCGTTCACACCACCTGGTTTTGATTGTGGGCCCTCCGGGGACCTTCGGAGACTCACCTCCCATGCCGCCGTCGGAGTCGCCGTCAACGACGACGTCGGCACCGACATCGTCGTCGAGGTCGGGATGGTCGTGCAGGTCCTGGGCCGTCCGATGCCTTCAGTCTCTCGCCGATGGCCTCGCCGACGCTCATATCCATGTGTCCACTGCGCCTCCTGGGCGCCGCCTCCCAGAACAAGAAGGAACCAAGACGCAGTGGCTATGGATACACATCTTGCCCTCGGGGGGCCAAATGACGCCTCCTCCTCCTCCCTCCTCCTTCGTCCCTCCTCCTCCTCCTCCTCCTCCTCCTCCTCCTCCTCCTCCTCCTCCTCCTCCTCCTCCTCATCCCCCTCCTCCCCATCCTCCTCCTCCTCCTCCGCCTCCTCCGCCTCCTCCGCCTCCTCCTCGTTCTCTTTCTCTTCCTCCTCCTCATCCTCCTCCTCCTCCTCCTCTTCCTCCTCCTCCTCCTCCTCCTCCTCCTCCTCCTCCTCCTCCTCCTGCTCCCCCTCTCCTCCTCCTCCTCCTCCTCCTCCTCCTCCTCCTCCTCCTCCTCCTCCTCCTCCTCCTTCTCCTCCTCCTCCTCCTCCTCCTCCTCCTCCCCCTCTGTCTCCTCCTGCTCTTCCTCCTCCTCCTACTCCTACTCCTCCTCCTCCTCCGTGCCGGGGCGGCCGGCAGAGGCCCGGGACGAGCCCTCGAGAAAAGCACGAGCAGCGCACAGGCAAGTGCAAAGCCTTCGCCTCCCGACGTTGTCGGTCGGGTCGACTGGAGGGCAGCACCGACGGGGGGGGGAGGCCTCCTCCTCTCTCCCCCTCCTCCTCCTCCTCCTCCTCCTCCTCCTCCTCCTCCTCCTCCTCCTCCTCCTCCTCCTCCTCCTCCTCCTCCTCCTCCTCTCCTCCTCCTCCTCCTCCTCTCCTCCTCTCTCACTC
Organism: Prorocentrum cordatum; assembly: GCA_963575745.1. Lineage (NCBI taxonomy): Eukaryota > Dinophyceae > Prorocentrales > Prorocentraceae > Prorocentrum > Prorocentrum cordatum. The sequence goes on from CAUYUJ010016698.1 coordinate 108,909, forward strand.
TTCCTCTCTGGTGCGACGGGGTTACGAAATCTGCTGCATGCAGCTGGTTTCGGCCCCTCCGCCGGGCCCATGCCTCGATGCATGGGCGCCTCCCGGCGCTGGGAGGCGCCGGGAACATCAGCCACGTGAGCTGCTTCTGACCCCCCCCCTTTGCTTTCCCCCCTTTTCGCCCGGCCCGAGATGCGCGAGCGAGTGTTGGGGAGATCTGCGGGCCGAGGCTGCTCCACGCTCCCAGCTTTGAATCGGGCCTGTCCCTCTACGGGAAGAGCACAAGAAATATCTAAACATAGTATGGGGACGATTTGGGGGTATTTTTTATTAGGTTTTAATGTTTCGTCCAAAATCCCCTTGTAGCAGGACGCGCCCGACTTACTCCTAGCTCCTGGCTCGCCGCGGCCAAGTGGAGGGCCTGCCCAGCGCGAGAGCGGCCCCCCCCGGGGCGCGCAGGAGCGCCAGGCCGACCCGCACTCCCACGCGGTCATCCTGGACCCCGTCTTCGGTGGCCGGGGGGGGGGCGGGCGCCGGCACTGGAGAGGAGGAACAAGGCACTGGAGAGGAGGAAATCGAAGTTCAATTTATGGGAGAAAGGGGCCTCGTTCTTTATTTAGGGTTCCTAAGGTCAACGCCCCCACTGTATTGTCTCTGAGATCGGTGCCTGCATTGAAGGGGGGGGGGGTCTCAGCGGATGCGATGGGCTAAAGTATTGAGCTGGCTTCGGTGGGCGACCAGGCTCATGTATTCCCAGGTCTAGGTTCCGGCTCAGGCGGCGGATTGATCTCGGTGGGCAGCCAGGTTCCCTCGGGGGTGGACAGAACCCCCAACAGTGACACGTCGATTCGTGAGTTGTCCGTTTTCGGTTCTCGAGAGGGCGCCGTGGCCGTCATTTTCCAGGCTTGCGCCCGCCAGCTTTGGGCCTCAGGTCGTTTTCACTAAACCACGTTTTACTAAAGGGCGGTCTGTCCATCCCCGATATTACCCTTCCCTCGTTTCTCCAATTTTTTCTGGGCGTAGCCCGAATTCGTTCCTCGCGAGATTAACTTAACTGAACTGAACTGACTCGTCGCACCCGTTACGCGGCGGTTGTATGCTCGGCTTCCAGGGGCGCAGCCTATAGCACAATTGGTGGGAGACGGCTTGATTCTCGGTCACCGAGCGCGCAACTTGCGGCGCTACCAGTACGAGACGGTTTTTATTTCTCGGCCGCCATGGGCGCAACAGATGGCGCAACCGATAGGTTTATGATGTTCTAACCTACTTTAGCCCTGGCCACCAGAAAGAATTTCGAGCATCAAGAAAGTACTGAAAGTGTGGGGGTTTTCAAGTGTCGGGCCCTGGGAGGCTATATTCATTCGACACTGCGTCGATACTTTTCTGGATGCTCGGAATTGTTTCTGGGATGTGGTCCTTAAGTACGATAGGAGTAACATAACGATAGGAAGTGGTTTTATTCTCGGCCGCCGAGGGCGCAACCCATGGCGCTACCTGGGCGCCAGGAGAAGGAGGATGAGCAGGAGGAGGAAGAGGAGAAACGAGGACGAGGTCTTAGACGAGGACGAGGAGGAACTGGAGCAGGAGGAAGAAGAGGAGGACGAGGAGGGGGACGACGACGACGATCAGGATGGGGAGGATGACGGGGAGGAATACGAGTAGTACGAGGACGAAGCGTGGGCATTCGAATGCGTGCGGGGCTACGCCCGATGTATGCTCGCCGTGTGGGCTGGCGGTGGGGCCCAAGCGGCGAGCTGTCTTGTGATTGGGGGCCTTCTGGGCGTCTCGCTTCACCACCGCTGGATTCGCCTCGAAAAATCCTGGTCAGAACGCGCCCCAGGCTTGGCATCGCTCGGACGTGTGCATTTTTCCTTCGGCGAGGACCATCGAGGAGCATCCTTGACCACTTGGCAGACAACAACAAAGAACGAGACCGAAACAAACACAGGGAATGGACGTCCGAGCGATGGCGAGCAGGAGAGCTCCGGGATGAGCGGCATCGGTGCCTCTTGTCAAGGGAAGAAAAGCCACCCGGACCGGAGAATTGGCGTTTACTAAACGGCCTTGGGCGTGTACTAAACAGCCCTGCCCTGTTCGATTCCTTCTTTGGGCGTGTTTACTAAAGGCCTCGCGTGTCGGGGTGGTTATTATCGGGGTGGATTTTCTGCCCTCTATCTTGGTGTCCCCAGGCAGCGAGATCGGCCACGCGCAGAGGTGTGTGCGGGGGAGGGGGGGAGGCTTCTGAGCAGGAGGCCGCCTCTCAGACGGCGCGGGGCTCGTCTGCAGGCGGAGGGCCGGCGCTCTCTGAGAAGCGGCCTCCTTCTAAGAAGTGTTCCCCCCCTTCCCCATACACCTTAGGCGATGCTTAAGAAAACCCAAGTTTTCGGCCAGAGTCTCGATTATTCTTAACGTTTCAATGTAAATCCTAAGATTTAAATAAAAATGTTGGGTTTTTATTCAAATCCTGAGACTCTGAGTTTCTTAACCCATGATTTCTTAAGCATCTCGCAGGGTGCACCATTGTGGAAGTCGATTCATGGAGAGGAAGCATGCTGCCAACCAATTTCCATGTGGCTAGACGGTGTCTCAAGTATCTTTCAAACATGGGAAGCATGTCTGAAAGATTTGAAGAGCAGGTTTGTACACATGTTAAACGCATCTCTAATTCAATGATAGGATTGTTAGATTATAGAGTGTCCGATGTCATGGCATCCACGACCATACCACCCTCTGCGCGCCGCCAATGAGATCCTTCGAACATAGTCAACACCGCGAACTTCGAGCGGGCTGGGTGTCTGAGGTGGCCCCAGCACTGGGTGTGGCCCGCCAGCAGGGGCGGGCAGGCTCGAGGTTACGGATAGGGCTCCCACGAGGGCGCGAAGTTATTCGCGCTTCGCGGTCCTCGTTCTTTCTCCCCCCTCCTCCTCGTCCTCCTTTTCTCCCTTTGGGGGGGCGGCGCGAGGGCGCGAAGTTATTCGCGCTTCGCGGAGCGCGAAGCGCGAAGTTGGGAGCCCTAGGGATTCGGGCGTGGTTTTTGATGCTGTGCCTCCTTCGACCACCCGGGGCCGCTTGGGGGCCCCGGGATGGTCGGACACGGATCCGGGGTGAAAAGTTGCGGCAGGCGGAGCCTGGGAGGAATCCGGGTGCCGATTCTGAGCGGATTTTGCCTATTCCCTCCTTCCTGGCAGCTGTTCGTGGGCCCCAACAGACAGACCTCCTTCCTTCCTTCCTTCCTTCCTTCCTAATGATTCCTGTTCCTGTTCCTGTTCCTGTTCCTATTCCTATTCCTATTCCTATTCTTTCTTCGGCCCCAACAGACGATTTCCTATTCCTTCCTTTCCTCCTTCCTGACAGACCCTTGGGGTCTGAACTGGTTGGGGCCGGATGGTTGGAAGAGGCACGGGGGGGTCCCCCCCGGTGCCGCCTCCAACCATCGCGCGGATCTTTTGGAGCGGCGTTGGGGCATCCCGGCGGCGCCTCTGGCTCCGCCCCCGGCATTCTTCGCGCGCCAGGAAGGGGGGGGGGGGTCCAGCGCCGCCCCGTGAAAGCTTCGCGCTGTTCGGAGCGTTCAGCCGATGCGTGGTGAGGTAGTCTGAGGACATGGACGCGCTTGGTCTCCATGGGGCCCACAGATACCCACATCCACTGCCCACTGGGTTCGCGGGGAAGAAGTTCCCAAAGTGATGGATTTGTGCGAATTCTTGCCTCACACAGTCAACCCGCATCATGAGGGTGGGCAACCTTCCTGAGGGTACTCTTGCATCCTTGCCTCCTCGGTCTATCCTTGGCCACCTTCGCTTGCCGCGCCCCGCTCGAAGAGCTTCTTGCATCTCCATCGTGCATCGGTGTGCTACAGGTGCCCTTGGCCGCTTGGGGCGATGTGGTAACTCCGCTAAGTGGGCTGCGCCCACTTGGGCCACTCAGGGCATTAGCAACCCGCTTGTACACCTTAGGCGATGCTTAAGAAAACTGAAGTTTTCGGCCAGAGTCTCGATTATTCTTAACGTTTCAATGTAAATCTTATGAGTTTAATAGTAGTTCTGGGTTTTTGTTCAAGTTCTGAGACTATGAATTTCTTAACCCATGAGTTCTTAAGCATTTCGCAGGGTGTAAGCTAGGTTAGGCAAGATGGCAGTGACCCACCTTAGCATCCACTCGTAGCCCCCTAACATCCGGCACCCTCCACGGCAGTCCAGGCAGGGGCCACCAGGGTGCTGCGCCTGGGAGGCGCGGCGGAGAAAGATCTGAACAGGTTAAGCGCGTGTGCCCGTACGGTCGGGGCGCTGAAGAAGGAGCCCTTTTCGTTGGGGAGGGGCTCGGTGTTCCTCAATTGTTTTGCAGTTCGCCTCTGGTTTTCCGTAGGTTTTCGATGGGAAATCGAAGTTCAATTTATGGGAGAAAGGGGCCTCGTTCCTTATTTAGGGTTCCTAAGGTCAACGCCCCCACTGTATTGTCTCTGAGATCGGTGCCTGCATTGAAGGGGGGGTCTCGGCGGATGCGATGGGCTAAAGTATTGAGCTGGCTTCGGTGGGCGACCAGGCTCCTGGATTCCCAGGTCTAGGTTCTGGCTCAGGCGGCGGATTGATCTCGGTGGGCAGCCAGGTTCCTTCGGGGGTGGACAGAAGCCCCAACAGTGACACGTCGATTAGTGAATTGTCCGTTTTCGGTTCTCGTGAGGGCGCCGCGGCCGTTATTTTCCAGGCTTGCGCCCGCCAGGTTTGGGACTCAGGTCGTTTTCACTAAACCACGTTTTACTAAAGGGGGGTCTGTCCATCCCCGATTCCCGGTTCCCGGTTCCAGGCTGATTCCATTTCGGTGGTAGGCCAGGTTCCAGGTCCGGATATCTCGGCATTACAGTAGGGAGCAGAGTTGAGAGTAGAGCGTGCATGTGTGAGACTAGAGAGCAGAGTTGAGGAGCAGAGTTGAGAGTAGAGCGTGCATGTGTGAGACTAGAGAGCAGAGTTGAGGAGACAGAACAGAGAGCAATGACGAGCTGAGAGGGTGGATTCAATGTACAAGCAGAGTAGTAACAGAGAGACCGAGAGAGGGAGAGTTATAGAGATAGGGGGATGTTGCACGTGTGAGCGCAGTCATATAGCAGCGAGATTGTGTCTATACAGTACACCACCATACATGTGTATAAGATATGTTTGTCGAGACCAGAGAGTATAGATATAACGAACTTGATACAATGAGAGGGAGGGACAGCTTACAGGCATTACCACATATGTGTATGTACATATGCGTGTGCATACACGATCCACAGCAGTAGGTCCGATAATTTTCACGGCGGACAGGCTTCGAGTACATGCGGATGTGGGTTTCTGTGGTTTTGTTTGGGCGAATGCGGCGCTGCTCCTGCGTTTCCTCGACTCCTGTCCCCCACCAGCCCTCGTCCTCTCCGCCGTCTCCCCTGCCCTTCTCCCTCTTAGCTCTCTCCCTCTCGTTTCCTCCCCTTCGCCCCCTCTCGGCGGCCAGCGAGGGGGAGAAGTAAGAAGGATAAGGCCTTCTCAGAAGGCTCGGAAATTCCCCGGCCTTCTGAGACGTGTTCTTGGCCGGCTTTCTTCTTCTCGTTTCCTCCCCTCGCTCGCCGCCGATCCTGTCCTCCCCTTCCCTCCCTTCCCCCCTCCTCTCCCTCCCTGTGTCCCTCCCCTTCCCTCCCCTTCTCCGCTCCCCTCCATGGGCGTCCTCCTCGACAGCGGGGGGGGGGCGCGGTGCGGGAGGCGAGGCGGCCGGCTGTAGGAGGAGGCTGGAGAGGGAGAGGAAGGTGGGAGGAGGAGGAGGAGGAGGAGGAGGAGAAGGAGGAGGAAAAGGAGGAGGAGGAGGAGCGAGGAGGAGGAGGAGGAGGGAGAAGGAGGAGGAGGGAGGCGGAGGAGGAGGAGGAGGGAGGAGGAGGGATTGGGAGGAGGAGGAGTATTTTTGTTCAGCCCCCTGGCCCTCGTCATCGTCGGCATTGCATATTGTTCTTGTTCGGTCCCCGAGGAGGAGGGAGGGAGAAGGGCTGGTACCCTGGATCGGCGTCGAGCGAGAGGGGGAGGTGAGAAGGAGGAGTTCTTCTCAGATGGCAGCGGGGCTTCTCAGAGGCCATCTGGCCTTCTGAGAAGTTCTCCGTGTCCTCGGGGAGGGCCTAGAACATTTCTCGGAAGACCGGAGGATGTCCGAGCTTTCTGACAAGGCCTGCCCCACTCAGACTGTCTTCCTAGGCTCGCCGCCGAGTGGAGAGGGGACGCCAGGATTGTGGATGCCATGGCAATGAACACTCCTAACAATCCTGTCATTGAGTGGACGATGTGTCCAACATGTGTAAAGCATGTTCTACAAAAGCTTCGAACCTGTGTTTTACATATTCAAATTATGCTTGAAACATCTCGTAGACATCTGGGAATGATTTGGCAGCATGCTTCCTCTCCATAAATCGACTTCCACAACGCTAGGAGCGGGACTTGGCATCGCTCGGACGTGTGCATTTTTCCTTCGGCGAGGACCATCGAGGAGCATCCTTGATCATTTGGCAAGAAAAACCACGCACGACACTGAAACATGCACACGGAATTGACGTCCGAGCGATAGCCGGGGGAAGGGGCGGGGTGCGGGGCGTGCGTGCTTGTGTGGCGGTGGGGGGGGGGGGCGCGCGGGCTCCACCGGCGGTGGCGCCCGCATCGCTCGGAGGGGCGGAGGGCGCCCGGAGTCGACGAGCAGACGGCGGCATGCAGCGGAGACCCACGCCGAGAAGCACCCTGCCTGCCCCCAGGGTCTTGGCATCGCTCGGGCGTGTGCAGTGCTTCGCGGCAGGGACCGTCGAGGAGCATTCTGCGCCATCTCACGAAGAGAAAAAAGAGACACGCACAGGACCGGGCAGTGCACGGGGGATGGACGTCCGAGCGATTGCGAGGGGTCCTCCTCCTCCTCCTCCTCCTCCTCCTCCTCCTCCTCCTCCTCCTCCTCCTCCTCCTCCTCCTCCTCCCCCCTCCCCCCTCCCTCCTCCTCCTCCTCCTCCTCCTCCTCCTCCTCCTCCTGCTCCTCCTCCTCCTCCTCCTCCTCCTCCTCCTCCTCCTCCTGCCCTGGGTTTCTTGGGTTTCGATGGTTTTGCTACTGCACAGTGCGACCTCCCCACACCAGACATCGGTGGGCGCCCTGGGGCGTCGGGGTTGGGCCTCTTGTCGCGGGCTTCTCTGTTGTCGAGCTCCTACTGCAGCCACAGAGCTCTTGGAGGTGCGCGCGGGAGGTCTCCGACCGGCGCCCGCCGTGCCCCCCCCCCGGCGGCGCCCCTGGCGTCGACCCTCTGTCAGGAGGGGAGAAAAAAACACAAACACAATGAATCCTCGATTCCCCAGAATAATATGGGGAAATATATGGGAAGTGGGGGGGAAGACAAAAACCCAGAACATATGGGAAAATAGGGGGAATCTTCTTTATTTGTGTGCATTTATTTGTGTGTCCCAGGGCCCCTTTCACCCTCCCCCCTCACCCACCCACCTGGCATCGCTGGGACGTGTGCATTTTTCCTTCGGCGAGGACCATCGAGGAGCATCCTCGATCATTGGGCGAAAAAGCCACGCACGAAGCCGCAAAAGCACAGGGGATGGGCGTCCGAGCGAGGGCCAGCCCGTGGAGTAGACCTTGGCTGTTTTTGGCGCCTGTGTCCAGCAGCTGGAGTCTCCCCCACAGGACGCACTGCCGCAGACAGTCGCACTGAGCAGAGGTCCGGAGCCAGACACCGTCCCCTCCCCCCCCTTTCCGCCCACTGTCGAAACGCCGAATAAGAAAACGTTCACACGTGCACGTGCGTACAGCTGTTTTTCCCCCTACCCGTCGGTCGTTGAAGCTATGTATTTTCTGGATGCCCAGTGCGCCCTCATGCTTTAGAAGAGTCGCATGGTGTTCCCTCTTCCCTCCTCTTCGGGGGGCGGGCGTCAGCCCAATCTACTTTCAGTGCCTTCCTAGCAACTTCAGGTTTCTACCTACTTCTTCCGACCGACGGGTACAGTGGAAACCCATGCCAAGAAATACCCTGCTCGCCTCCAGGGTGCCCTGGGTTTCTTGGGTTTCGATGGTTCTGCGATTGCAAGCGTGACCTTCCCACACCAAAATCAATGGACGCCCTGGGGTCCCGAGGGGGAAGGTTTCTTGCGGAAGGTTTCTTGTGATCGATTTCTTCATGCTTTTTTTTTCCAGCGTTTTTGTCGTCTGCTTCCTGTTTCTACCTGCTTCTTCCGACCGGCGGATGTTCGTGGGGAGTGGCGGAGAGCGCCTGGAGGCAAGATCGCGTACGTCCCAGACTTGGGCATGGACCTGATCCGCCAGTGCTCCGCGCTCCCCTCTCCCAGCACTGCCGCCTGCACGCGGAGGGCCATGCTTCAGGAGGGGAAAAAACACACAGACACAATTATTCGCCGACTCCCCAGAAAATATGGGAATTGGGCGGGAAGACAAAAATCCAGAAAATATAGGAAAATATGGGGAATAATTTTATTTGTGTGTATTTATTTGTGTGTCCCAGGGCCCCCCTTCAATGCTGTCGCACGACGTCTTCACGAACAAACTGCCTATAGCACCAATGACACGTTTTGATGAGTCGGCGAGCCCAGGGAGGGAGTGAGAAGGAGAAGGCCTTCTCGGAAGGCTCAGAAGGCCCCCCTGCCCTCTGAGGAGTGTTCGAAGCCGTCCCCGAAGGCACAGACATCTTCTCGGAAGGCGCGAGGGCTTGGGAGAAGCTCCGCTGCCTTCTCAGAGGGCCTTCTCCTTCTTGCTTCCCCCCCTCGCTCGCCGCCGATATAATAGCACCGATGACATTCGTTGATCGCACCAAGCAGGTTGTTGAAAGCATCGAGGAATGTGTAGTTTCATGCTTCGGCGGAGCTGATAAAGATCCACAATCACCAATAAAATCAAACAATGCAAGCCGACTCGTTCATAGCTCAAAGTGATGGCCCAATCCGCGCGAGCTTCCGCAGCGCGAGGCGCGCGGCGACGAGGAAGGAGGGGGAGCCTTGGGCCCCCTGATGCCCCCCCCTCCTTCCTATCCCTCTTGTATCTACTGATCAGAGAAGGAAGAGATACCGACACCGCCCTCGCCGCCACGGCTCGATTCTCGAAATTCTGGTCAATATGCACCCTGGGAGAGGTTGCGGGGAGCAGCGGTACCAGTACTTTCCCCTGAGCAGTGTTTGCACCTGGGGTTCTTCCTTCCGATCCAGGGAACTGTGCCGTGCCTCTGGGTCTGGCGGCTATGTGGCCGCCCTCGCCTCCCCGTCGCCGCTTCGTCGCCGCCCGTCGTCTTCGGTCTGGCGGCCATGTGGCCACCGTCGCCGCCCCCTCGCCGCCTCGTCGCCGCCCGTCGTCTGGGCCGTCGTATTCGGTCTGGCGGCTACGTGGCCGCCGCCGCCGCCCCGTCGCCGCTTCGACGCCGCTCGTCGTCAGGGCCGTGTCTTCGGCCTGGCGGCTGCGTGGCCCCGTCGCTTCCCGTACGCCGCCGGTCGCCGCGCTTGTTGCCGCCGTCGCCGCCCCGTCGCCGCCCCACATGTGTTGCACAACATGGATTGATTGCACAAAATTGCACCAGAGTGAAACCCCAATCAGTGGATGGTCTGAAATGGGATCGATGAAGAGATCGATAAGGAGATCGACCGGGGACCCGGGAACCCGGAACCTACCGAAATCGGACAGGAACCAATGACCAGGAACCCGGGAAACCAGAACCAGGAATTTTGGAACCCAGTTGGCCACCTAAATCGGCGGCAAATTTTCGCCAAATTTTTCAGTTTCCGCTTGGACCCCTTCAGTGCAAGCACTGGTTGGGGAACATATTGGACAACATAGATTTCACCACGTATATTGCACCATATATATATATATATATATATATATATATTGCGCACATGCTTATATATATATATATGTATATATATATATATATTCCGCACAAGTTAGATCGCACGCCACAGTGCACCACGGTGGTTGCACCACATCGGCTGCACCGCACACATTGCACCACGTAGATTGCACAACCGATATCACACTCCCGATAAAGCACAGCGTAGATTCAACCACGTATTTTCACCACATGTGTTGCTCCACATAGGTTGCACAACATATATGGCACCTCAGAGATTTCAACACTTCTACTACACAGCGTAGGTTGTACAACCTAGATTGCCCAACAGATGTTGCACAACATTGAGTGCGCCGCAGAGGTTGCTCCACATGTTTCACACCGCGTATTGTTCGAACACGGGCTGCTTTGGGTCCACGCTGGCTATCTTCTGTGCTTGCCCATCTAAATATTCATGAGCAGCGGACTCTACAAAGCCCTTCCTCCTCATCCATCCTCCCTCCTGCGCCCATCCCCGTTCCCCCCAGTTGCAGTGGGGGGTGGAAGAGGGAACGAGGAGGAAGGGCAAGGGAGGGACGGAGAGGAGAGTTGGGACCATCAGATGGATCATCGGCAGGCCCGTTGCCCACAGGGGTGGGGGAGCTGGGGTCGAGGTGGCGAGGGGGCAATCATGCACGAGGGAGGGGGGGGGGGGAAGCGCAGAATGGAGGAGGGATGGCTAAGCTTCAGGATGCATATTCGATGAGGGAAACATGCGGAGGAGCAGGTGGAGGAGGATCAGGAGTAGGAGGATCTGGGATGATGAGGGAGGAGGAGGAGGAGGAGGAGGAGGAGGAGGAGGAGGAGGAGGAGGAGGAGGAGGAGGAGGAGGAGGAGGAGGAGGAGGAGGAGGAGGCGGCGGAAGGGATAGTAGCAGATACTTCTAAGCTACACTCACAGCACAGGGTCTCGACGAGCATCTTGAGGATCTTCCAAGGTCAGGTCACGCGTCGTCGCATAATGGCCCACAGTGCTGTGCAAGACCGTAGGGTTTGTGATGTCTAAGTCTGAGCAGCGCCTGGACACACGTGCAACGAAGCGCGGTCTCTGTTGATGTGTGTGTGTGTGTGTGTGTGCGTGTGCACGTTCACACTTGCTTACGTGATCCGATGACTGCCATCATCAGCGCGTCTGAGTTCAAGAACTATGTGTGTGTGGGTGCGTCCGCCCACTGGAGCAGGCGAGGCGTCCCGCGAGGTGACCCCGGTGTGCTTGTGCATTGAAGTTCTCGCGTCTGGCGTTCCACTGTGCGTCGAAATTGCATGTTCCGCGCGGTGTACGTGAGTTGTCTGCAATCGCCGAACGCACTCGTTTAACCAGCTGCTCGCGATAAGAACCCCCCGAGGATAAGAAAGCTCGAGGTCCAGGCGGGACAGTAAACGATTTCCCGGAGATCTCAGCATAATGATGATGATGGTGATGATCCAGATGATCCCAAACGTCCATGAGAGTAATGACACATCCAGAGGAGTCCTTCGGAAATCCATAGGAATCCGATGGAAATCCATAGGACTCTTTCGGATATCCATCGGATTCCTTAGAAATTCCATCGGAAATCCATTGGATCCCCAAGGACATCCATAAGATTTCTGAGGAAATCCATTGGAATCCTTAGGAGTCCTTGCTACTCAACATAAAAATAGAACAACTTCGATTCGCAGCTTTCTCACGCGATTAAAAAGTTCTGCCTTGCCGCTTCTCTTCCCTGACCAAAATTGTATTGACCCGGAATAATCAACACTCGGTACGAAAGGGGGGAGTTAATTCATTCTCCGGGGCTGTCGGTTATTTAGACGTGTTTGGTTCAATGGCCCTTGTTGTCTTCACCGTCCCGGCTCCCGAACCACGCATGTCTTTCACATGCGGATATTTACAGTGCAAGTGTGTATCCAGTCGGCTTGAGGTGCGACGTGATCGTAAGATTTGATTCGGGTAGTGATGTGCCACCAGCGTAGTATAACATCCAGTGGCTATCTTGGGTCTGGCTGGGCAGCGGCAGCAGCGGTGTCTCTGGGAAGTGATCTGCGAACGCCCGCCCTCGTGGCTGGAGGCGCCACGCCGCGGCGCGAGCATGCAGCCAGCACTGCCCTCCACGGGATTTGCTCTCTGAGATTGCCGCGCAGGTTCAAGTACGACAAGGCGGCTGCCCCCGCGTCCGCTGTGCTCCGCCTTCCTCGCCGCCCGTTCGGCACAGCGTGCGTGGCTCGAGAGGCCACTCGGCACGCACAGAAGCTCTCGGAGGTCCGCACGGGGTGTCTCGGATCGGTGCTGGGCCGCTCCCTCCCTGGCTGGCGCGCCGCAGACATCCGCCCGGAGCGCCGGAAGTGTACGTTTGGGCAGCGGTTTCCTCTTGCAGCCAGGGCGCGGAAGAAGGAACCCTGGTCCTTGGGGAGGGGCTCCCCGCGTTCCGTACACTGCTTCACGGTTTGCCTCAGGTGCTCCTCAGGTTTCGGTGGGAAACCGAAGTCTAACCTGTGAAAGAAAGGGGCCTCGTTCCTTATTTATCGGGGGTGGACAGAACCCCCAACAGTGACACGTCGATTAGTGAATTGTCCGTTTTCGGTGTTCGAGAGGGCGCCGTGGCCGTTATTTTCCAGGTTTGCGCCCGCCAGGTTTGGGCCTCAGGTCGTTTTCACTAAACCACGTTTTGCTAAAGGGCGGTCTGTCCATCCCCGAATTTAGGGTTCCGAGAAGCGCGCTTCCCGCCGTAGCCGAGAAGCGCGCTTCCCGCCCAAGAGCTGGCCTCTTCTCGGCCGGCCGCGCTCCGGCATGCCCTCTCCCCCGCTCTCTCTCTCTCTCTCTCTCGGGCGTCGAGTGCTTGGCATCGCCAGGACGTGTACATGTTTCGCTTGGCGAGAACCATCGAGGACCATCCTCACCACCCACCAAACCACCCCAAGCCAACCCGAAGGCCTCGATTTGCCCTCCATTCCCAGTGGGGGGGGGGTCGGGGAGCGCTGAAACAACACCTGGAACCCGTACCCCCCCCACCCCGAAATTCGGCTCAAATTCGGGCCTTCGGGTCGGGTTGGGGTCTTCTGGTAGGTAGGCACATCCTGGACCATCGAGCCAAGCGCAACAGCACGCACGAGACCTAAACATGCACGGGAAGCGGACGTCCGAGCGACGGCGAGGATGGTGGTGAGCGCATCGGAAGCGAAGAGGCGAGAAAGCAAGCCTGTTCCTTTCAGGAGGGGAAGAAACACACAGACACAATTAATCGTCGACCCCCAGGAAAATATGGGAAAATATGGGAAGTGGTGGGGAAGACAAAAACCCAGAAAATATGGGAAAATATGGGGGATATTTTTATTTGTGTGTATTTATTTGTGTGTCCCAGTTCCCCTTCAAAAACAGACACATCATGGGCAGAAACGCGTGGCGTTCCGCGCGGCCGGGGCGCGGGGCCCGGCGCAGATTTGAGAAAATCCGCGCGGAGCGCCAAAAGTGTACACCTTAGGCGATGCTTAAGAAAACTTAAATTTTCGGCCAGAGTCTCGATTATTCTTAATGTTTCAATGTAAATCCTAAGATTTGAATGGAAACTTTAGGTTTTTATTCAAGTTCTGAGACTATGAATTTCTTAACCCATGATTTCTTAAGCATTTCGCAGGGTGTACAGTCAAAGACCCTAATTTGGACGCGCGACTTTGCGCTCAGGGTACCCTTTGCGTCCTTGCTCTTCCTTGCTCTTGCGTCCTTGAGGTGTTCGTCGTCCGCCGCCCCCAAAAATCCCAGCTTCGGCCTCCAAGGGTCTTGCGTCCCTACCTCGGGTCCTTATTAGGGTTTTTGACTGTGTGGTCATGGCGTTTGTTTCACTCTCTAGAGAAAGCAGTCATCCCTGTTCCATGGAAGTGTGAAGAAGTTGGGCCTCTCGATGGGGTCCTGACAGGGGCTCCGAGAGCACTTGGAACCGTCTTGTGGCCCTCGTCGGGCCTCTTGGAAGCATGTCGGAAGCTAGATTGAACCATCTTCCGCTACCTTGAGCCGTTTCGGAGCCCATTTTGGAGCAGCGGAAACCCTTTTTGGAGCCATCAGGGGCGATCTAACCTCTCGCGGCCCCACCGAACAAACCGTGGGATTGTATGGGGAAGGGTATCTCTCCCTGTATGGAAGAGGCTTTTGGAAGAGGAGAGACGAATCGTTAGTACTTTCCAGACCTGCGCAAAGGGATCCGAGTAGGTGTGGTCGGGGGATCGCGCCGCATCGCCGATGCATCGGCGAGGTGGCGCGATGTTGGGCCCGATTATTTCCACGCCGTCGTCGCCGATGCATCACCAGCATCGCCGATGCATCGACGACGTATCAGCGATGCGGCGCGATTCTCCGACCCCTATCTAACCGGACTCCATCTTGGAGGCCTCTACACCCAGGTACGCAATGTTAGTTGTTTTGTCAAAGCTCGGTCCCCAGAAGACGACCCATTCCCGGGGCCTTCTGCTGTATCCCGAGTTCGTTTTTGTCGGTACCGAGGCCTGGCGAGGGCAACGGGATGCCGAAAGTGGCCCAGATTTTCCCGCAGCATGTCTCGGAACACGTTGACGGATACCATTGACGGCAGCGTCATCATGGATTCTTTTCTTCGGGGGCGGCCAAGAGGGAGCTGATGATAGGGGGTTGGGCATTCTGGCCACGGCCATGAAATCTCCGCGAATAGCATGGCTTCCTCTCCTTCTTTCAGTACGTCCCTTGGTCTCCTTTCTTGGGATGCAACTCCTGGTAGGTCAGATTCTGATGTTGCTCTGGTCCGAAGTCCAGCTCAATCTGGCTCAATCCCGCGCAATCCTGCTTAGTCCGGCTCAGTCCCGCCTAATCCGAGGCCCACACGGGCGCAATAGCTCCCAAATGGGGCCTAGTCCTCCTTAACCTTTCCGAAGAGAACCTCCCAGCAGTTGCCTCCTAACTGTTCGTCCGCGCACACGCCTCGGGCCATGGGGCCATGGCCCCTCTTGGACGCCCTCCTCTCGGACGCCCCCGCCTCTCCCCCTGCACGCGGTGGCACGTGTCGCTGCGCTTGGGGCACGCTCCGCCTTTCGACGCTTGGGGCACGCGGTGGCACGTGTCGCTGCGCTTCCTTTCCTCGAGGTTGGTTTGGGCACGTTCTGGCCATGCACGAGTTTGCCTTTCTCCAGTTATCGCTGGTCATGTGGTCTCGTCGATGCAGGTTAAACATTCGTTCGAAAGTCGTAGGTAGTGTATCGACTGGGAAAACCGTTGGAGGTGGCCTGGCCTGTTTCTGTGGTTTGGACGTTCTCGTTTTGCCATCCTGCACGGCCTCGCAATTGTTCTTTCTTGTGGAGTGAGAGAACGTATACCACGTCAACTATGAGGGACTTGTGACGATATCCGTGTGCTCCGTCAGCTTTGTCTGGCTTGGTCTGCGCATTTGGTCGCGTCGCCCTTCTTAATGTTCGTGCTGCTTGTCGAGGTCACGGGGTTGCCCGCAGAGTGCTCGTTGAACACTGTTCCGCAGTCGTGTCGAGTCGGGATCCGAACCCTCCTCTCTGCTGCTCCTTCTCCTTCTCCTCCTTCCTCCCTCTCCCCTCTCAGGCGCCTTCTTGCTCCGCCACGCGCGAGCGGCAGCCGCTGTCGTCGCCGTCGCCACCTCCCGTCGTGCCGCTGCGGGCGTCCCGTCGTTTGTCGTGTGGTCGTCGCCGCCGCCGTCCCGGCCGCCGCCGTCGCCGCTGCTGCCTGTGGTTGCTTGTTTTTGTTCCCCAATCATCCTGTGGTGTTGGGTCCTCGTTTTGAAGAGACAGCGCCCCGCGTCCTCCCTCCTCCTCCTCCTCCCCTCCTCCCTCCTCCTCCTTCCTCCCCCTCCTCCTTGCGTTGCACCCACCCAGTACAACATGTCGTGGCCCCAAAGGGAGCCCCACCGAAAGTCCCAGTGCTGCCGTCCGCATGCGTCCCGCACACCCAGGACAGCGGTTCGTGGCCCTCCTCCCCCTCCTCCCTGCGTTCCACCCACCCCGTACAGCGCTTCGTGGCCCCATAGGGAGCTCCACCGAAGGCCCCAGTGCCGCCGTCCGCATGCGTCCGTACAGCGTTTCGTGGAACTCCTCTCCTTTTCCCTGCGTGTCACCCACCCATTACAGCGTTTCGTGGCCCCAAAGGGAGCCCCGCCGCAGGTCCCAGCGCTACCGTCCGCATGCGTCCCGCGCACCCAGTACAGCGCTTCGTGGCCCCATACGGAGCCCCACCGAAGGTCCCAGTGCTGCCGCCCGTATGCGTCCCCCCACTCAGTACAGCGTTTCGTGGCCCTCCTCTCCTTCCTCCCTGCGTTTCGCCCAACCAGTACAGCGCTTCGTGGCCCCATGGGGAGCCCCACCGAAGGTCCCAGTGCTGCAGTCCGCATGCGTCCCGCACACCCAGGACAGCGGTTCGTGGCCCTCCTCCCCCTGCTCCCTGCGTTTCACCCACCCAGTACACCGCTCCGTGGCCCCATAGGGAGCCTCACCGAAGGTCTCACTGCTGCCGCCCGCTTGCGTCCCGCATACCCATTACAGCGTTTCGTGGCCCCACGGGAGGCTCCACCGAAAACACCAGTGGGACCGTCCGCATGCGTCCCGAAACACCAAATTTTGCATTTTCGCCCACCCGGTACAGCGTCTCGTGGCCCCGTAGGGAACTCCACCGAAGGCCCCAGTGCCGCCATCCGCATACGTATCGAAAACACACTGTGGCATTTTCACCCACCCAATACAGCGTTTCGAGGCCCATATGGAGCCCCACGGAAGGCCCCAGTGGGACTGTCCGCAAGCGTTCCGAGCAACCCAATGTGGCATTTTCATTCACCCAGCACAGCGTTTCGTGGCCTTATAGGGAGCTCCACCGAAGGCTTCAGTGCCACCGTCCGCATGGGTCCCAAAAGCCGGAGGTGGCATTTGCACGCGCCCAGTACAGCGCTTCGTAGCTCCATAGGGAGCTCCACCGAAGCGCCCAGTGGGACCGTCCGCTTGCGTCCCCGAGACTTAATTTGGCATTTTCTCCCACCCAGTAAAGCGGTTCGTGGCCCCATAGGGAGCTCCACCGAAGGCCCCAGTACCACCGTCCGCATGCGTCCCCGAAACCCAATGTGGTATTTCCACACACCCACTAAAGTGCTTCGTGGCCCCATAGGAAGCTCCACCGAAGCGCCCAGTGGGACCGTCCGCATGCGCCCCTGGAGACAAATCTGGTACACCACCCACTCAGTACAGCGTTCCCCCCACCCAGTGCAGCGCCTCGTTGGCCCATACAGTGCCGTTTTTAATACATGCTCCGCGTGCGGCTCATGTATTAAGATGCAGGGACTTAATATTAAAACAAACGATGAGTTCATGCATACATTTATTCATACATTAGTCATGTATTACAAATCCTACATTTTTGGAAATCCTATGTATTAAAAACTGCCCTGTAGGGAGCTTCATGGTTGGGTCCTTCGCCAGAACAATTCTTTCGGAGCCTCGTGCCCCTCTGCGGGCGCGCGCGAGGCCAACCTGGAGTCCCCAGAATCCTGGACCCCCCCGAGCTACCCTCTCGGGCCGAACGAAAGAGGGTGATAGGGTTAAGCCGGGCGTGTCCCCCTACAGGGGGAGTTTCGACGAAAAATAAAAAATACCATAAAAATGCCCAAGAAGGTCAACAAATATTCAAAAAATAGTCCCCATACTATTTTGGTACTTTTTGGTTTTTTTAGGGGGGTATTTTATTTTTCGTCGAAAATCCCCCTGTATGGGGGACAGGCCCGACTTAAGGATAGGGAGAGGGGGGGTCCCGAACTCTGCTGCATGCCGCTGGTTTCGGCCCCGCCGTCTGGCCCATTCATCGAGACATGGGCGCCTCCTGGCGCCTCCTGGCGCCGGCAAAAAATCAACTACGTGAGCTGGTTCTCAAATCTCCCGTTTTGCTATCCCCCCCTTTCGCCCGGCCCGAGAGCCACAGGGGGCGGCGGATCGGAAACGCTCACGGCGAATCCCCGCCTCTCCCTGCCTTCGGAAACGCCCATACGGCCAAACGTTGAGCCGGAGTCTGGCCAAGCCGTCTTCGTCGAGCTTCTCGTCAGCGCCGTCGTCCTCCTCTCCCCCTCCTCTCTGCACGAACGAAATGGGTACGGAAAGAATGGGTACAATGCCCAACAGCAGTTCTTGTCCACTTTGAACAGGACTCGCTGTCCGCGCCGCCGCGGCCTGCGACCATTCGAGACAGAAGGCCGCCCGCCCAACAGCGGCCGCTGTTGGTTAGGGACAACATTTGTTTTTGGGCATTGTACCCATTATTTCCGTATCCATTTCGGGCATCCAAATCCTCCTCCTGCGCATCCACGTCATTTTCCTCCGCGCCCCCGCCGGCAGCGTGGCTCGCCCAGAGCGGGCCCCGTTGTGGAGGATGATCAATGGAGAGGACGCTTGTTGCCAAATAATTTCCAGATGTCTAAAACATGTGTTAAACAGGGTTTGAACATGTTTAGAACATGCTTAGAACATGTTCCGACATTTTAAACACAGTTTACATTCAATGTTAGGACTGTTAGGGTGTCCATTGTCGTGGCATCCTCAACACCACCTGGTACTTTGGAAAGCTGGCTGAAAGTTGCTCTTTTACAGAGCCTCTGTCTGGGCGTGGCAGCGTGGCCCACAGCGGGAAGGGTTGGACTCGCTGGGTCACCGGCCAGAGTGCCCGTCAGTGGAGTTCCCGTCGGAGGGGTGCTGACTTCTGTGCCGGGCTGGTCGGTGCTCGCCCGTGCTGCCGCCGCGGGCGGCAGGGGGAGAGGTTTCGGAATTCGTCGAACACGTGGCCATATCCAACCCTACCCCCGCATGCCCTTGATTCTTCATTAACAAATTATCCCAGTGCGACCCGACCTAGGAGTTGGAGCTATGATATGCTATGCTATGATATGCTATAGTATGCTATGCTATGCTATGCTATGCTATGCTAATGCTGCGTTAAGCTAAACTAAGCTGAGGTGAGCTAAGCTAAGCTAAGCTAAGCTAGACTAGGCTAAGCTAAGCTAAGCTAGGCTAAGCTAAGTTAAGCTAAGCTAAGCTAAGTTAAACTAGGGTAAGCTAAGATAAGATAAGCAACGCTAAGCTAAGGGAACGTCACTGGGGGGAACCGCGGGGCGGATCCTGGGGGAACCGCCCGGGGCGAGGTCCACTGCCCGGTTCTTTAAGCCAACAGGGTAAGAACCCTTCTAGGCAGAGCCTAGGTAGGGAATCATGGGATCGGGGAAACGTACGATTCGAGTAAGGTAGAACTCGGGTTTGCCGACTTTTTTTGTTGACGAGCGCGTCCTGGATTTTGACGGTCTGGTTTTCGTGGGATGTCTGCAGCAGGAGTTCGCGTCAAGTTTCAGATTGGGTCTGGTCATTTTCATCGATGACCCCGTCAGGCCAACCTGAGTTCCCCGGACCCACCAAGTCTTACGTCTTCCCGAATGGGTGCCTGGTATACCCTCTTAATTCCGTCTTTAGCGTCGATTAGCGTCGATTGGCGTTTGGGAGTCGATGGGATAGCGCCGATCAGCGTCTGTTCGCGTCGATTAGCGCCGACTTAGCGTCAATTAGCGTCGACTAGCGTCGATCAGCGTCGATTCACAGGAGACGATTAGATGGTATTGGAGGCTTCCATGAGTTGCCACCGAACGATTCAGGAGAATCGATGGTTGGTGGGGTAGGGTTCGGATGTCGCCACCTAACATTTATTTGGTGCTTGTGCCACGTACCGCTCTCAGTTTCTAGCCACAGGCGTCAATGGACACACTGGGTGTCGTTGCGTACATCAGCACATGCGGGGGGGATACGTCTGCAGACAACGCGTCCGTAGCGTTTGACGCAGTGCAAGGTCGGAGAAAGGGTGGATCAGTCTACGGCATGCTCCTGGTCCAGAACAGTTCCAGCACGGCACTCTGTCTCCTGCCCAGACATCCGACCCAATCGCTCTGCTGATTTGTTCGAGTCGGATCGTTCCGTGCACGCCTTTCGTGAACAAATTGCGACGCCCAGACCTCAGGGCCCGAAGGCCGAAATCTGGGAACACGATCGCTCACTCGCTCACTCGTGCCATACGCCGGAGCGCTTGGGCGGAAGAAGGCATTGCTAGCCTGATCTCACCGCTCTGGGGAATGGCAGGCATGCCTGTGGTTGACTAGTCTACACTGCGCGTGGCAGGAGGCGGAAGACGATCGACTACACGGAAGAGTGACCCTTCGCCAAAGTGATTTTTGGTTCGGGCTCACGGGGGTCCCCCCGATCGTTGAGCGCGATGGGATAGTGGCTGCTGGCGCGCTTGGATTTTGCCACCTTGTGCCCCCTTCATCCGTGTACTGAAGGACATTCTTGCGTAATTAGGGTCACTCTGACGTGTGGCCGAGAAGAGACGAGACGAAGTTAGCTGGTCAGCAGAATCGGACGGGTGGTAATGGGGGATGACCTGGAAGCTTGGCATCGCTCGGACGTATGCATTTTTTCTCGGCGACGGCCATCGAGGACCATCCTTGATCATTTGGCGAACAAAAAAACACGCACGAAATCGAAAAATACACGAGGAATGGACGTCCGAGCGATGGCGAGGGAAGGGGGGGTGAAGAAAAGGGCCCTCCAGGATCCCTTGAGGGCCCTTTTCGGGAGCTAGCAGGGGCCCTAAACGAGCCCTTCAGGATCCTTCTCTTCACCCCTCTGTTGGCCACCCCCCACTACCACCCGCACGACAGTTCGGATGCCACTCCTGGGAGGTCAAATTCTGATTCTGCCCTGGTCCGAAATCCGGATTAATCCGGCTTGATCCCGCTGAATCCCGCTTAATCCCGCTTAGTCCGAGGCCCACTCCGGCGTAACAGCTCCCAAATGGGGCTCAATCCCCTTTCTAGTCTTTCCGACGAGAACCTCCCAGCAGTTGCCTCCTAAGCAGGGGCCCTGCAGGGCCCCTTTGGGGTCCTTCTCGTCACCCCTCATTTGGTCACCCCCCATTGCCACCCGCCCGACAGAAGCCCCCTCGTCCGAGATGCTTGCCGTCGGGGGGGACCTTCGCGCCGGGAGCCGCCCGCTGCCGCAGCGGGCGGCGCCCTCTGCGCCGGGGGGGCCCCCCTGGCGGTGCCTCCCTGCGCTCTGCCCCTGCGGTCGAAACCGATGTTAAGGACGGGCAGCTTTCCCAAAGGGCTTGGCATCGCTCGGACGTGTGCCTTTGTCCTTCGGCGAGGACCATCGAGGAGCGTCCTGGATCATTCGGCGAAAAAACACACGCACGAAGCCGAACAAACACACAGGGAGTGGACGTCCGAGCGATGGCCGGAAGGCGCTTGGATCGCCGCGGGCGTTGCTACGAGGATCGGGTGATACAAGTGGATGCTAAAGTGGCCCCATCCCCTTAGCAACCACCGCGGTGATCCAGGTAAGGATGGGTACGGTAGGTTCGCGTCGTGTCGACCGTCGGCGACCCCGCCGCCGGCGTTCAACTTTGAACGCCGACGGCGGCCCAGAATCGGTCGATGTTGAACGATTGGACGTTGCGGAGACGGCCGATCGTTCCAGGTTGAACGATCCAGCGCGGTGTCGGGAACCAACGCCGGGGTCGACACGACAGGAACCTGCAGTAATGTTCCCACGGGTACCCTTGGCGGGGCAAAACGTAAGACTCGAGTATACGCCGGAGCTCGGGTCTGCCGATGCCTTTTGGCGAGCCCGCCTGGGGTCGTGACGTTCCAGCGTAAGTGGGATGCTTGCAGCGGGAGCTCGCGTCCGAAGGCCGCGCGCCCAGGGCGGAAAGTAATCAGGAGGGAAAAAAACACACAGACACAATTATTCGTCGATTCCGAGGAAAATATGCGAAAATATGCGAAATGGGGGGAAGACAGAAACCCAGAACATATAGGAAAATATGGGGAATATTTTTATTTGTGTGTATTTATTTGTGTGTTTGTGGGCCCCTTCAAGTAAGAGTTGGGTGGGAAGTGGGAGGGTGCAGGCCTTCTCAGAGGGCGGCGGGGCCTCTCAGAAAAGCCCTCCGGCCTGCCGGGGAGCCGTGGGGGGTCTCCCGGGAGGTTTTGGGAGCTGCTCTTCGGAAGCTGGAGGCCTCCCGAGCCTGCTGAGAAGCCCGCGCCCTCTGCCTTCTCCCCTGGGCTCGCCGCCAAGACATTCGGGCCGGGCGAAAGGGGGGGATTGGGAAAGGGGGGGTTACGAAATTTGCTGCATGCAGCTGATTTCGGCCTCACCGAGGGGCCCATTCCTCGATACATACTCGCCTCCGGCGCCGGGAGGCGCCGGGAAAATCAGCTACGTGAGCTGATTCTCAAACCCCCCCTTTGCTATCCCCCCCTTTCGCCCGACCCGAGACATAATCATCCGTAGCCATTTTGGCTCAAGCCGTTTGAGTGCCAAACGCCGGGGTAGGGAGACCAGCGCGCTCGCCAGAGCAGCAGGAAGGCTGGCAATGATGTCCGCTCAAGGCGCGTGGGCGCTTGCATGGGCTCTTCTGCTCACGTCCTGCGCGGCCACCTCGAACAAGTACGACATCGCCATCGCGGATCGTTGTCCAGACGTAGACACCACTGAGCCGTCAAGGGAAGCCTTGGACAGCGCTGCTGGGGGGGAGAATTGGTTCTTGACTGAAATCTTGTACAAGGCAGAAAACAGTGATGACATCCCGACGAAAACAATCGAGTACATGCAGGGCGATGGTGCCACAGATGTCGCGCCGAAAGCGATCGGCCTGGTATTGTTCGTTCTCTTGTTTTTGACTTGGTGGTGCTGCTGCTACACCTGCTGCCCGTGCTGCAAGTGCTGCCGGGTGTGCAGGGCAAAAGAGCAGAAGAAGTCGACGGGTCTCGTTTGCAAGCTGATCGGCACAATCGTGGTTTTTGGCATCGGAGCTGGCCTGGTCCTGTGTTGGATCTTTTCTGCCGCCACGTATGAAGACATCAGTAACGGCAGCCAGCGCCTTGGATGCACCGCTGCGAAGATGACGAAGGCCCTTGTCGAAGGTCAAAGTTCGCCTGCTTTCATCGGTATGACCCCGATGACAAACAGGTTCACCAGTCTGAGCGACGTCCTCGACGATGACAGCGATTTCGTGACCGATTTCAATCAACTCATCGATGATACGGTGGAAATCGACAAGGCCTTCTCGTATGTGACGCAGACGTTGGAGCTGCTGAAAGACATGATGGACGAGAGCGCCAATCGCGTTCCAAACGGGCATAAGTGTCTAATTTGCGATTCTCTCAGTGACGAGCTCACCGGTGTGCTTGACACCATGGCAGACTCCTTGGCCTCCGCGCTCACCAACGCGCGCGCGGAAGCAAAGGCCGCGCTGGACACCGACAAGCGCCAGGATGTGCGGACGCTTCTCGACGAATCCGTTGCGCCGCTCTCCGACCTGAACACGCTGCTTGTGGACGCCCTGGACCCGCTTGTTGACGGGGATAGTTGGGACCTGGTAGAGTCGAGCGTGTTCGAAGGCAGGCTGAGCATGTACGTCCTCCCTGCGTATGGGATGCTCGCCGTGGTCTTCGGCTGTCTGGGGTGCCTCGCATTCTCGCTGCGGGAGAGCGGCGCGGACGGGCAGACGCAGGCGCTGCCGCACAGGTGCGCCTGCTGCAGCTGGTGCTGCGGCTTCCTCGTGGCGCTGCTGTGCTTCTTCACCGGCGGGCTCCTGCAGGCCGTCGGCGTGCCCCTGGGCGTCACGTGCCTGACCCTCGACGGCTTCAGCGGGGAGGTCATCGACGGCGCCCAGGACGCGCTGGACCTCGATCTCACGGGGGACTCCCTCACCATGATGAAGAACATCGTGGACAAGTGCCTCAACCCGCAGGACGTCACGGTGCCGGCAAACTTCGCGGATGTCCTCCTGATCACGTCCGGAGGCTCCACCCAGACGATGAGGCAATTGATCGAAGCCGATCTGAAGGAAGCGATCGACGCGCCATTCGATGAGCTCCAAACCAAGTTGGCGAGCGAAGAGACGACGCTGGCCAACGACACAGGAGTGACGACCTTGCGGCAGCTTCTGAGCGAGTACGGGGCAGCCATTGCAGAACTCATCGTGACGGATAGTACCTCGATGGATACCCTCATTGCTGCGGACGGGATAACTGGGCAGGATATTACGATGATCACCTCGCTGGCCTGCGCGAACTCCCCCTTCGTTGATCTGCCTACCGTGGGCATGGACGCGTACTTCACGGGCCCGTCGGCCATTACACAGTCGGACTACAGCCTGGCTCTGACCGCGCCCTGCAATTCAACCGCTTTGCCGCCTTGCTCCTCTGAGGCCAACTGCCAGGCGACATCTTTCATCATTGAGACGAAGGAGGGCCTCAGAAGCGACGCTGTGTTCAGGTGCGACGTCTTCCAGGACGCCTCCGGCACCGTGTGCGACGTCTGGGCCGCCGGCACAGGTGGGATAGCCACCGATTATGAAACGTGCATGGGCTCCGACAGCACGTACTCGAGGCTCCAAACACCCTGCACTTTAGCCGAGTTCGGGGCGTACCTCGCGGAATTCAACGAGAGAATAAACGTTGCCTTCACAACCCTGGATGACACTACGGGCAGCATGACAACCGAGATCGACGTGGGGCTGCGTGATCTGCTCGACGAGAACGTGGTCGACGAGGTCACAGAGATTCTGGATGGTATGGGGTGCAACTTCTTGGCGGAGTACTACCAGAGCGTGGTTTGGGGCGCGTGCTACGAGGGAGTGGGTGCCTTGGCTTATCTCGGCTTCCTGTACGTGATTGTGGGTGCTCTGATGTGCGTGCTGATCATCGTCACGTACGCCATGTGGCGACGCTCGCTCGACAACTACAATTGGGACATTGAGCACCCAGGCGAGGCCGGTTATCCTGGGACATCTGACTATGGAGGTTACGACGAGACCAATTGAGCACCCCAATGCGGGGGGGGGGGCGGCCGCCGGGCAGCCGCGGTGAGGAGGGCGGAGAAGGCGCGGCCGGCACGGTCACGGCGGCGCCCGTGCGCTTCTGGCCTCTCCTCTTCTCTGCCCCCCTGCTTCGAGCCATCCGTACGTCCTTATCCAGGAGAAAAAACAGAAACACACAGACACAATTCATTTTCGATTCCCCAGAAAAGATTGGAAGACATGGGAAGTGGGGGGGAAGACGGAAACCCAGAAAAAATATAGGGAAATGTGTTTTTGTTTTGTGTGTGTGTATTTATTTGTGTGTCCCAGGGCCCCTTCACTTGTGCTTCTCCCGCTTTCCAACCTCGGCAATATGAGATCGAGGCACCGTGCCAAAGTAGCCGGCAGCTCTCACGCTGGACTATTGTGCTGTCCAAGCTCGCGCTCGCAGTCATCCTTTTTTGTTCGGCGGAGCGATCAGTGTTGCCGCATTGCCTTCGTTGCAGTGTCCCGTCCTGTTGCTCTGCTCGAATAGTCTCTCCTACACTGTCCGTTTGACTTCGTCTCGTCCGACCAGGGAGGAGGAGGAGGAGAGGGGAAGGAGCTCCCGCGGCGCTCTGCAAGTGTCCCGTGCTTTCCCTTCTGCACGGTGCGGCCCCGCAGAGTACGTGGCCCCCGCGCCCGCGGCGCAAGAACAGCGACCGCAGGGCGCCGTGATGCAGTCGAGCCAAGTTTTTTTTGCTGTCCCACGTCAAGAGTGGGAGTCTGTGTTTCCCTTCCCTCCTCCTCTTCCAGCTTCCGCCGCCTTTCCTCAGAGCGTGAAATACCTACCCCGCTTTCGCTTCCAGGCAAAACCAAGCCATACCACGCGCCTCCTCGTCAAGCGGCCTGACCAGTACATGCTGCAATTTGGCATCGCTTGGTATCTCTTGGAAGCGAGGGTGGTCAAAAGCGAGGTAGGTTTGTTTTCCCCCTATTTCCCCATTTATCCTGCCGCTGCGCCTCCCGCCCGCGGTGCCCGCGCCGCTGCGCGGGCACGCGCGGCAGAGCTGGGCAGACCCCCCAGCAGCGGTGTGCGCCGCCGTGGGGCACGCCGCGTCTTGTCCTTCGGCAGCCGATCCTTCTGCCACTGCTCAGGAGGGGAAAAAACACAGACACAATTAATCGTCGATTTCCCAGAAAATATGGGGAAACATGGGAAGTGGGGGGGAAGACAAACACCCAGAAAATATGTGAAAATATGGGGAATTATTTTATTTGTGTGTATTTATTTGTGTGTCCCAGGGCCCCTTCAACTGCGGCCCCCCTCCTCCCTCCATCCTTTTCCCTCCCCTCCATGCGTCCATGTACTTATATTACATTACGCGGCCTGGCCGCGAATCAGTAATGTCTTGTTTTCTTCGCTGCCTGGCTGCACGTCTGGCCACGACTGCTAGAATTCAGAGCATCAGTGGATACCCCCAGCACAGATGGAGGAATCGTTGCAGTGGCCCGCTTCTGATCTTTGCACGAACCGCCCTTGTAGTCTAAGTGCTGCGCAGCGCAAAAAACATCATCATCAGACTCTTCAACATCACCACCATCTTCATCATCATCAATATCATAAGGTTCATTATCAGTGTTATCCCCGCTCGATGTATCATCATCACCATCAGCATCACTACCATCATCATGATCAGTAGCATGATCATCATCAGTATCAGCGACATCATCATAATCCTCATCATCAGCAACAGCAGCATCATCCCATCATCAACCATCACCAGCATAATCACTATCAGCGTCGTCATCCTGATCACCACCACCATCATCATCATCATCATCATCGTCATCATCATCTTCACTATCATTATACTTATTTTCACCATTATCACCACCACGATCACCATCAGCATATTCAGCATCAGCAGTATCATCGTCATCATCATAATACACATCATCAGCATCAGCATCATCATCCCACTATCGTCACCATAATCATCATGACCACCATCATCATAATCATCATCAGCACCACCATCACCATCATCGTAACCGTCATTATAATTACCATGACCATCTTGCTCACCATCATCATCATCATCATCATCATCATCATCATCATCATCATCAGAATCATCAACATTTCCACCATCATCATCACCATCATCACCATCATCGTCATCCTCATCATCATCAGCGTCATCACCATCATCATCACCAGCAGCAGCAGCAGGATTATCCTCATCATCATCATCATCATCATCATCATCAGCAGCAGCATCATCATCATCAGCGTCATCATCATCATCATCATCATCATCATCATGATCATCATCATCATCATCATCATCATCATCATCATCATCATCATCATCATCATCGATCAATCGGCCCTGCATCCGAGCCTCGACGATCGAGGGTCGCAAGCGACGGCGACCTCGCCGCCCGCCTCAGTCCGCCCGCTCCCTCCGCAGGCGACGCTCACCGCGGCCGGGACCATGCCGTCGGGCCCCCCAGGGCGCAGGGCCCTCGGGCGCGCCCCGCCCCCCCCCCCCGCCCCCCATCTCTCGCTGTCCGGCCCTCCCAGGGATGCTAGGCATTGCTCGGACGTGCGCACTCCTTCTCGGCGAGGACAATCCACATGTCGTTAGAGATACACCTAAGCATCGGAGACCGCCCCCCCCCCTCTCTCGTTGTCTGGCCCTCCCAAAGATGCTGGGCATCTCTCGGACGCGTGCGCTCGTCTCGGCGAGAACCATCCACATGTCTCTGGGGATACAATCACCCCGCACATCAAGGATGGGCAAGCTTCCAAAGGGTACCCTTGCATCCTTGCCTCCTCGGTCCGCTCTTGGCCACGTTCGCTGGCCGCGCCCCGCTCGCAAAGCTCCGAAATGGGTCCCCAGGGCCCTCGCATCCTTATCGCGCATTCTTACTATACGGAAATCCCGTTCTCGGTCCGTCGGGGGGCGGGCCTTTCTGCCCGTTTCAGGGACCACGCCCTGGGGCGTGACAGCGAGGCGATTGCGAGTAGAGCTGAGTGCCAAGATTCCTGTTTCCCTGGCAGGCAAGCGCAAACATCGTGAATCAGGAGGAAAAGAAACACACAGACAAGTAATCCTCGATTCCCCAGAAAATATTCGAAAATATGGGAAGTGGGGGGGAAGACAGAAACCCAGAAAATATGGGAAACTATGGGGAATCTTTTTATTTGTGTGTCTTTATTTGTGTGTCCCAGGGCCCCTTCAGTGAAACGGCCCTCCTGCGCTGCCCCCCCCCAAAGAAACCTTCCTGTACGGGTCGACTGCAGGTCAGGGCGCTCGCCATCGCTCGCGGGGCGACCCGCGCAGTGCCAGGGCCCGGCGGAGGAGGAGGAGGAGGAGGAGGAGGAGGAGGAGGAGGAGGGGGAGGAGGAGGAGGAGGAGGAGGAGGAGAGGGAGGAGGAGGAGGAGGAGGAGGAGGAGGAGGAGGAGGAGGAGGACAGGTCGCTCGCAGTCGCTCGCTGGGCGACCCGCGCGGTGCCGGGGCCCGGCGCGCAGGTCGCCGCGGCCCGGGGGTTCCCGCGCGGGCGGCGGCGCTCCCGCGCCGTGAGAGGCCGAGCGGCCTCTCGGCCTCGGAGGGGCTCGGGCCGCGCCCCCGTGCGAGGGCACCGCTTGCAGATCTGGTGCGGAGCAAGCCTGAGCACAGAGACTCGAGAGCGCAAGGGGTGCGAGCGAGGAGCTCTGCAGAGCCTATCCATGTGTGTATCAGGAGGAAAAAAAAACACACAGACACAATTAATCGGCGATTCCCAGAAAATATGGGAAAATATGGGAAGTGGGGGGGAAGACAGAAACCCAGAAAATATGGGAAAATATGGGGGGTAGTTTTATTTGTGTGTATTTATTTGTGTGTCCCAATTCCCCTTCAAAGGGGTGCGAGCGAGGAGCTCTGCAGAGCCTACCCATGTGTGTGCTGCTGCCCTCTCTGGCTCCAGCGCCCCCTCGCCTGCGCCCAGAGGCGCGGAGGGGCGAGGAAGCTCGATGGGTCGAGCTTGAGCTTTTGGGTTTCAGGAAAAGATCGAGGAGAGAGATGCCACTGCGACGCAGAGTTCCACGATGAGTGAGGATCATCGAGGACAAGTGCCAAGCTGGGACGGAGATCCAAAGACTTGGCGAGCATACAGGCGGAAGGCCCTCCAGTACCAAGAGGGCACCAAACGAGAAGAGCGGTACCTGTGCGGCCCGAGGCTCGAGTCGAAGCTCACGGGCCGCGCCGAGGTGGCGGTGGAGCGCTGCAAGCCCGGGTGGCTATCACGGGCTGACGGCGTTGACGGCTTCTGGCATGGCTCGAGCGACGCTGCTCTCGCCAGGCCGTCCCGGATGTGGGCCAGGAGCTGGAGACGCTCCTGATTAAGATGAAACGCCGGAAGCTGGAGCCCATGCAGCAATGGACCGACCGCTTCGAGACAGGCTACCTGTACCTGACGCGCGCCCTGGCGCGCGCGCACTGGGGCATGCAGTCCCAGTCCCGACCTCGTCGGCAGGGGAGAAGACAGAGAGTTTTAAGGCTTCGGACATATTGGGAGCGTACCGGGGAGCCCCTAGCCCACATGGACCCGTCTTGGAGGAGATTTGGGACTTCTTGGGACATTTTGGGGGCCATTTTGAGCCAACTTGTGTTATCTTGAACCATCTTTGAGGTCACGTTGGACTCTCCGAGGCCCTCTTGGGGTCATCTTGGGCCATCTTGGACGCTCTAACGACCCGCGACCCCCCAGTCCAGGTCAAGGGGGGGGGGGTCGGGGAGGGGTCAAGCTACCCTCCTAGATAGCACTCCGTCTAGCTAACTCCGACCCGCCCTACCAACACATGCGTAGCACCCGAGTGTCAGCAGACCGCTCAGGCATGCCACGCGTGCCCCGCGCGCCGCGGATTCCCGGTGCACCAGGCACCTTGGTGGCCCAAGCGTGCCAGGTGCGCTACGTGCTCCACGTGCGCCCGCTGTACCACGTGCTCCAGCCGCGCCAGATGCGCCAGCTACGGGGAACCACTGGGGACCCGAGGTGCCCGGGCCCCTCGCCCCAGTGAGCTCGGGATCTCGAATCCTCCTGACGCGAAGTGCCGAGCATTCTGCTGGAAGAGTGCCGATGGACAAACTGTGACATTTTGCGGAGTCGTGAAACAAATTCGAGTTCGGAGAAAAGAGGACCCTGCGCATGCTCCAGATTTGGAGCCAAAGTATACTGTTCGTCGGCAATCCCACCGTCCCTGTCAAAAACCACTGCGAAGTGATCGCCGGGCGCCCACGCATGCGCCAGATTTGGAGGCAAAGTGCAATTTGTATTGTTTCCTACCAGGGATGGTCGCGGGAGGCTAATTGGTACGGGTCGGCAGCCGGTCGCCTGGGGGAGGGGGAGATTATTCGTATAGAGCAGTGATCAAGACACCCTCCCCGCCCTCAAGCTGTCTCGATCACTCCCACCCGCCCTCCAACACATGAGTAACACCAGGGCCTCAGCATGTTCAGCAGCCGTCTATAGGCAGCTACTTTGAACAAATGCAGACCCCATGTGCTCGATGGGGCAAGGTGTGCCACGTGTGCCAGGCGCTCCAAGTGCGCCAGGCACCCTTGGAAAGCGTGCTAGGCACGCCTCGCGCGCCAGATGCGCCACGTGCTCCACGTGTGCCATGTGTGCCGCATGGTCCAGCCGCGCCAAGTGCGCCACGTCTGGGGCACGCGCAGAGTGCGCCAGGTGCGCCAGCGCACGTGACAGCACACATCGGGAAGCCTTCCGACCCTTACCATTCTTGTCGAAACCCAGTGCGCACTCGCGGCGGGGAGCCCATCGTGGTGTCTGGTGGGGTTGCACACGGCAGGAAATAAACCAATACCCCCGCGGCCTTTGCCCAAACGCCAAAGGACAGTGATCGGGAGGTGGCCGCGCACGATCCAGATTTAGGCGCGACTTTTTTTGACAGGGATGGTGGTTTGGGGCAAAGCAGCCAATATGAGGGCACCCCCGCTGTCCCGGTCAAAAAACAATACAATACGCTCGCGGTGCCCGCGACTTTGACCCAAGATTTTGCCCAAAAGTATGTGTTCGTATTTTTGGGGACAGGGATGGCGGGGTGAGGGGTGTTCTCATTGGTCTGGGTTGGCTGCCGGTCGCCTGGGGAAGAGAGTGTTTATCAATCGGGAGAATTGGTAAACCCATCCCCGAAGGGGAAGAAGGGGGTTGAAAGAGGAACCCGCTAAACCACTGAAGACTTGAAGGGTTGCTAGGACCCCGGAGAACCATACAGCATCCGCTGTCTAAGAAACCGCATCCTGTTCCGATGGTCGCACTGAGCGGCAAGAGCTCCAGCCATGTACCCAGACCGCCCTTGGGGCGTATTCTGCCAGGGGCCGAGCCGGAGGGCGGGTCCTTGTCACGAGGGACACACACGCATTCGCGCGCACACACACACACACCTTCACAAACACACAGGCGTACACACATATACACACATCTATACACACCCACAAACGCCTCGACTCCGCAGGCAGGCGACGCCGAGCTCGACGCCGCCGCCGCCGACGACGACAACGACGACGATTTGCGCGTGCGGGAGGCTCGCTCCGCGTCGACAAAGCGGCGGCGACGCTGGCGACGAGGCGGTCAGGGCTGAGTGCTGCTGGCAGCTTGGAGCAGACCCACGTCTGACGCCTCCGGCCGTCGGTCGGCGGCGAGCACGGGGGGGAATCAAATGGGACAAACACACACACAGACACAATTAATCGTCAATTCCCAAGAAAATATAGGAAAGTATGGGAAGTGGGGGGGGAAGACAAAAACCTAGAACCTATGGGAATGTATGGGGAATCCTGTCACTTGTGTCTATTTATTTGTGTGTCCCAGGGCTCCTTCAGGGAAGCGATAGGGGGCTCTGGCCTCCTCAGACGGCGGCGGAGCTTCTCACAAGCCCTGTGGCCTTCTGAAGCCGCCTTTGTCGTCGGAGAAGGCTTCGGAAACCTCTCAGAGGCCCGAGGCCTTGCGCCTTCCGAGCCTTCTGGGAAGGTCCACCCCTCCTGCATTCCCCCCTGGGCTCGCCGTCGAGTCAGGAAAGCCCCAATGTTCGAGGTCGAACAGTGCGCGCGGTGCCAGGAGCCAGCCCGGGCTGCCGCCATGACGCCGAATTGCTGCGCAGCAAGCAGCTGCGAGCGGCGCATCCAGGCATGAGCACGCCAGGGCACACCTTTCACCACCCACCAAACCACCCCAACCCAACCCGAAGGCTCAGATTTACCCTCGATTTCCAGTGGGGGGGGGGTCGGGAAACATCGAAAAAACACATGTGGAACCCTTACCCCCCCCAACCCGAAATTCGGGTCTTCGGGTTGGGTTGGGGTGGTCTGGTAGGTAGTCAACCTTGACGCGGCGAGCCCAGGGGAGAATGCAGAGGGGGCGGGCCGTCTCAGAAGGCTCGGGAGGCCTCGTACATTCTGGGCGGTGTTCGAGGCATTCCTTGGAGACAGAGGCGGTTTCTATGAAGGTCTGAGGGCGTATGAGAAGCCCCACCGCTTGCTGAGATGGCTTGCGCCCTCTAACTCGTTGAACCCGTGACGTCCGTTGCAGTCAGCCTTCACAGCAGGGATGGGCAACCTTCCCAAGGGTACCCTGGCATCCTTTCCTCCTCGGTCCATCCTTGGCTACTTGTGTTTGCCGCGCCCCGCTCGAAGAGCTTCGCAGTGGGCGTCCAAGGCCCGTGCATCCTTATCTCGCTTCCTTATGATTCAGCAGGAAAAGAAACACACAGACACAATTAATCCTCGATTCCCTAGAAAATATGGGAAAATATGGGAAGTGGGGGGGAAGACAGAAACCCAGAAAATATAGGAAAATATGGGGGATATGTTTATTTGTGTGTATTTATTTGTGTGTCCCAGGGCCCCTTCAATGATACGGGCCGACTGTGGGAGGAGGTCGCCCCCTGCCCCACCCCCCCGCCCCCCCCCCGCCCCGCCCCTCCGCCCCTCAGAAGGCCTCCAGACGCCTCCAGAGGCGGTCGTTGTCGTCCTCGTCGTCGTCGTCGTCGTCCTCCTCTTCGTCGTCGTCGTCGTCGTCGTCTCCGAGAGCCTCGAAGGGCCTCCATTCGCCTTCAGAGGTCTCCCCAGGCCTCCAGAGACCTCTGGAGACCTTCAAAGGCGGCTCTTCGTCGTGGTCCCTGTCGTGGCAGTCGTCCTGCCCCCTTGCTCCCCCCCCCCCTCTGCGGGGCCCGACCCGTCACTGCTACCGCTGCACGGTGGCCCGTCCTGTCACCCCCCCCAAGGGTGACGGACGCCACGGGGGGGAGCCTCGAGCAACAACCCCCCTCGAAGCACGCCGCAGCAAACCTTCCCGCGCACACCGCGCTGCGATCGAGGCATCCGCCGGCGAGACCGGGCGAGCGGCCGCCGACGGCTCCGCAACCCGCCGTTGGCCGAGCTTTGCGCCCCGGCCTCGCGCCCAGCCCGCGCTACCTGGAGTTCCACCCGAGTCTGCCCTTCACCTACGTCGTCAACGAGCTCTCCTCGGAGGCCCCTCCAACCTTACGTGTGCCCTGGAAGCGACAGGGCCCTTGTCTCACCGGTTCCGTCTTGCCGTTCTTGCGACCTGTTCCGTTTCCCCTTTCTTGCTCGCCGCCGTATCTTTTCCCGGCTCTTGTTCCGGTTGCAAGCCTGGAGTTGTTTTCGTTGCCGTTTTTGGTTGTTCTGTTTGGTCGTCCCCATTTTCAAGCGACTGTTTCGCCAACGGTGAAAAAGGTGGACCGGCCGATTCTGGGGCCCACGAAGCCTTCCACCATGAAGCACAGGGGTCTTGAGCGGAAGGGACCCTCGAGTTTCGTTCGCAGTTCTCGGGCTCCCGAGGGCACCGCCACGGGCCCTTCAAGGACCGTCCAGAACCGACTGGATGAAGTTCTTGGCGTGGTGAAACGCCCCTGCGTGTTTGGGACCGGTCTTTCTTTGGACTGCTCTCCCTCATGGCAGCCGCTTTTGCCGCGCGAGTGGGTCTTCATATACAGTGGAGGCCCATGCCAAGAAACACCCTGCTTACCTCCTGGGTGCCCTGGCTTTCTTGGGTTTCGATGGTTTTATTATGGAAAGCATGACGTTCCCGCACCAAAAATCAATGGAAGTCCTGGGGTTTCAGGGTTGGGCCGGCTTCTTGTGGAAGGGTTCTTGTGGACTGACCCCCACTGTATTGTATCGGAGGTCAATGTCGGAGGTTGGGGGGGTTGAGCCCGAGTGCATCGGAGTCCCCCAACTTGACATTCGGTTGCGGTTTCGATTCGTGTCGCGCGTGTCGGGGTCAAGCTGCGCGAGTTCCTCCAGTAGCTGGGGCCAGGCCAGGCCGAAACGAGTCGCCCCCCGTCCGCCCAGGCGTGCCCAGAGTTTGCCCAGGCGGTTGTCTTGCGATTGTCTCATGATTGTCCCGTGCGTGACGGGAGTTGTCTCGTGGTTGTCCCGCCGTTATCCCATGTTGTCCCGTGGTGTGGTTGTTTTGCGGTTGTTTTGCGTTTCTTCCGCGTTTGTTCGGTGCGTAAGCGGGGTTGTCCAGCGGGATTGTCCCGCGTTTGTCCTTCGGTTGTCTAGTGGTTGTCCCGTGGTTGTCCCGTGGTTTCATTTTGGTTGCCCTGTGGTTGCTTATGGTCGTACCGTTGTTGTCTTGCTGTTTCTTAGTCGGTGTGAGGTTGATAGTGCGCATAGTATGTGGTCGATAGATCGGTTGATCTAGATATCGATCGGTAGATACATAGCTCGTGTGACCCGTCGATATTTTATGATGATGATACCCACAGATGAATTGTGAAACCGCGACCGGTGAATTCGTAGCAATTTCGGTAGATCGGCAGTACGAAGATATATTGTGGTATAGGTATCCCATTGTCCTGTGGTTGTTCCAATGATTGACCCATGGTTGTCCCGCGGCGTTCCCGTGGTTGGCCAGTTGTGGTCCTGCGGTTGTCCCATGGTTGTCCCGTGGTGGTCCCGTGGTGGTCTTGTGATTATCCCGCGTTTGTCCCATGGTTGTCGCACGGTTGTCCCATGGTTGTTCCGTGGTTGTGCCATCGTGGTGCCGTCGTTGTCCCGTTGTTTCCCCGTTGTTGTTTCGCGGTTGTCCAGCGGTTGTCTTGAGGTTGTGGCGTGGCAGTTTCGTGGTTGTTCCGCGGTTGTCCTGAGCTTGTCCCGTGGTTCGTTTTTTCGTGGTTGTCCGTGGTTGCTTCGTGGTTGGCAAGTGGTCTGCCCGTGGTGTTCCCGATTTGGTACCGTGGTTGTCACGTGATCGCACGTGGTTATCCCGCTATTGTCCAGAGTTGTCCCGTGCTTGTTTGGTGGTTGTCCCGCGGTTGTCCTGTGGATGCACCGCCGTGGTTATCTTGGGGTTGTTTGCGGTTGCTCTGTTTGTACGTAGACAGTGGAATTGGTATACACATCGTCAGACCGATATAGTCATCAACAGTGAGATCGATTGATAGAGAATTGGGCAGATAAATAAAAGCTGAAGGCTCTTTCCGTTTCGTCTTAAATCTTGGTCCTCGCATCGCCCATGAGTGAGTGAGGAGCCCGAGATAATTTGGCAGCAGGACAGGTAGGAGGAGGTGGGCGCGGAACGGGACGGGGAAGTAGTGAGAATAACAAGCCCTTTCACAATTTGGCGCTGATACCCCTCAGGGAGCCCTTTTGAAAGAATGTGCAGGAAACGCCGCTGCGAGACAGAATTCCTAGCAGGCACGGCTTCTGGTACACCTGCTAACGGCAGCTTTGAGCCCGAAACGGATGAAGAGACGAGGGTTTCTCATTTATCTCTTCCTCCCAGTGCTCCGGTCTCCCAGTGCTCCGTTTGCTGTTCCACCTCCACCCTTCTCTTCCTCCGCCTGCGCGGGACAGTTGTGCCGATATTTGGGAGTCGTTTTGAAGCCCGCCCCACCCATCGCGGTTATAGCTCGTTCTCTTTCTGGTGCACTCGAAGCCTCTAGGCGCTACGTTAAAACCATCTTGGGCTCCTTGGGCTCCCGAGGGGCCGTCTCGGAACTTCTTCGGGTAGCTGATTTGTTGTGCCCATTGCGGGAGCATGTGAGGCTCCCTGGAAGCCTCCTTGGGCCGTGTTGAGTTCTTTCGGAAGGCCCCCTCTGGTTTGGACCCATTTTGGCCCCTCCGGGCTAGGCTCTTTTAGATCCCTTCAGGGGGTCATTCCCCTCTTCAATTTCATTGGGCCTTCACTGGGCTCTTTCTGTGACGTCTTAGGGCGATCCTGGGATCTTGGAGGCTGCGAAACCGAAACAGGCGATCACACCAACTACTTTCGACATCAGTGTGCGTGTCTTTCAATAATTTCGGCCTCCCGGGTGCGTACCTTGTCGGGATCCTCTTGGGGGCCCCTTGAGCTGCGTGGGGTGCCTTTTGGGCCATCTTGACACCACCCGTAGCCGTCAATGTCTATCTTGGTCGTATTGGGGATCTCTTGGGGCCGTTTTCGTGCCCTCTTGGGCCCATCTTGGGCCTTCGTGGGCCGCTGAGAGGCGGTCTGGGGTAGTCGGGGGGCATTTTGGAAAGGTGGCTGGGCTGTCCGATGCCACTCTGGTATCTTTAGCAAGGGAGTCGTGGCGTGGTGCCCCCCTTCCCCTCCTGGACCTCATGGGGAGGTTTCGATACGATTCGAAGTTTCTTGGGGTCTCTTCGGAGCCTTCTCGGGGGCCTCTTACAGCCATGCTAGGGGCCTCTTGGGGGCCAATTGGTTGTCACAGCTACTTGGGTGCATCTCTTGGGTGCGCCTCGTGCCCTCTTGGGGGGGCTTCTAGGTCCGTTTGGAGGCCCTCGGGGGCCGTCTTGAGACCCTCTTGAGGGCCCCTTCCGCCGTGTGGCGGCGATCTTGGGGGCCTCGTGGGCCGCATTTTGCGGTCAGAAAATCACAAGAAACGAGACCGCTAGACTTCTCAGAACATCATCGCAGAATCAGTGCTTTTTCATCTTGGCGCCGTTCTGGGGATCCTCCGAGTGCCCTCTCGAGAAGTCCGAGGTGCTTCTGGGGCCGCCTGGATGCAACTAGGGGCTATCCCCGAACATTTCGGAGGCCCTCAGGGCGCCCTTGCAGTCCTGTGCGGTCTGGGGCCCGTCCAGGGGAGGACCTCCAGCAAGCCTGGGCCATTGGGGAGGTGGTTTGGGGCAGTCGTCTGGGCCCTGGACGGGGGGGGGGACGGCGTGGGGGAGGGTGCAAATCTGTTGGTTGGGGGGGCTCTGGATAGAATCTTATAGGATAAAAGTAGACGTATATTGGTACAATCGACCCGCATAGTAAGGATGATCAAGTTTCCATGGTTGCCCTTGCATCCTCCCCCTTCGGTCCAGTCTTGGCCGCTTTCGCTGGCCGCGCCCCGCCTGCAAGGTGTCAACATGACCTTCCAAGGCCTCTGCATCCTTATTATACGGGTTGACTGTACTGATATTTATCGGACGGGGCTAGGACGAGGATAAAATCCGTTCCAGAGCGTTCCGGGACGCTCTCAGAGAGTTCCAGAACGCTTTGAGGAGGCCGCGGCGCCTGAGACATTTTCCAGAGCCGCCAGGTCTCGGAGATTCTCGAGGTGTCCTCACCCGACCTTGTCCTCTCTCTCTGCTCAGCCTGAATTCAGTTGACTCAGTTCAACCAATGGTGCCGCGCAGCAGGCGGTGAAACTCCGGTCTCCCGCCGCGCCGCGCGCGGCGCAGAGGTGTCCGTCTTCGAGTTCGACTCGCAGGCCGGCGGGCAAGCATGCCCGCCCCTGGACAGCGGGCTCCTGCCCGCTGACGAGCGAACGACAGACACCCATACCCATACGGTAGGTTCGCGTCGTGTCGACCAGCGGCGACCCCAGCGCGGGTGTTCAACGCTGACCGCCGCCGGCGTCCAAGAATCGGTCGATGTTGGAAGAATTGACGTTTCGAACATTGCCGGTCGTGTGTCAGGAACCACCACCGAAGTCGGCACGACACGAATTTACCGTAGGGGAGACGTAGGGGGCTATGAGGTCGTGTTGTCGGATAGGGGTCCCGCTCGAACGGGAGCTCCTTCCGGGGTCCGACAACCCGCGCCCGTATCCATAGCCAGTCTCCCACCCCTCTGACTCCCTTGTGTGTGTGTGTTTGTGTGAGTTGTTCACTCGTCACCCGCCCAGCCGACCCCTCCCCAGGAATGCCCGCGTCGTGGTAAACTCACGGCGTAGGGTTCTCTGCCGTTTTCGGCTAAGGAGGGGCCTCGCCGGGCCCCGGGACCATCACGGAACCACTCACCAAACCACCCCAACCCAACCTGAAGGCCCCAGTTTGCCTTCCATTCCCAGTGGGAGGATGTCGGTCAACATTGAAAAACACATGTGGAACCCGAATCCTCCCAACCCGAAAGTCGGATCTTCGGGTTGGGCTGGGGTGGTCTGGTAGGTAGTTATCAAAACGCAGCCCGGGACGAAAGATGGGCCCTGGGGAAAGTGTCGGGACTTCCCGCGGCCGCGTTTTGAAACATAATCATGATGTCGCATGCTTGGCTCCCCTACCACTCCTTTCCGCCATCCCGTCCCCGCCACGAGGTCCTCGCCGCTCCTATCGCCCCTCCCGCCATCCCTCGCCGCAGTCCCTGCCGCCATGCCTCTGCCCTCCCTCCCTCTCCCTCTGCACTGGTACACCTTAGGCAATGCTTAAGAAAACCTAAGTTTTCGGCCAGGATCTCGATGATTCTTAATGTTTCAATGTAAGTCCTAAGATTTTAATAGGACTGTTGGGTTTTTATTCAAGTTCTGAGACTATGAGTTTCTTAACCCATGATTTCTTAAGCATTTCGCAGGGTGTACCTGGGGAAGCCCTCGACGAAGCCTCCGTCCATCCATGATGCGACGCAGCGCGTCGACGCTAGACCGCCCGCTCGGTCAATTACAGCCAACCCGCATAGTAAGGATGGGCAACCTTCCCAAGGGTACCCTTCCATCCGCCCCCTTCGGCCCGTCCTTGGCCACTCTCGCTGGCCGCGCTCCCCTCGCAGGGTGTCGCCAGGGCCTTCAAGCCCCCTGCATCCTTCTAGTGCGTCCTTATCATACGGGTTGGCTGTACAGTGCCGTTTTTCATACATGCTCCGCGTGCGGACCATGTATTAAAAATAAAGGGTTGATTAATAAATACAAGGATGAGTTTACGTATTAATTTATTCATACATTAATCATGTATTAAACATCTCATATATATACATCCCATTATTATAAAACAAAAATTGCCCTGTACTCTGTGACCGGCGACTGGGTCTCCTAGGCGGTCGGCCCATTTCTCGAACTTGTCCCCCCCAAACCCGGCACCCCATGTCGCGGGGTCCGGAGGTGAGCTCTGATTTTTTTGGTGCAGTTTGGGGCGCACGAGGGCCCCCCACCAGACCTCAGGTCCCCTCGACGGTCCAAAAGGTGGACGGCCTCCGGGGGTCTCAGGCGCACGCGGGGCCTGAGAGGGCTCCACGACGGCCCCAAATCTTTCGGAGAGGGCCTCTCAGACTGTCCCAACAGGCACAGATCGAGTCCGTTCCATGCATCTTTTGCGTTCTCGCTGTTTCGGGCCTCCGACATCCCACGACGGCCCCAATGGCCTCCCAGGTAGTACCTAGGCGGGTGAGAAGACATGGGTCAGCAAATCAACAAAACCAACAACACGATTGCGCAGAGCAGCCCACGCCCGACGCAGCAAAGACAAACACCATCCCCAAGGGGTGCGCGTTACTGCTTCCATCGAGAGCTGATGCATTCATCCATCTCCAGCATCGTCAACGTTCTCATCGTCGAACTCACTATCCGCATCCACCCTCTGTTCTCCTCAACATCCCCCTCTCTACTCTGCTTTTTTTTTTCTCCTCCGCTTCCTCATTCCCGATCCTGTTCCTGGTTCCATGCAAACTCCCAGGTGCAAGACGTCCTTGGGCTGCTTGGGCAATTGATTGCCGTCGCTTCCGTGGCCGCGACAACTCACAAGCTGCGGTCAGCACACTCACCCGCGTAGCCACGACGGCCCTCAGTAGAGAGCTGCGCTGCGCGGCGCGCGGAACTTAGCATGCGGGGAGCGGGTCTTGAGGGAAACGGGTCCTGGACCCCGGGGGCCTTCCCCCAGGACGAGAGTTTCATCCCGAGCGGTTTTCTGACAGCCTCGGGGCCCGTCGAGGGCCCCAAGATCGAACACGGCGGAGCACCGCAGAACCCCTTGCCCTGCCCCTTGACGAAGAACTCTCTGTGGGAGAGGGTGGTAATTATCCGAGCGTGTCGGCAGCGGCGCGAGAGAGCGGAGCGGGGGGGCGAGGCCGTGGGGAAGCGAAGCGGGGGTGATGGGGAGCGGGGTGGGGGGCGAGGGGAGCGCGGCGCTGACGCGCCACCCCCTCGACGCGTCGTTGAGGAAGGCTGGTTTCGTCCCCTACGATGCGATTCGGTTCGGTTTCGATGGATGCCGATTCCGAGTCGATTCGGCTTCGGATTCCGATGTGGATTCCGATGCCCCAGTGGGGGCCTCACTGGTCTGCCGATGTTTGCAGATTCGATTCCTCCTCACCCAGCTGCCGATCTCCGCCGATCCGATTCATTTCGATCACCGATCCGATTTAGCGATTCGATTCTGGGCTCTCCTGGGACAGGCTGGGTGATGGAGGGGCGTGGGAAAGGCGGCAGGAACCAGCAGCAGGATGAGGTGGCCTGTCCCCTCGCGCGCGGAGACCTCCAGAAGCCTCCGCCGACGCAAGAGAACCTTCGAACGTTCCCGAGCATCCCCAACAGCTTCTCCCCTCTCTCCCTCCCTCCCTCCCTCCGCTTGTGCTGGCTTTGCAAAGGCGCGCTAGTCCTGCAGCGTCTGCTTTCGATTTTCTGCGCGGGCCTCGTGTGCCCTTCATTGGTATCATATGTGTATATGTACAGATATCGATCTAAACATACTTCCCTGCTTGTTGGTTCTGTCCAGAGCCTAACCTGCAGCAGTTCATGACAACAGAAATCTCATCTCTCCTCCCTTCCCCTTCCCGTGGCCCAGGCTGCAGAGGAGCTCATCAGCGGCAAGGTGGAGGCCTGTCCATCGGAGCCTTCCCGTGGGGATGGCCCCGAGCGCCCCCCGGACGTCCTGCGTCTCGAACCCCTCGTGGCGACCCGCTTTTCAAGAGAGCCCCCTGAGCGAGGACTCGCTGACAAACCAGGATGGCTGGCGCCCAGGGTCGATGCGTTCTCCGCTCGTCGTTCCCTCCAAGTGGAGTTTTCAAAATCTGGGTCAACAGTGTCCGCGTTTAGGGGGCCCTTGTTGCACCAGGGGCACGGCGCGGGGGCCAGTCGGGACTCAAGGGACGGGGGACAAAGCAAACAGGTTCAGCCAGAGCGCCAGATCTTGCAGGATCCTTCAGAACCAACGTTGCACTGACCCGGGCTAGGGCGCAGGATCCTGCAGAAGCCTGCAGGATTTTGCAGGATCTTGCAAAGCTTGACTGACCCGGGTCAGGATTGATCCGGCTCTGTAGATTACCGAGACAGCGTTGAAGGTGTCAGCGTATCCCCATCGACCTTCCCTGACTAGTCAACCCAGATTTGGGAGCAACGTGGAGCCGACTCCCTACCCTTGCGGTGAGAAGCAGGCTCACACTACGACACGCAAGTAATGTACGGTCGGACCGAGGTATAAGATCGAGGTCGGTTCGGGGAGGGTGCCCTAGTAATCTTCGTATGTGTTGGATGTTCTTGTGCATCCGGGGGGCCATGCCCTCGGATGTTCTGTATGTTTTGGCCAGCGGAGGGTGTCGTGCTCTTGAAGGAT
This sequence comes from Prorocentrum cordatum, assembly GCA_963575745.1. Lineage (NCBI taxonomy): Eukaryota > Dinophyceae > Prorocentrales > Prorocentraceae > Prorocentrum > Prorocentrum cordatum. The sequence continues at coordinate 150,373 of CAUYUJ010016698.1, forward strand.
GTTATTGTGCCCTTGGTCTGGCTGTACGACACGACAGTGAGGTAGACGTGAATTGGTAGGGTGATGTTCTGTTGTTTCTATGCCGTCGCCCTCACAATCACGCACCCAAACGATGTGCGTCAGACTGGGTCTGATATATCTCGGAGCGTGAATTGTTCTACTCCGCGTTAGCTTCCAGACAAAACCAAGTCACACCACGCGCCTCCTCGTCAAGCGGCCTGACTGGTGCTGGCCGTAGCGAGGGTGGTCAAAAGCGAGGGTGGTCAAAAGCGATGTAGGTCCGTTTGCCCCCTAACCTCTTCTTGCCTGTAGCTCAGCCCAGCTTGAGCACGTTGGCTCAGGTCTTCGCTGACCTTGGCTTGGGAGCTACTGTTTGGCTGACCAGCCTTCGCGGCATGGCCGTGGCGCACCCGCTGGGGGCATTCGTTTGTGTTTGCTAGTTTTCAAGATGGACGTTTTGACGCTTGGTTTATCGGTTGTGGATGTGTTGTTTTATTGTGTTTGAGGTCAGGGATCGGCCAAGAGCCCACCTGCCCGTTTCCGTTGCGTGGTTGATACGCTCTCTCCAGATCTCACATGATGCTGCCCGCCTGACGCCCACTTTCTGAGGGGCGCCGCTCTTCAAACGTCTTGGCCGAGTCAAGATCGAAAAGCGCAAAACAAACACACGTCCCTAAGTTGTTTCAAAGCGGGTCCCCGATTGTTGCAATTTTCGGCGTCTTGGGGCCGTTTTTGGGGGGTCCCGGGACCGTCTTCACGACGACCCGGGATGTGCATCCAGCCCTTGTTGGGAGTGGGCCGAGAGGCCGGGCGTGATGTGGAGAGGCCAGGCGGTCGCTCTGGACGCCTCCTGCTGCGTGACCGCTGGCGGCACCGATGCTGCTGCCTCGCACTGGAACTCGAGGAGGCAACAGCTAAAGAAATGTTCAGAGGGCCACGCGGATGTCTTGGATCCGCGAAATGGGAGATCATCGCACATGGCTGGCCGGCCGCCTCCCGCCCACGACGCCTGTAGCGCCTGTTCGGTTAGCTTGTCGGGAGTGCCGCAGGCAGTGGTGGCAGTGGGCATTGCAACACTCACCTTGTGGCCATTTGGGTGGCAGCACGTCATGAAACAGTTGAACGTTGCAGCTTCATTGCAGTTTCCCATCATGCGATAAGTATGCTGTTTAAAATGCCGTGGCATCTGCCAAGTTCGCCTGTAGCGTCAGCAATGATGGTCGTGTTGATAGTCAGAGAGAGGGAGAGAAAAAGGGAGAGGGAGATAGAGAGAGAGAGAGAGATAGAGAGGGATAGGACAAACTAGGCTCTCGCGCCATATCTGGCATCGTGCCCCTCCCCCACATCCCTTTCCATTGCGCTGTTTGTGTTCTCTATCCGCGGACGCGTGTCATGGCGGGCCATCGTGTTACAGGCGGCCCAGCTTAGTAGGTCGACCCTGCCTAATCAAGGGTACCCTCGTGTCCTGTGCCTCGCGACCCATGATTCCTACATTCCTGTGTCGCTGTGGCCCTCGGAAGGGTCTTGTGTCCTCTCGCGTACCCTGTCCAATCAAGTCCGACTGTATGCGCAGTCGGAAATAGGAAGCTTGTGGGATTTGTCGACATTGGGGGCCTGTGGGGCTTCTGCGACCTGCGACACCTCTGGAATACTGCTTGTTAATGTGGCTTGTGGTTGAGACGCAATCCACTAAGCGGCTTCAAAGCATGCCAGGATTTCGGACAGCGTCCTGATCCGTGAATTAGGCTGATGAGCAATGTTTGCTTGCTTGTTTGTTATGATATTACTCCTCCACCCCGCATCTATGTGTGCACAAGTATGTGTAGATATATACATATTCATTTATGTATATATACACACCTGTATATGTATATAGATATAAATGAACCGGGCCCCCTCCTGGGGCGTACTCCGCCTCGCTCACATCTCGTGTACGCTCCCGGTACTGCGCTTCCCGGCCTCCCGGGGAGCCCCCACAATTCTCAAAGACAGCCCAAGACGACCCCAAGAAGCCCCCAGAGCGTCAAAGGATTGCCCAAGACGCTGCCCAGCAACCCCGGATAGCTTTCGGGCGGCTCTCCAGGCTCCCAGGAGGCCTCCAAAAAAGATCTCAAGAGAATTCCGAGAGGCCTCCCGAAAACGCCGGGAGAACCTAAAATCGTTAATTTTCAGTGTTTTTCAATTGGCCTTCTCACCAGTTCATGCTTCCAACGCTCCCAGACGGCCGAAGAGGCCCCCAAGACCGCCCAAGAGGCCCCCAAGACGGCCCCAAGGCGGGCCAAGACGGTCCCAAGACTGCCGAAGAGGCGCCCCGGCCGGACAGTTCCAGACCACCCCAGAACAGTGCCCCCCAAACGAGGCAGTGACCACACCGTGCGGTGAGTCGGTGGGGATTCGGGGTCACCGCACGGTTTTGGGATTCGAGTCCCTCTCCGAGGACGTCTCGGGTGACAGGGGCCTCCGGGGTCCCAAAACCGTGCGGTGACGGACCGTTCGGTGAGGTCTGGGGAGATTTCGAGGTCGCCGCACGGTCCGTCACCGCACCGTTTCGGGACTCCCAGGCCCAAGATGAGCCCAAGAGCGGGAGCAGGAGGCCGCCAGAGACCTCCGAGAGGACTCCGTGACCCCCCAAAGGCCTCCAACACACCCCAGACCCCTGAGAGGCCACAAAAAAAAACTCTGACGAGGTCCCCAAAACAGCCCAAGAGAGCTTCGAGAGCCGTCCCGAAAGAGCCCGAGGAGGGTCAAATCGTTGCTTTCCAGTGTTTTTTGTTGATTTTTGTTTGCCTTCTCACGTTTTTCCCGCTTCCAACGCTCCAAGACTAAGGCTGGGATTTCAGATATTTTTTTTGGCAGGTTCAACAAATGCGCACCCCCTCCTCCCAGGGTCCCACACCTTCCCGGAACATCTGCGGAACGCTCCCAGCACGGCGACTCCCGGCCTCCGGGGGAGCCCCCAAAACGCCCAAGGACAGCCCAAGACGACCCAAAGAAGCCCCCAGAACGTCAAAGAAAGGCCCAAGACGCTCCCAAGCAACCCACCGTAGCCATTTTGGCTCAAGCAGCTCCGGCTCCAGTCCGCTCTGCGTGTTGACCCGCTGGGGCTGGCGGGCATCGCTCCACCCGAGCGGGGGGGGGGGGGCATGGCCGCTCGGCCCCTGCCTGGCCTGAGCACCAAGAACACTGTCTTGGATTGCCAGTCGCCGTGGATCCAATACGTCACCGTTAAAGAGCGCCCCAAAATCGGACCCCACCTCGGACTATACCACCTCCGGGCTTAGCTTGGTCTCGTCGTCGTATGGCGGCAGCGCCCGAGCCGGGGGAAGAGCGGAGCTGGGGTGTGGCCCGAGCATCTGGGGCAAATCGCTGCAGCACCCGGTACGTGGAGGGCGACGTGCGGCGGCCTCCCAGCAGGACAGGGCGCGGCCCAAGCCAGGAGGAAGGAGGTGCGGCTCCGGAGGTGGAGAGGGGCAACGCCTCGGAAAGCCCGGAAGGACGTCGTTCGCGGGCGCATTGGCGCCGCATGCAGCGGAAATGGGCGAAAGGACACAGGCGGGGGAAGGCCATAGCGGCCGGCAGCGCGAACGACACGCAGGAGCTGTTTGTGCAGAGACACGCAGAGGTTGCCCTCGGGGGCGGCAGCTCGAGCGGAACCCTTCCGTCTGGCACCAAGATCTCCCTTTGATTGTGGGCGCCTCTTTGGTTGCGTTGGGTCCGTGGTACATCGTGGTTTCGATCATCAGAAAAAAAGACAGCCCAGGATAGCTTTTGGGCGGCTCTCCAGGCTCCCAGGAGGCCTTCCAGAACACCTTAAGGGAACTCCGAGAGGCCTCCCGAGAGCGCCCAGAGAACATAGCATCGTTTGTCATGGTTGTTTTCAGGGTTATTAGCCTTCTCACCATGTCATGCTTCCAGCGCTCCAAGACGGCCAAAGATACCCCCAAGACCGCCCCGAGACCGCCCGAGAGGCCCCCAAAACGGCCCCAATACGGACCAAGACGGCCCCGAAGTGGCGCCCACGGCAGCGTCCGGCCACCCGAGAACAGGCCCAAGATGAGCCCAAGAGCGGGAGCAGGAGGCCGCCAGAGACCTCCGAGAGGACTCCGTGACCCCCCAAAGGCCTCCAACACACCCCAGACCCTTGAGAGGCCCCCAGAAGTCTTCGAAGAGGCCCCCAGAACAGCCCAAGAGAGCTGAGCCGGCCCGAGAGAGCCCGAGGAGGGTAAATTCGTCGCCTCCCAGTGGCTTTTTGTCGACATGTTTCGCCTTCTCATGCTTTTTCCTGCTTCTAACGCTCCAAGACAGGAATTCGAAACAAAAGGGTTTCCAGAGATTCCTTTTTTGTTCCCAGCCCTCCTTGGTTGGATATTCGTTTTGGAAAGAGCACTGCGGTCGCGTCCCTCTCCTCCTCCCGCCTCTTCCCTCCTCCTGCCCTCTCTTCGCCGTCGCTGGGGGGGGGCTGTTGCGATCTGCGAAACTGTCGCCAGTTTCGAGGGCGGCTGGCGGGTCCAGCGGAGAGAGGCACCGTGCAGCTCTGAGGTAGACCTCGCCGTCCCTTGGGGGGCTGCGATCTGCGAACTCATCGCCACTTTCGAGGGTTGCTGGTGGGTCCAGCGGAGTGAGGCACCGCGCAGGTCTGAGGTAGACCTCGCCGTCCGTGGGGGTTTGCAATCTGCGAACTTGTCGCCACTTCCGAGGGTGTCTGGTGGGTCCAGCGGAGTAAGGCGCCGCGCAGATCTGAGGTGGACCTCGCCTTCCCTAGGGGGTTTGCGATCTGCGACTTTGGCGCCGCTTTCGGCGGCTGCTGGTTGGCCCAGCGGACCGAGGCACCGCGCAGATCTGAGGTGGACCTCGCTTTCCCTAGGGGGCTGCGATCTGCGAACTTGTCGCTGCATTCGAGGGTTGCTGTTGGGTCCAGCGGGTTGAGGCACCGCGCAGATCCGAGGTAGACCTCGCCGTCCTTGGGGGGCTGCGATATGCGACGATGTCGCCACTTTCGAGCGCTGCTGGTGGGTCCAGCGGAATGAGGCACCGCGCAGATTTTAGGTAGACCTCGCCGTCCGTGGGGGTTTGCGATTTGCGAACTTGTCGCCACTTTCGAGGGCTGCCGGTGGGCCCAGCGGAGTGAGGCACCGCGCAGATCTGGAGGTTTGCGATCTGCGACACTTGTGCCGCTTTCGGTGGCTGCTGGTTGGTCCAGCGGAGTGAGGCACCGCGCAGATCTGAGGTAGACCTCGCCGTCCCTGGGTTTTGCGATCTGCGAACGTGTCGCCACTTCCGAGGGTTGCTAGTGGGTCCAGCAGAGTAAGGCACCGCGTAGATCTGAGGTAGACCTCGCCGTCCCCGGGGAGCTGCGATCTGCGACCCTGGTGCCACTTTCGGTGGCTGCTGGTGGGTCCAGCAGAGTAAGGCACCGCGCAGATCAGAGGTAGACCCCGCGGCCCTTGTGGGGCTGCGATCTACGACGCTGTCGCCACTTTTCAGGGCTGCCGGTGGGTCCAGCGGAGCGAGGCACTGCGCAGATTTGAGGTCGACCTCGCCGTTTTTGGGGGGCTGCGATCTGCGACGCTGTCGCCATTATCGGGGACTGCTGGTGGGTCCAGTTGGGGGGGCTGCGATCTGCAAAATGTTCGCTTCTGTCGAGGGCTGCTGGTGGGTCCAGCGGGTTGAGGCACCGCGCAGATCCGAGGCAGACCTCGCCGTCCTTGGGGGGCTGCGATATGCGAATTTGTCGCCACTTTCGAGGGCTGCTGGCGTGTCCAGCGGAGTGAGGCACCGCGCAGATCTGAGGTAGACCTCGCCGCCCTTGGGGGGTTGCGATCTGCGACACTTGTGCCGCTTTCGGTGGCTGCTGGTGGGCCCAGCGGAGCGAGGCACCGCGCAGATCTGAGGTGGACCTCGTCGTCCCTGGGGGGCTGCGATCTGCGAACTTGTCGCCGCTTTCGAGGGCTGCTGGGGGGTCCAGTGGAGTGAGGCGCCGCGCAGATCTGAGGTAGACCTCGCCGCCCTTGGTGGTTTGCGTTCTGCGACACTGGTGCCGCTTTCGGTGGCTGCTGGTATGTCCAGCGGAGTGAGGCACCGCACAGATCTGAGGTGGACCTCGCCTTCCCTGGGGGGGCTGCGATCTGCGAACTTGTCGATGCATTCGAGGGTTGCTGGTGGGTCCAGCGGAGTGAGGCACCGCCCAGATCTGAGGTAGACCTCGCCGTCCCTGGGGGTTTGCGATCTGCGAACTTGTCGCCACTTTCGAGGGCTGCCGGTGGGTCCAGCGGAATGAGGCACCGCAGATTTGAGCGGGACCTCGCGGTCCTTGGGGGGGCTGCGATTTGCTAAATTGCATTCGTTTTCGAAGGTTGCTGGTGGGTGCAGCGGAGCGAGGCACCGCGCAGATCTGAGGTAGACTTCGCCATCCCTGGGGGGCTGCGAGCCTCGCGAATGCCGCTCGCAGAATTATATGCGCCCATGTCACGTCCTCACCTCCGTATAACGTGTCCCCGTTTACTCGTGCCCCGCATTGCGCAGGGTTTTGGTACTTCGCCAGGGTAATTTCAAGTTGGGGCTCATACTCCCGATCCTCTTCTTCGAGCCCCATCAAGACTTCGGGGTCACATGCAACAATGTTTCGGGAATGTTGCTGAACTGTCTGACGTTGCCTTGGCACTCTCTTGGGTCATCTTCGTGTCCTCTTGGCTGTCCCTTGAATGATGTTTAAGAGATCGAGGTCCCATGATCCCAGGCGTTGAAGCAGTGGGATTGTATACGTTTTTTTTTTTTTCAAACTCACCCCCTGCTTAACTTTGCACGAAGACCCCAAGAGGCATCCCAACATACCGTGGCCTGCATGCGGAGAACGTCTAGCCCGCAGCCCAGGCAGTACAACGTAAACAAAGGAAACACGGGACATCCCACCATTCCGTTTTTCTGTTGCTTCTAAATTGGCCCCCGCCTTGTCTACTTTTTGCACAACAGACCACAATTAAGGCCCCAGAAAAGAACCCAGGAAACCGTCGAGGGTCCCAAATCATTGAACACCTCACGGCAAGTGGTGACCTTTGCGTTGCCGCAGTTCTCTTTCTATACGATTCCGAGCTTTGCGCAGGGCCTCCAAGAGAGTCCTTGGATGCAAGACGCGACAAGGATGATATTCCATGCGTTCGCCCATCAAGCCTAGCTAGAAGTTGAGCGCGCGCGCGAGGCGCGCGCCATGGGTTCAGTGTGTGTATATATATATATATATGTATGTATATACCATGACATAGTGGATCATAAGAGAACAGAGCATAACATCATTTTTTGTTTCGAGCGATCCCCACTTCTGTTTATATCATCCCTCTCCTCCTCCTCCTCCTCCTCCTCCTCCTTTTCCTCCTCCTCCTTTGAATATCCTCCTCCTCCTCCTCGCCACGCTTAAGGGGGTCAGGGCGCTTTTCAGGGGGGCCGAAAGGCTTTCCAGGGGGCAACGAAGCCCTTCAGGGGGGCCGAAAGGCTCTTCAGGGAGGCCTTCACCGTTTTCAAGGATTTGTATACTCCGGAGACCCCTTGGCCGTCCGGGCGTTCCCCCTGAGTTTTCCTCTCCATTTCTGATGGAGGGCGGGTCGTTTTCACAGATGGACGGCGTGTCGTTTCAAAATGTCGCTCTCGCCGTATCGCCGCGCGCACTCGTTTTACACATTTCCATGAGTTTCATGGACTGGAGGCGACTGGTTTTCAAACTGTGGCTCTCAGCTTAGCCGCGCGCGCAGTCGCTTTAAACCATTGTAAGAGTTTCACGGATTGGGGGCTGTTCCTTTTCCAAAATGTGGTTCTCGCTTTAGCGCCCCGCACATTCGCTTGATGTTTGAAAGAGTTTCTGGGATTCCCACGATCAGCGTACAAAAATTGTGTTTGGGAGGTATTGAGGGTTTTGAGTTTTGAGGGTGCAATAGTTACGTTGGATCGCGGTGCTGAAGTCCCAGGAATGGTACGATTCAGGACCGCCTAGACGCAACAGTCAGGTTGATCCGTGGCACTGGGCTCGACAAACATGTTTTCGCATGCTTCAGGGTCTTCAAACGGTTGTATTCCAGCGGGGCGGTCCCCTCCGGGGAAATGAATCGTTGTAAGGGCCTATCAGACAGGATTGTCGAGGAGGTTTGTTCCAACATCACCTTCTCCTCCTCCTCCTCCTCCACTTTCTCCTCTTCTTCCTCCTCCTCCTCCTCCCACCTCCTCCTCCTCCTCTTCCTCCTCCTCCTCCTCCCCTCCTCATCCTCCTCTTCCTCCTTGTCCTCCTTTTCCTCCCCCTCCTCCTCCTCCTCCTCCTCCTCCGCCTCCTCCTCCTCCTCCTCCTCCTCCTCCTCCTCCTCCTCCTCCTCCCCCTGCCTCATCCCCCTCCCCCGCCCCCTCCCTCTCCTTCTCCACCTCCGTTTCCTCGTCTTCCTCCTGTTCCTCCCCCCTTCTCCCCCCCCCCCCCTCCTGCTCCCCCTCCTCGCCCTCTTCCGCCTCCTCATCCTCCTCCTCGTCCTCTCCTCCTCCTCCTCCTCCTCCTCCTCTTCTCCCCTTCCCCCTCCTCCTCCTCCTCCTCTTCCTCCTCCTCCTCCCCCTTCTCCTCCTCCTTCCCTTCCCCCATTCCCCTCCCCCTCCCCCTCCCCCTCCTCCTCTGTTTCCTCGTCTTCCTCCTCTTCCTCCCCCATTCTCCCCCACCCCCCCCTCCTCCTCCCCCTCTGCCTCTTCCTCCTCCTCCTCCTCCTCCTCCTCCTTTTCCTCCTCCTCCTCTTCCTCCTCCTCTCCTCCTCCTCCTCCTCCTCCTCCCCTCCCCCTCCCCCTGCTTCTCCTCTTCCTTTTCCTCCTCGTCCTTCTCCTCCCCCTTCTCCCCCCCCCCCTCCTCCTCCTCCTCCCCCCCTCCTCTTCCTCCTTCTCCATCACCTCCTCCTCCTCTTCCTCCTCATCCTCATCCTCCCCCTCCCCCCTCCCCACTTTCCCTCCTCCTCTTCCTCCTCCTCCCCTTTCTCTTCCTCCTCTTCCTCCTCATCCTCCTCCTCCTCCTGCTCCTTCTCAGCCTCCTCCTCTTTCTTCTGCTCCTCCCTCTCCTCATCCTCCTGTCCCCCCCCCCCCTGTTCCTCCTCCTCCTCCTCCTTGGCCGCCTCCCCCTCCCCCTCCTCCTTCTCCTCCTCCTCTTCTCCTCCTCCTTTTCCTCTTCCTCCTCTCCTTCCTCCTCTTCCTCCTCGTCCTCGTCCTCCTCCTCATTCTCCGTCTCCCCCCTCCTCCTCTTCATCCTCCTCCTCTTCCTCCTCCTCCTCTTCGTGCTCCTCTCCCTCTGCCTCCCCATCCTTTTCCGCCTCCTCTTCTCCACCTCCTTCTCCTCCTCATCCTTATCCTCCCCATTCTCCTCGTTCTCCTCATGGTTGGGTCCTTCGCCAAGCGAATTAGTTTGCCTTAGGGGCTGCACGCAATACACGTAGGAGGTAACAGGGATGTGCCCCGAATGGGGCACGATCGAAGACGAAAAGGCGGGTATCGAGGGTGTGGGACATACGGAATTGCACGCGAGCAGATAAGAGTGAACATTATTCGGATGATTGTTGTTGTTGTTGCTGTTGTAGCGGGGGGCAGCATCACGTTCCACTTCGAAGCGCAAAATTCAATGAGAGCCGCGGGGAACAATTCAGTTGAAAAAACACACTGGGCACCACTGAGGGGGAATCGTCGATCATTTTGTTCCGCTCGTGGGAGTTCCACAACAATAACGGCATTCCGCACTGCGGAACCGCGCGAAATGCCGAGCATTCAGGGACGGCGTATGACCGTTTGGCCCCCCTCGCTATGACCCCCTCTTGCCCACCAGTGCAAACTCAATGTCCGCAGTTGCTCTGGCTTCAGGGCTGCCGTTGGGACGGTGCTCGCCGGGGCAGCGGCACACGAAGGGGTTGTCGCGAGCCATCATGGCTTCCTCGATGCCGAGCGGTTCCCGTGGCTGGTCCGCCGACGCGGTCGCCTCAGATGCGTGGCAGTTTTCGCCAGGGTGCGCCATCGAGCAGAGGGCGACGTTCCTAAACGTGGTCGACGAGATCGAGGCGCGTTGGCGTCGGGAGCGGTTGCCGCGCTCCAGGTCGGCTCCGGCCGACCTGGGGGTCGGCCGACCAGCGCCTGCTTCGGTGCCCGCGCGGCGCTCCCGGGCGCAGCGCAGGAGGGCGCAGAGGAACCTGGTGAAGCAGAGGACGCTGGAAGCTTAAGAGTAATTCCGGGGAGCTGGAGAGCTAGTTGGCAAGAAAAATCTCGACGGACCTGTTTTAGTCGGTTGAAAATTTTGTTTTCAAAATTTGACAATTCGTTAGAGCTCTAGTATTTTTTCCCATGATATTCGATCTTATTCCCGCTCGCCATCTTGATCGGGAGAGGAAGCGCCCCAGACCTCCGAGGAGATGGAGAGTGTCAGGGCAGGTTGTCGTTCGACTTTCTCGGCCTCCCACGGCCCTCAGCGGGCCCCCCAGGATCGTCAGAGCTCAAGATTGGGGACGAAGAGCAAGCCCTGGGACAAGGGTCGAGATTCCTTTGGATCGTGTGCAGATGGGTTTGATTGGCAGGTCGGCCCTGCCAAATCCAGGGTGCCCTTGCGCCATCTACACTCCTGGGGCAAGGGGAGCACTGTGGCGCCTCGTCGTGTTCGGGGGGGTCTTGCGTCCTCTCGCGTGCCCTCTCGAATCGAATCCGACTACATGGAACACGCCATGCGGCTAAGGCATTGAAGCAAGAACCACGTCGGGACCAGGAGAGGCGCTGTTTTAGTCAGGCCGTTGCTTACATCTAGATCGGGGGGCCTACTTGTGGCCGAGGCTAGCATTGGCCAGAAGACCCCCCTTTGCTTGTGGAGGTCGATCAATGGACAGGAAGCGTGCTGCCAAACAATTTCCAGATATCTCAAACACGTTTCGAACATGCCTTAAATTTGTAAACAAACATGTGCTCAACATGCTCAGAACATGTCATCCAGCATGTTAACCACAGCTGTCATTCTGTGATCGGAGAGTCAGAGTGCCCATTGTCACGGCGTCCACAACACTTTGCTGCTCCTCGATCAACGTGCCTTACAGCAGCGCGATCCCTGCAAAAGCAGATCCCTGGGGCATGCGCCACCACGGGGCCTCCGCGGGTCCCGTTTTGGGACCAGGTCCTGGCGCACGACGGCTCCCGGCCAGGCCTGGGGCCGACTGAGCCGCAGGATCCTTCGGGGCCCAAGGTGAGCCCCATGCATCTCAGCATCAGCATCAGCATCAGCATCAGCATCATCAGCATCAGCATCATCATCAGCAGCCTCATCATCATCATCATCATCATCATCATCATCATCATCATCATCATCATCATCATCATCATCATCATCGGTATCATCAGCATCATCATCGGCATCATCATCAGCATCATAATCATCGTCATCGACAGCATCAGCATCATCAGCAACAGCAGCACCGTCAGCAACAGCATCATCGAAAGCATCAGCATCATCAGCAGCCGCAGCACCATCAGCAACAACATCATCAGCAGCAATACCATCAACATCACCATCACCATCACCAACAAAAACACCAGCGTCAGCGTCAGCGTCAGCTTCATCAGCATCATCACCATCATCATCACCATCAGCATCATCAGATACTTCCCAATCTCCACAAGCACAGGCGACAGGGTAAGTTGGCTTTACCAGCGTACGCTCCCTTGGTGTGGACTGGCGCCATCATCAACAGCAATGTCAGCGTCAATGTCAGCATCAGCGTCAGCATCATCATCACCATCATCGTCATCATCGTCATCATCAGCTTTCGCATCAGCATCATCATCTGCATCATCATCAGCAGCAGCATCAACTTCATCAGCAGCAGCACCATAATCAACAGCATCATCAGCAGCAATACCATCAGCATCACCATCACCGTCACCATCACCAACATCAACACCAGCGTCAGCGTCATCAGCATCACCATCATCACCATCGCCATTATCATAGCCATCATCATCATCATCATCATCATCATCATCATCATCAGCATCAGCATCATCATCATCATCATCATCATCATCACAGCCTTCCCAACCTCCACAATGACAGGCGACAGGTAAGGTGGCTTTCCCAGCGTACGCTCCCTTGGTGGGGACTGGCGCCACAAAACGCGGAGGACACGGCACCCATCCCAGCCTAGGGTGCGTAGGTCGGGGTGGGTTGGCTTTATGTGGGGGTGGGGGTGGATTTATGTGCCCCAAAGTATCGACGCGGTGGCGACCCCAGCGCGGGCGTTCAAGGTTGAACGCCGCCGAACGATCCAAGCTATCGTGAAGTTGTGATCATTCGAAGTTGAACAATCCACACGGTGTCAGAAGCCAACGTCGAAGCCGGCAACACAACAACTTGTTGCAAGAGCAACCCAGGCCTTGGAAGGCCACCCTTCTGTTGTTCGCGTCGGGGCTCCACCTTGGAATGGTCTTCGCCCTGAGTGCCTCCACGGCGCCCCGAGGCCGCGGCGAAAGGACTCATTTTCTCGACCCGCGCTGCTTAGGTCACCCGGGGGCGCGAAGAGAATCGCGCTTGGCGCGTCGCGGCCGGCGCTTGGCAATTGCCTTTCTCCAATGCGGCTTCGCAAGGGCGCGAAGATGGCGGCGCGTCGCGAATCGCGGGGCGCGGCGCGTGAAGGTAGGCGACTGTACACGTTTGGACTGCGTGCGTTCCCCCCTCGCCCCAGAGGAGGCGCGGTGGAGCCTTGGCAGGCGCCAGCGGGCCACCGCTCTGAACGCGGCCCTGGTCGTCTCTCGCCTCCCTTCTTCCTCCATCCCGCACTTTGTTGTGTCCTCCTCCTCATGTTCCTCCTCCTCCTCCTCCGCTTCCTCTTGGTCGTCCCAGTGGGACCCGCTTGCGCGCCCATCCCTCTTGTGGTGCCCATTGCCCCACAGCGCACAAGCACAGCTTTTCACTGGGAATCGACGGCAGTGGCCCGGCGTGTAGCCTGTGCCTGGGCTTTTCTCTATGCCAGCGTTCCTGCCCACGCACCGCTTGGTATATGCTTGATCAGTCAGTCAGTCAGCCAGCTTGAGGCCACGGCCTCACCCACCTGGCCTGAGGTAGGGGCGGACATCTGTCCGCAGTCGTGGCCCGCCCCTTCCCTCCGTCCCGCCCGACCCAGTCCCTGGGACCGGTTTTTCATCCTGGGTCGTTTTTGATGACGCTCCCGAGGCCCCGCGAGGGCCCCGCGAGGCCGAAGATAGCAACGAACCCCCGGCCGCGATTTTTTCATGACCCGAAGGGGTCTGGGCTCTGGGACGACCCCTACTGTTGCCCCTCGGGCGGAGCGGGGGTCGATGGTCCTCAGGACGTGTGTTAGCCCAATGTGTGTGTTGCCCCGATCGGCTCCGCCGGTCGCACGCAGCCTGCCCCGGCCCTCATTCACACCGCCTTCGTCGCACCGCAGGGCTGCCGTGAACCACCACTGTTTGGCGTTGCAGGCGGACCGAGGTATGAGATCGAGGTCGGCTCGGGGAGGGTGCCCTGGGGCTCTTCGTGCTTTTGGGATGTTCCCTGTGCATCCTGGGGAGAGGAGCTCTGGGTGCTCTGTGTTCTTTCGGCTCGCGGGGGGCCTCATGCTCTTGCCCTGGGCACGATTTTGACACGTCCTGGGCACGATTGTGACACACGTCCTGGGGCTCTCCGGACAGGAGCCTCGCCCGGGAGGGTCAGATGGAGGCGGCGCCGCCCCACGGAGAGTCTGCGCAGCTTCCGCCCTGGGCCGGTGGGCGTCCATCCCGATGCCCTTCGGTCTGCCTGCCGACTCGATGTGCTTCGATGTCCGCTTCGGCTTTCCGACTCGACGTGTTTCGAGTGCCGCTTCGCCTTTCCGACTCGACTTTGGTCAGCCCCGCGCGCCAAAGGGGGTGGGAGGGCTTCTCAGAGGCACCCCTGCGTCTCGGAAGGCGCGGGCCTTGTCCACAGATGCAGGGCCAGCGCCTCCTGAGACGCAGCCTCCTTCGAAGAAGCCTCCCCCCCTCCCCCTTCCCAGACGTGCGACGTGTGGATGTCTGTCGATGCGCGCAGCCTGGGAGCCCCGATCCGTTCCCACGGGCCGGTTTCTCATCCTGAGTCGTTTCTTCACGGTCGTGGGGCCCAGGGAGGGCCTCGGCGGCCGAGCACCCCCCCCCCAAAAAAAAAACAGCACCCTCTGCGCGCCGTCAGCCCTCGCCCCAGGTGCCCCCGGGATGCTCGTGGTGGCCCAGGCGGCCTCCAGAGCACCCCTCGCGAGGCCCAGAGGGCCCCGCCGGGCTCCAGAACGGAGCGAGAACCTGGGGGCACTCTGGGTCCAGGGCACCTCTGGCAACCCCCGAGAAGTCCTCCTCCTCGCTCACCGCAGGCCGTTTCGTCGCCAGATGTCCTTTTCAACCGCGTCGGCAGATGCCCTTTTCCAGCACGGTTAGAAGAAGAACAACGGGAACAAAAAACACAAACTGTCGGAGTTCCGTGCGGATTTCTTGGAGTTGCTTTGGAGCCCCCTGGTGGCGCCTCCACCGCCGCCCCTGGCGCGCTCCGCGCGCCAGAGAGGGGGCCCAGCGCCGAGAAAGATGCGAGCAGGCGGCCGAGGAGGAGATGGGGAAGAAGCGGCGCGGGGAAGCGCCCTGTGTCTCACGATCGGTTCCGTGCCGCACTCGCGGGCTGGACAAGTTTTGACCCCTCCTAATTACCAGGTCGGACGAGTGGCGGGAAATAACGGGGAAGGCGGGGGGGCAAGCCTGGGGCCCGACAGCAGCTGCCCCCACCCTCCACGGGAGTACCAGGGCTCGTTTCCCTTGTGTTTTCACAAGGTTTCCGCGTCCTGGGCCTCGGAGGCCGCCGCGACGGCCCCAGACATGTTCCAGATCCTCGGCGCGGGCTCCAAGACCATTCCGCAGAGGGCTCCAACAGGCTCCTGGGCAGCCCAAGAGGGCTCCAGGACGGCTCCAGAAACGACTGCGGGCTCTCGTTTTTCCGGTGTTTCTGCCGAGTTTCGGTGCCTCCGGCCTCCGAGGTCGCAGTGGTAGGCCCAGACATCTTGAGGGCCCACGGACATGGTCCAAGGTCTATTTCCCAGAGGCCGCCAGCAGGCTCCAGGCTAGCCCAAGAGGGTCCCAAGATGGCTGCAGGAGTGGGTGCCGGCCCTCATTTACCTTGTGTTTTTAAAACCTGGGCCCTCGGAGCCCGCCGCCATGGGCTCAGACATCGTGGAGGCCCTGGGAGGGAGCTTCATGACCAATCCCCCAGGGGGCTCCAACAGGCCCAAGGCCAGCCCAAGAGATCCCCAAGAGGGCTCCAGGAGGAGCCCCAGCGCGAGGTCACGGAAGCAGAACCCCAAGTTTGCGTTCGAAAGGCCTCCCAGGAAGGACCAGCAGAGGAGGAGCAGAAGCAGGAGCAGGTGCTTCCGCACACAAGCTCGCATTAGGAAGACGACGGCCAGGAGAGCGCGGCAGCAGGGATCTGCGGAAAACGAGCACGAGGAGGAGGAGGAGGGGGAGAAGGAGAAAAGCACCAGTGCTTCTGCCGAACGCGTTCGGGCGAGACTCGTCTGGAACGCGTCGCTAACGAGGACGAGACTCGTCTGGAACGCGTCGGCTAACGAGGACACATACTGAGACCGGAGGAGAGGAGGAGGAGGAGGAGGAGGAGGAGGAGGAGGAGGAGGAGGAGGAGGAGGAGGATGATACTCGCCAGTGCAAACCGAAGTCGTAAGTGATACCCATCTGCTTCGTGAGAGCCGATACGCTTGATGCACGCTGCTGGAGGCTGCAGCGCGAGACTTGAGCTCTGTAGGGTCACAGTGTAGTCTCCAGCTTACAAGCGCTACGGGTTCTCAGCATGTGGGGCCTCCTGGGGCTCTGGGGGGCCTTCTGGGGTCCTCCTGCCAGTCTCGCGCGCCGGGGCCCTCGCGGTGTCCGTTTGGGCTGGACGAGGACGAGGACGAGGAAGAGGAGGAGGAGGAGGAGGAGGAGGAGGAGGAGAACGAGGAGGAGGAGGAGGAGGAGAGCGCCATCGACAGGGAAGGTGGGGGCCACGAGTTCCGCTGGCTCGACGACGTCCGCGTCGCCCGCGCCCGCCCCCTCACTCTTATCCGCAATTGCGGGGTGCTATGTATTGTGAGCTTATTGAACCGTCTCGGAGCGTCGGAAGCTCGACAAGGCGAGAACGTCCAAATCCTACAGCGACGCACGAAGGAACGACATCGAGGTGAACCCTGTAGCGTGGGAAATTTCGACGTCAATCTCAAAACTGGCTTGCCCTATAGGAGTCCTAGCTCATCGTAAGTAATTTGTCTTTAGCCCCCCCCTTTTTTCCCATGGCATCCCCCGTGTTTCTCATGCCCCCCCCTGTATTTCCCAATGACACTTGCTTGCTTGCTCTTGCCCGCTTGCTCTCGCTTGCTTGCTCTTGCTTGCCCTTGCTTGCTTGCGCTTGATCGCTGGCTCTTGCTTGCTTGTTATTGCTCGCTTGCGCTTGCTTGCTTCCGCTTGCTTGCTTGCGCTTGCTTGATTTTGTTCCTCCCGTTATCCTCCCGTCCTGTTCCTGCCCTCCTTTCGTCCTCCTCCCATCCTCCTCTCGTCCTCCTCTTATCCCCCTATCTATGATTGAGGCAACGCTGGCTGATAAGGTTTTGCACATAGCTCCACTCGGTCTTTTAAAGTGTAGCATTTTTCATCTCAGTGATTTGACGGACAGTCTAAACGTGGAATGTCCATATTGATACGCCAAAAGGGGATCTCACTGGTCATGCCCCCCCGAGGATGCGACGAGGGAGAGAGAGAGAGAGAGAGAGAGAGAGATGGAGAAAGAGAGAGAGAGAGAGAGAGAACCACATTTCTGTAGGTGTATAGATTCAAATGCGTATATATACATACAGAGAAAGAGGGAGAGAGAGAGAGAGAGAGGAAAGAAAGGGGAGAGAGAGAGAGAGAGAGCGACACATATGGATAGAGAGAGAGAGAAAGAGAGAGAGAGAGAGAAGGAGAGAGGGAGAGGGAGAGGACATCACGCGTGGATCATGTGGAAGACATCGTATGTTCGTGTCGACAGTTCGACGCCGTAGTATGAGCCCCTTGGGGGCACAATCCGTTCGTCTTGACCACCTCGCGCATGTTCCGCACAATTTGTGGACGACTGTGGAGCGCGCCTGAATTTCACGTGATCTTTATGTAGATGAATATGGTTACGAAGATGTTTTATGTCACGGTGTTTGGTTCGTTCATGTCAACGAAGGTTTTCTGGAAGACGTTATCATCGGCATCTTCGGCTTGCACGAGGGACGTCCACGCTTAGAGCCTCTTTAGGTACGTGACGATGTTAATCCTCCAACGTGGCAACGCAACGCAAAACAACGTGAGGCAACGCAATGAAAAGCAACGCGCGCCAATGCCAAGCAATTCCAAACAACGCAATGCAATACAATGCAAAGCAATGCGAAGCACTGCGAAGCTATTTCAAAGCAACGCGCTGCAATACAATGCGATAGCAAAACACAGCAATGCAAAGACATGCAGAACAATGCAAAGCAAGGCACAGCAATGCATAGCAGCGCAAAGCAACGCAAAGCAACGCAACGCAGTGCAACGCAATGCCATGCAATGTCCAGCAATGCAACGTAATGTAAAACAGTGCAAATCAATGTAACACGATGCGAAGCAATACGAACCAATGCAAAGCAACGAAAAGCAAGGCGAGCCAATGCAAAGCAATGCCCAGCAATGCAAAGCACTGCGAAGCAATGCGAAACCATGCGAAACCATGTGGTTGCAATGCACTGTAATACGATTGCAATGCAACGCGAGGGGGTGCAACCAGGCGGCGCAGACGGGCGCGGACGAGGCCGCCGGGGCCGCAAAGTGGCCGTTTCCTGTATAAAGATGGTGCGACGACGGGGTTGAACGTGGCCGCCGGGACCGCGTTCGGGCGCAGTTCCATTGAAGAGAATGAAGAACGCCTGAGTGCAAGCAATGTTTGGGGCAAGCATGCGACAAGAAATAATATTATTTACAAGGAGCGAGTATTAGCCAGTGTGGGCCCTAAACAGTGCGTTTCTAGCAAGCTTCGTGGTGCAATCTATGTGGCAATCCGTGTGGTGTGCTCTATCTGGTGCAAGATATCCGGTGCAATCTGCGTTGTTCAATCTATGTGGTGCGATCAACGTTGTGCAGCCTGCGTGGTACAATATGTGTTGCACAATCTATGTGCTGCAATCTCCGTGGTGCAATCTATGTGGTGCGCCCTATGTTGTGCAATCTACGTGAGGCTATATATATAAATTGGGCAGTCTCTGCGTTGTAATATTTATATGTGAAGCGATCTATGTTTGCAATATATTGTGAGCGATCCATTTGCTGCAGCCTTTGTGGTGCAATCTATGTTAGGCAATATCTGTGGGGAAATATGGGTGGTGCAATAGATGTGATGCAATCTATGCGGTGCAAGCTGTGTGGCGCAGTACATGTCGCGCGATCTATGTGGTGTGATTCGTGTTGTGCAATCTATGTGGTGTGATCTATGTTGTGCAATCCATTTGGTGCGATCAATGTGCAGAGAGCGCCCCTCCCCGCCGAGCGGCTGGGTGACGCTGGCCACAGCGCCTTCCAGCCTTCATCACATTTCCACATCATGCTATCGCGAATGGCCTGCCTGCTCTTGTGTTTGGCGGTGCTCTTCGCTCACCACATTCGCAGGGCCACTGCAACGGCCTCCAGGGGCAGAGGAACTGACTTTGGGAGGAGCGGTACCTTCAATTGCTTGCACCCAGATTTCGCTAGGGAGTGCATGGGCAACGTGACTCAAGAATTTAAGCTGGTGTACACACATTGCATATAACACGCAGCTTCAAACGTGATCTGCTTCGTGCCTGGCGCGTTCGAGCATCGGGTATACAAGCAAACATGCATCATACAACAAGGCCAGACACCACTGAACAAGCACGGGGGTATGCACGCAGCCATGCAAACAATCACATTGCAAACCAGTCACTGCAATAAGCAACCAAGATGTAGGCGCAACGCACTACGACTTCAGGTGTACATCCACAGGAAACTGCACATGAACACTACCTTGAGGCGGCTGCCACGAACCCACCCGCCAAGATTGGTCGAGACCTCCTGCTGGCAAGCCTATCTACCCATCCCGCCACCGTGCCTGGGTTATCGGTCAGAGGCCCCAAGGATGCTTGTGAGGATCTCTTGGGAGACCTCTCGGAAGCCTCTTGGAGGCGTTTTTTTGGGGGCGTCTCGGGGTCTCTTGGGGGCTTCTTGGGGTCTGACTTGGGCCTCCCGCGGCCTCTTGGGGGCCTCTGAAGGGCACTTCGGGGGCCTCTGGGGTGATCTTGGGTCAACTTGGGCGGAGGGCCCAGATGGCAGTTCGTGCTCTCCCTCGTGGGCCCCTCTCTGGGCTGAGGCGGTGCACGGCAAAATCGGAAGACAGCCAGTGGATTCTGACGGTTCGGGCCTCCTGGGCCGCCTCCAGGACGGCCCAGGACGGCCCAGGAGGCGCCCGCGAGGGCTCCCCAGGGCGGTCCTCGGGGCCATGTCTGCCCGTGCTGGGCACGCGTGTTCCCGAGCCACGCGCGCGTGGCTTCGTGGGGGAAGTCGCGCGGGCCTTGTGGACGTCGATTGGGTGGAGAGGAAGCGTGCTGCCAAGCAGGCCGCGGCGACAGAGGGTCGGGGAGCGGAGCCAGCCTCCGGGTGTTGTGGGCGGCGTGCGGCGCTATCCGCTGCAGCGACAGGGGGGGGGGGGGGCACATCGGAGGAGGAAAGACGCCACAAACATAACACTTTGGGCGCTCCGCGCAGATCTCTTGGATCCGCGATGGCGTTCCAGATGTGTAAAGGATGTTTCAAGCATGCTTCACACACGTGCGGAACATGTGAAAGACGTGTTCGGGACATGCTTCCTGCAGTTTTTGAGCACGTTCAGAGTTCGATGATAGGACTGTTAGGGTGTCCACTGTCGTGGCATCCACGGGGAGAGTCGCACGAGCCAGTCCCACGAGCGCCCTGGAGCGCGGGAGAGCGACCGGCATGCCGGGCGGCGGGCCCCTGAAAGAGCACCTGCAAGGTCTGATCCAGAGAGCTCGAAGGGACCCGAAGACGCTCCAGTTTGTGCCTCGGGGCAAGGAAGCGGGTTCATCCTTGTGGAGTTCGATTAGTGGAGGGGAAGCATGTTGCCAAATATTTTCCAGTTGCCTAAGAAATGTTTCAAGCATGGTTTAAACGTGTAAAAACATGCTTGAAGCATTTTGATCACATGTTTTACACGCTGTAGAACATTACAGAGTGCCCATTGTCATTGCGTCGACAAGTTTATACATGGGCAGTAGCACTATATAGAAAGGTATGGGATTTGCTCTGCACTTTGTGCGTAAGATCAAATGTCAAGCCCTGCTTAGTCTATAATCAGCTCTGCTCTGAATTCTATGATGTGTACATGCTCTCTCGTCTGTGCTATATACTAACTATCGCATTGTGGCACATCTCCGTCCATAGATATCTTGAAATATCTTCTCTATATGCCTGCATATGTATATAAGCAGATATGGCCGTTGCCACAAGTGCTCTCCCTTTTTCTATCTTCCGTCTCTCGCTCTCTCTCTCTCTCTCTCTCTCCCTGTCTCTCTCTCTCTCTCTCTCCCTGTGTCTCTCTCGCTCTCCCTCTCTCTCTCTCTCTCCCTCTCTCTCTCTCTTTCTCTCTCTCTTCTCCCCTTTACTTCTGCTACTGACTTGTGGATGATTCAAGAGTCGCTTTGCCGCCTACTTTCAAACTCCTGTTGGAGAGGCTTCCGCCTTTCCGCCGACCCCAGAGAGAGATGTGCGGCTTCCGCGTTCTCCTCGTCGTGCTGTCTGCGTACAGCTGCTGCGGATCCGGCCCCCTCCTTCTCTGCGGTCTTGGAGGCCTCTTGGGCCGCCTCCGGGCCCTGCGGAGCCTGCGCGCCGTGGCCACGGGGGTCGTTCCGCCGACGCCAGCAATTGCGAAGGAATAGGTGCACGAAGAGCCGTTGGCCTCGATGAGTCCGATTGCGCAGCTTTCTGTTCCTGTGTGTTCGCGAGTTCTTGTTCGGACACGCGTGGTGTTGATGCAGACGAGCTGGCGCAGGAAGCAGCCGCGGCGGCCGCAGCTCCCGCGGCCTGCTGCCCGGCGCGGCATCGGGGCCGACATCATGCGTGTTCACGAGTTTTTGTGCGAACACGTGGTGTTGATGCAGAGCAGCTGGCGCAGGAAGCAACCGCGGCAGCTCGGGCTCCCGTGGCCTGCCGAGGAATGCCCTGCGCGGCATCGCGACCTACAGCGGGGGGAGGGCGAGGATGTGGAGGTGGAGGGTAACATGAGTATGAGGAGGGGGTGAGGGGGTGTAGTAGGTATGATGCGCGGCGGCTCTGCGCGCGAGGCGCGGAAGCATGACGGCGCAGCGTCTCGAATTTCGACCTCGCCAGCGCAGGCTGGCTGGAGCCAGTGAAGTTTCGTTTATCTTTGACTGTCCTGGCTGGCTGGCTGGATGCCTGGCCGCTCGGCGCGGGTGCGCCCCCCCTGCTTCCTCGTCCTCTTGCTTCCCTGCTCAGCCTGCGTGGGCACTGCGGCGCAGCGTTGCCGGCGGGCACTTGGCTTCCTCAATGCCGGCCAGCAGGGGCATTGAGTGTAGTCGTACGCGCGTGCGCCGGACGGCGCTGGCGTTGGCTTGCGCTCTTGAGTCTGAACTCCTCTCGCGGTGGAGGAGGAGGAGGAGGAGGAGGAGGAGGAGGAGGAGGAGGAGGAGGAGGAGGAGGAGGAGGAGGAGGAGGGGGAGGGGGGGGAAGATGACGCGGAAGGTGAGGAGGAGAACCGCGACGGGAGTTGAACACGCCACGGTGCGTGCCACGGGCCTCGATGCGTTCCTTTGCCGCAAGTGCTGCACCGCCGCCGCTATTTTTTGTTTCGGACTTTCCACAAGCTTGCAGTCGACGCCCACAGACGAGCGGCCCTAGGCACCCACGGGAGCCCCAGCAACGCGTAGCGCCCTATTATTCTACAATTTTCAACTACCCACTGCCACAGAAATTATCCAGCCATTCCAATACCTCGCTCAATGCAGCGACGGGCTCGCCCGTGGGATGGAGTCCCCGCAGTCTCCGTGTTTGTTGAGGTGCCGCGAGCATCTGCAGTTGTCGAGCACCATCAGCAGACGGGGCCCAACTTGTTGGTGTGTTTGTTTTCCTTCCCCTCCTCCGCCTTCACCCCCCCTCCCCCGATTGAGGGGTGCTGCTCGTGCACGCCGCGCATCGTACGGCCTTTTGGCTACCCAGTTTGAGTCTGCCAGGGCCCTCGCGCCAGATCCTTCGCCCGGTCCTCCCAGCGCGTCGTGTCCATCCAGTGGGCTCCGAGACTTCCACCGAAAATGGTGATACATGATCTGCCAGTTGTTATAACATGTGATTCCTTTTGCCCTCACGTCTCACACCGCCTGTCACTGTAATTTATATTGGCTCGAAGTGCGCCGGCAGCGGCGCAATCCATATATTACCGAGCCGTCGCGACAGCAGGCAGTGCTCAAACAGTACTGGCTCGGGCTGCACCTTGTATTGAAAAAATACATCTAGCGAGTCAGGCATCAGTCAGGGACTTGCAGTGGCACATCCTCCAGACCATGGCTAACCCAAACCCGCTGTGCGTTGTGGAAGTCCCCTTGCCTGCCCTTCAGTTTCTTGGCCCAGGGGTTAGTCCTCCCGCTCCTCTGGTCTGGTCCTCCCGCTCTTGCTGTCTGGTCTTCCCGCTCCTCTTGTTGGTCTGGTCTGTTCCTCCCGCTCATCTGGTCTGGTCCTCCCGCTCTTGCAGATGTTACGGCTTGCGCCGCACCGCCGACCTCTTTGGGGGCCCTTGATGGTTTCTTGCTGGTTCGTCGTTGTAGCAGCCTCTGGGAGCTGCGCGACCTTTCGAAAGAACGACACCATGCTGACGAGGGGTGTGGTCAGACACGTAGGGATCATGTTGGGGTTTCTGAGGACCTTATAATCGAAGACGCCTACGGCGAATCACTGCCGCCCAGTGCCTTTTTGGAAACGCCTATGTGGCCGAACGTTGGGCTAGAGCTTGGCCAAACTATCGGGCCATGAGTTCCCCGAGTCGGTTTGGAAAGCCTTCGGGGAACACGTGGGGGATAATGGACACAAAGAGGAAGAGGACTAGAACGAGGAAGAGGAAGAGGAAGAGTCGGAGGAGGAGGCTTCTTGGGAGCCTCTTCGGGCACTCTTGGGGCCTGCTGGGAGCATCCTGAGTGCCTCTTGGGGGCCTCTTGGGGGCCTCCTGCTGGGGGCCTTTGGGGACCTCTTGGGGGCCTCTTTGGCCGTCTTAGAAAATTCTTGGTCGTCGGGGGCCGTCTTGGAGGTCTCTCTGAACCGACTTGGGGTCCTCTTGGGGCGCCTCAGGGCCATCTTGGAAGCCTCTTCGGCCGTCTTGGAACCCTCTTAGGGCCGTCTTGGGGACCTCTTGGGCCGTCATGGGGCCATCTTGGAGCCCTCGTGAACGATCTTGGCGCGACCTTGGGGGCCTCTTGGGCCGTCTTCGGCCGACGGAAAGCCGAAAAGGCGCAAATGCCAAAATCTTTCAAACACCATAAGAACATCAATGATTTGTTCCCTCTTCGGGCCTCCCTTGAGGACCTCTTGGAGGCCTCATGGGCCGTATTGGAGGCCTCTTGGGGGCCTCTTGGGCCATTTTGAGGCCGTCTTAGGCCGTCTCGAGTGCATCTTGGCTCGTCTTGGAGGCATCTTGGAGCCATCTTAGCCGTCTTGGAGGCCATCTTGGTCGTCTTAGACGCATATTGGCCGTCTTGGACGCGACAGGGGGAACCGCCCAGGCATTGTCCCAGACCCCAGCGGGGCGGGCCGAAACCCCATGAGGAGATCTTTTGGAAAAAGAACCAAAACCAAAACCGAAAGGATCCAGCACGCCAGGCACCCCTGTGATGAATCAACAGGGGGCGGCGGATTTAATGCTCTTCGGCCCATGCCGCCACCGGGCCTGGGTTGTGGGTCAGAGTCCTCCAGGATGTTTCTTCTCTTCGGAACGCTCTTGGGGGCCTCTGGGAGGGCAGTTTTGATGCCTCTTAGGAGTTTCTTGGGGTTCTCTTGAAGCGGGGCCTCTGTGGGGCTTCCTGGGTGCCTCTTGGGGACCTCTGAGAAGCTGATAGGGGGGCTTTTTTATGATAGCTTTCCGAAAGGATTTCGAACGATTTGTGAAAGGATCCTGGAAGGCCCCGTTGGAAGGTTGATGGGGGGCTTATACATATAACGGCGCACCGGGTCCGGGGGCCCGGGGCCGGGACCTCGACCGCAAATGTGCACCCCGGGGGGCCCGGAGGCTCGTCGGGGCTTGCCGGAGGCCTCCCCGGTCAGACAAGACGGCCCCAGAAACGCCCAAGACGGCCCAAGAAACTTCCAAGAGGCCTCCAAGAGGGCTCCGAGATGCTGAAGATGGCCTCCAGACGTCCAAGGACGCCCCCCAAGACGCCCCAAGAAGCCTCCAACATGCGTCCCAAGAGGGCCCCTAGACGCAAAAATTGGCCCATTCCCTTCGTAAAACGTACATTTTTCACAAAGTTGCCTTTTGGGCTTTCCGACGTTACAGGACGGCCCAAGAGGCGCCCAAGACCGCCCCAAGACGGCCCAAGAAGCTTCCAAGAGGGCCCCAGGACAGCCCAAGAGGGCCCCAAGACGGCCCAAGAGGCGCCCAAGATGGCCCAAGAGGGCCCCAAGACGGGCCCAAGAGGGGGCCCAGAGGGGGACCACGAACCGCAAGCTCGAGCCTTCCGCCCCAAGAGGCCGCCAGGAGGCCCCCAGGAGGCCCCTCAAGAGGCCCCAGGAGACCCCAGACGTCCAAGGACGCCCCCAAGAGGCCCCAAGAAGCCTCCAACATGCGTCCCAAGAGGGCCCCTAGACGCAAGAATTTGCCCATTCCCTTCGTAAAACGTACATTTTTAACAAAGTCGCCTTTTGGGCTTTCCGACGTTACAGGACGGCCCAAGAGGCGCCCAAGACCGCCCCAAGACGGCCCAAGAAGTTCCCAGAGGGCCCCAGGACAGCCCAAGAGGGCCCCAAGACGGCCCAAGAGGCGCCCAAGATGGCCCAAGAGGGCCCCAAGACGGGCCCAAGAGGGGGCCCAGAGGGGGACCACGAACCGCAAGCTCGAGCCTTCCGCCCCAAGAGGCCGCCAGGAGGCCCCCAGGAGGCCCCTCAAGAGGCCCCAGGAGACCCCAGACGTCCAAGGACGCCCCCAAGAGGCCCCAAGAAGCCTCCAACATGCGTCCCAAGAGGGCCCCTAGATGCAAAAATTGGCCCATTCCCTTCGTAAAACGTACATTTTCAACAAAGTTGTCTTTTGGGCTTTCCGACGTTACAGGACGGCCCAAGAGGCGCCCAAGACCGCCCCAAGACGGCCCAAGAAGCTTCCAAGAGGGCCCCAGGACAGCCCAAGAGGGCCCCAAGACGGCCCAAGAGGCGCCCAAGATGGCCCAAGAGGGCCCCAAGACGGGCCCAAGAGGGGGCCCAGAGGGGGACCACGAACCGCAAGCTCGAGCCTTCCGCCCCAAGAGGCCGCCAGGAGGCCATCAGGAGGCCCCTCAAGAGGCCCCAGGAGACCCCCAAGAGGCCCAAAGGAGGCCCCGAGAAGCCCCAAATCGGCCCCCAAAATGCTTCGAACCTGCTTCCAGGAGGCCCCCGACAGGTTCAGAGGCTCCCGAGAAGCTACGTCAAACTCCCAGCGAGCGGCCGGACGAGGCCCCCCACAAAATCACAAGAGGGTTCCAGTATTTGTATCCTTCAGCGCTCTCTGGCCTTTTTCCCCCTGCCCCCTTCCCTGCGTGACCCGGGAGGCCCCGGGCGGCCCCCAAGAGTCCTCCAACATGGCTCCAAACGCTTCCAAAAGCACTCCCACGAGGGCCCCAGCAGGCCAAACATTGATTTTTTCAATAGTCTTGGAGGGTTGGCCTTCTGATCTCGGCGGCTGTCCGACGCTCCTAGGCGGCCCAGGAGACCTCCGAGACCGCTCCCAAACAGCTCCAGAAGCGCCCAAGGCCGCCCCGAGGCGGTCCCAGAGGGCCCAAGGCTGGCCCAAGAAGCGCCCAGGGCCGCCCACGAGGGCCCCAAACAGGCCCGAAAGGTGTCCAAGAGACGGACCGCGCTCGGAAAACCCAGGGCTTCCGCTTCAAGAGAGCCCCAGGGGGCTTCAGATAGCTCCCAAGAGGCTTCAAACATGGCTCAGGACGCTTCCAGGAGCACCCCCCAAGAGGGTCCCAACAGGCCAAAATCGCTCGTTTGACTCAGGAATTGGAGGATCTTGGCCTTCTTGTCTGTTCGGATTTCCGACGCTCCAATGGGGCCCAGCGCGCCTCCAGGTCCGTTCCCAAACAGCCCTGGGCGGGCCCGGGAAGCCCCAGGGAGCCCGCGAGACCGGCCTTGCGCAACCCAAGAGTTCCTCGGCAGGATAGTCAGGGAGGGGGGGAGAGCGGGGGGGCCTCTGGCGCCCCGTGCTCCAGGAACGCTCCTCCGGAACATGGCGTGCGAACGATGAGGATCGGGGATCCCAATAAGCAAAAATCGTAGATTTCCTTTGGGGAAACTGATATTTTGGGCGTGTTTGCCTTTTGGGCGTCCACTGCGCCAGGGGGCGCCAGGTGCGACAGGTGCGACAAGTGCGCCCGCAGGGGACAGGGAGGCCTCAAAGTGGTCCGCGTAGGACGTACCTCTGCTGGGCCTCCCAGGAACTTACGAAAGTGGCGACAGTTGCCAGATCGCAGCCCCGCAGGGGACAGGGAGGCCTCAAAGTGGTCCGCGTAGGACGTACCTCCGCTGGGCCTCCCAGGAACCCACGAAAGTGGCGACAGTTGCGCAGATCGCAGCCCCGCAGAGGACAGGGAGGCCTCAAAGTGGTCCGCGTAGGACGTACCTCCGCTGGGCCTCCCAGGAGCCCACGAAAGTGGCGACAGTTGCGCATATCGCAGCCCAGCAGGGCACCGCGAACACAGGAGAGAAGAAGGAGGAGAGGGCGGGAGGTGGATACCACAGTGCTCTATTCAAAACGAGTACCCAACACAAGGAGGGTTTGGAAAAAAGGGAATGCCCAGAATTCCAGTTTTTTTTGTTTTTTTTTGTTTTTGTTATCTCTCTCTCTCTCTCTCTTTTGTTTTTTCTCCAATATATATATATATAGAGAGATATAGTGGGACTCTGACTCGGAGATCCCGCACATCCCCTGACATTTGGCCAGTACCGCGCCTCCCGGCTTCCCGGGGGACCCCCAAGACGCCCAAAGACAGCCCAAGACGACCCTAAGGAGTCCCCAGAGCGTAAAGAACGGCCCAACACGCTCCCGCGCAGCCCGAGACACGGCTCTCCAGGCCTACAGGAGGCCTCCAGAACCCCCAGGGGGTCCGGAAGAACCAACACCCCTGAGGAGCCGGGCTAACAAAACCCACGAGGCACAAACAAAACACAGCGCCGAACGACGCCGAGGAACTGGAAAAAATGGACATCCCACAATTCCTTTTTCTTGTTTTTCAAGTTTGGCCCCCGGTCTACTCTCGCACAACACACCACAATTCAGACCCCGTCACCTCCCCAAAAAAACCCAGGAAGCATTTGAGGGCCCCAGATCGTTGAATACCGAAAGGAAATGAATTAATGATTTCTGCGTTTCCGCATTTCCCTTCTATACGATTCCGAGGCTTGCGCAGGGCCTCCAAGGGAGTCCTTGGACGCAGGAAACGACCAAAATGAGATTACATTATTTGGCCGATCAAGCCTAGCTAGATCTTGAGCGCGCGCGAAGCGCGCGCGATGTGTGTGTGTGTGTGTGTGTGTTTTTTTTTTGTTTTTCTCTCTCTCTCTCTCTCTCTCTCTCTCTCTCTCTCTCTCTTTCTATATATATATATATATATACTCTCTCTCTCTCTCTCTCTCTCTCTCTCTCTTATAGAATGGATAGGGGGTCCCGGGCACCCCAAAGTGCACTGATCTATCTTCTGGCCGTTTCGGGCTCGGCGGGGGGCGCCAAACAACGTCAAAGGGGGGCAAGAGGGCGCCAAGATGGCCCAAGAACGCTTTAAGAGAGCCCAAGACCGCACAAGAGCGTTTCAGAATTGGTCCAACATGGCTTAAAGACAGCCCGAGAGTGCTTCAAGACGGCCAAGATGCTCTCAAAAGGACTCCCACGAGGCACTCAGGAGGCGAACAAAGTGTTATTTTCGATGGTTTTTGACGGTTTTTCGTGTTCTCGCTGTTTCGTGTTTCCGACTGTCCAAGACAGCCCACGAGGGCCCAGAAATCAGCTCAACGCGGCCCAAGAGACACCCAAAAAGGGCGCCACGACGGCGCAAGAGAGCCCCAAGACGGCCCAAGCGCGCCCCCCAAGACGGCCCACGAGGCGCTCAAGATCGCCCAAGAGGGCCCCAAGACGGCCCCAAGAAGGGCTCAAGAGGGGGAACACGAACCGACAATTCGAGCCTTCCGCCCCAAGAGGCCTCCAGGAGGCCCCAAGAGGCCCCCAACAGAGCCCAAGAGGCCCCCCAGAGGCCCCCTAGGTGCCCCACGAGGCCCCAGAGGCCCCAAAGAGGCCGCAACAGAGGCCCCAAGAGCACCCCAAACGGCCTCCAAAACATACCGGTGCATAGCAAAGGACCGCCTAGCCTATCGTGGCATCGCAGCGTTGCATGACATGGCATGGCACGGCACAGCACGACATAGCTAACCGTGTCAATGCATATCACAGTATGGTTCAGCATACCATCGTATTGCATTCCATAGCAGTGTTTAGCTGAGCCTCACACTGCAAGTCACGACGTAACATTGCCCAGCATGGCCTGGCATCTCATGACGCACCGTGGCGTACTATGGCATTCCAATGCGCATACATTACTAGAACAGCACCGTACTGCTCTGCGCAAGAGTAAACCGTGAACATACAAATATCACACCCCCGTTGTTGCTCTTACTGTCGTCCTGTTTATTTTAGCCTAGCAGTTCATAACATGGCATAGCATTGCATTGCATTGAATAGCACGGTATGCCGTGTCTGTGCATACCGTGTAACGCGGTAGCATCGTTCTTCATAGGAAACATCGCATGATATGGCTCAGCGTATCATCCAACATATTACCATAGCATTTCACAGCACAGCATGGCATGGCATGCAATGCGCACTGTACGGTATATCATGTTATTGCATTGCATACTGCATAGTGGCATTGCGCTTTATAGCGTAGCATGGCATATCATGGCGTTCCATAGCATAGTGCAACATGGCGCTGTAGCGCTGCATTTTTCCTGGCCCATAGCTTGGCGACAGATCACCGGTCGACCGGTCGATGAGAGCGGAGGAGGAGGACTAAGGAAGGGGCAGAAGGAAACATATGATGTTGACCTGCATTTGCATCTAAGGGGTAAATCGACCAGCAGGTCCCAGGCCACGCCAGTGGGGATAGGGATCGGTTAAACGATGCCCAGTTTGCCTCCTCCTGCTGCTCCTCGAGCCGACGGTCGGGGGGCGCGTTGTCGGCGCGCGCCCCGCGGGCTCGGAGGAGCAATGCTTTGTGGTGCAGAGTGCCGCGAGTGTCGATCCTAGCCGCAGGGGAGAATATGGCGTTTTTTCTGCATATTTGCACGTGCGGGTTCCTTGACACGAGTTTCATTGATTGCCCCAAGTGCTCCGCAGCCACGCTCATAGCATAGTGCAACATGGCGCTGTAGCGCTGCATTTTTCCTGGCCCATAGCTTGGCGACAGATCACCGGTCGACCGGTCGATGAGAGCGGAGGAGGAGGAATAAGGAAGGGGCAGAAGGAAACATATGATGTTGACCTGCATTTGCATCTAAGGGGTAAATCGGCCAGCAGGGCCCACGCCACTCCAGTGGGGATAGGGATCGGTTAAACGATGCTCAGTTTGCCTCCTCCTGCTGCTCCTCGAGCCGACGGTCGGGGAGCGCGTTGTCGGCGCGCGCCCCGCGGGCTCGGAGGAGCAATGCTTTGTGGTGCAGAGTGCCGCGAGGGTCGCTCCTAGCCGCAGGGGAAAAATAAGTGCTCCGCAGCCACGCTCATAGCATAATGCACAATGGCGCTGTAGCGCTGTATTCTTCCTGGCCCATAGCTTGGCGACAGATCGCCGGTCGACCAGTTAAGCGCGCGCGAAGAGCATTCGTGGTTCTAGGGTCCCGGGGCCCCCAAAGTGCACTGATGTGTTTTCCGGCCGTTTCGGGCCCAGCGAAGGGCGCCAAAAAACATCAAAGGGGGCCGAGAGACGTTCAAGAGGGCGCCAAGATGGCCCAAGAGCGCTCCAAGAGAGCCCAAGACTGCACGAGAGCGTTTGAACATGTGTCCAAGAGGCCTCCAAGAGGGCCCAAGAGAGCTCCGAGAGACGTCCCGAGAGAGCCCGAAGAGGCCCAAATCATTGATGTGCATTGGTTTGTTCGATGATTTTCGCTTTCTCGCGTCCTCGAGCTTCCAATATTCGAAGAAGGTCGAAGACGCCCTCAAGACCGCCTCAAGACCGCCGAAGACGCCCCAAAAGACCGCCAAGACGGCTCCAGAGAACCTGCAAATTGCACACGAGGAGCCCCAGACGGCCCAAGAGGCCCCAGGATAGGCCCAAAATGGACCACAGAGCGGGAGCGGGAGGCCCCAGGGCGCTCGAATACGGCCCAGATGGCCTGGGCCTCCCCTTTCTGTCCCTCCTTCCCTCCCACCCCCTTCTCCATTACCTCCTCTCTCCTCTTCTTCCCCTCACCACTCAGTTTTCGTGCTTCTCCCTCCTCTCCTGGGACGGCCCCGCCAGAGCGCCAGACAGGCCCCGCCTGAGCGAGCGGGGCATCGCTATACCCTATCATTTCACAAGTTGCTTTGCCCGTCACACCCCTCAAGGGCGGCCCCGGCAGAGCGAGAGGGGTGTTGCTATAGCATATACAGTCCCTGTTACGTTTTGCTCTTCCCACCGCACCCGAAGTAGTTCCGTTAGAGCGCACGGGATGTGGTTATACCATAGTTTTCCTCAGGTTTCGTGCTCTTCCCTCCCCTCCTGGGCAAGCCCCGCCAGAGCGCCAGGGAAACCCCCGTTAGAGAGAGCAGGACATCCCTACACCATACTCTTTCACGCGGCTTTTGCTCCTCCCACCCTTGCAAGGCGGACCCGCCCGAGCGAGCGGGGTGTGGCTATACCATACAATAGTTTAGGTTTCGTGCCCCTCCCCCACCTCCTGAAAGGCCTCGCCAGAGCGCGAAGAAGGTACCGCCAGAGGCCCCGTCAGAGCTCCACGCAACCCCATATATGGGACTTGCCAGGCAAATCATTGAGCATCCCCCGTGACCCCGAGCCTTCTGTTCCCACGGGTGCGATTATCGCCGGCATGAGGTTTGGCGTCCAGCACAAAGAAGTTTCCCCACTCCCGTGGACGGACTCGACAGCAACTGATTGCAGAGAAGGGCACAGATGACGAGGGCATCTGCGCGCGCCCTCTGCAAATATCCGACAGCTGAACGACCGCTGTGAACGAGAAGCTTGGAGCACAAGGAAGAGGAAAATAACAACGCGCTCCCACGCGCACGCAACGAGGCCCCGAGCCAACCCCAACATCAGGAACCTTCAGATGTCTGCGTGATCGGGCATGGGGAGATTGAGCAGATTTGCGAAATCATTGAATGTTGCGACGGGGCAGAGCGGAAATGAAAGTGGAGAAACAAACGCAGTTCGATAAACCAAACGAAGGCGGCAGCGAGATTGTGAGGTGCGCGGGAACGTGGCGCCCCGCGTTCAGACTACGCGTTTTTTGCGTCTATGACATGGACCCGAGAACGCTGGAACTCGTCGTTGTGGCCACAGCGGGGTTTACAACGGCACCCGTGGCTCATCTGCGACTAGAACCTAAGCGCGCGCGTAGCGCGCGCGTGGTTCTAGTTTGATATGTTCCAGAGACGCTCCTAAGCGGCTTCCCAGGGGCTTACGAGAGGAATGGTTTTCAAGAGGCCCTTGAAAAGGTCATGGGAGGCTCCTGACAGGGTTACGAGACGCTTCTCAGAAGCCCCCGAGAAGTGGTACCAATCAAATGCCACTTGCGGCATGTCGTCTGAGTGCACGAAGTGATGTCGTCTGTGTGCTCAAGTTGTACTCGTAAAATTCGTGTGTATGCCTGATGTGGTACCGATGAAGTACAAGGTGAGGCACCCGTGTTTGGGTGGTGGGTCAGAGGCCTCGTGGGCGTTCGTTGGGATCTCGTGGTTGGCTTCTCGGAGGCTCCTTGGAGGCAGTTTGAAGCATCTCGGGCGGCGTTTTGGAACCTCTTGGACTCACTTTTGGGCCTCCGGGGGACCTCTTAGTAGTAGTAGTTTTAGGGATAGTAGTAGCAGTAGTAGTAGTAGTAGTAGTAGTAGTAGTAGTAGTAGTAGTAGTAGTAGTAGTAGTAGTAGTAGTAGTAGTAGTCGTGGTGGTGGTGGTGGTAGTAGTAGTAGTAGTAGTAGTAGTAGTAGTAGTAGTGGTAGTGGCAGTGGTAGTGGCAGTGGTAGTGGTAGTGGTAGTGGTAGTGGTAGTGGTAGTGGTAGTGGTAGTAGTGGTAGTAGTGGTAGTAGTGTAGTAGTAGTAGTAGTAGTGTAGTAGTAGTAGTAGTCGTAGTAGTCGTAGTAGTAGTCGTAGTAGTAGTAGTAGTAGTAGTAGTAGTAGTAGTAGTAGTAGTAGTAGTAGTAGTAGTAGTAGTAGTAGTAGTAGTAGTAGTAGTAGTAGTAGTAGTTAGTAGTCGTAGTAGTAGTAGTAGTCGTAGTAGTCGTAGTAGTAGTAGTAGTAGTAGTGTAGTAGTAGTAGTAGTAGTAGTAGTAGTAGTAGTAGTAGTAGTAGTAGTAGTGTAGTAGTAGTAGTAGTAGTAGTAGTAGTAGTTAGTAGTAGTAGTTAGTAGCTAGTAGTAGTAGTAGTAGTAGTAGTAGTAGTAGTAGTACGTAGTAGTAGTAGTAGTAGTAGTAGTAGTAGTAGTAGTAGTAGTAGTAGTAGTAGTAGTAGTAGTAGTAGTAGTAGTAGTAGAGTAGTAGAGTAGTAGTTAGTAGTAGTAGTAGTCGTAGTAGTAGTAGTTCGTCGTAGTCGTAGTGGTCGTAGTGTAGTAGTAGTCGTAGTAGTCGTAGTAATCGTAGTAGTCGTAGTAGCCGCAGTAGCCGCATCGTAGTCGTTCCGTCGTAGCCGTAGTAGTCGTAGTAGTCGTAGTCGCAGTCGTAGTAGCGTAGTAGTAGCAGTCGTCGTAGTAGTCGTAGTTAGTCGTAGTAGTAGTAGTAGTAGTAGTTAGTAGTAGTAGTGTAGTCAGTAGTAGTAGTAGTAGTAGTAGTAGTAGTAGTAGTAGTAGTAGTCGTAGTCGTAGTCGTAGTAGTAGTAGTAGTAGTAGTAGTAGTAGTAGCAGCAGTAGCAGCAGCAGCAGCAGCAATAGTAGTAGTAGTAGTAGTAGTAGTAGTAGTAGTAGTACTAGTAGTAGTAGTAGTAGTAGTAGTAGTAGTAGTAGTAGTAGTAGTAGTAGTAGTAGACGGTCATTCATTGTCCCTGGGTGCGTGGCTGATGTTGCGGTGTTGTTGTTGTCGTCGTTGTTGTTGTTATTGATGTTCTTGTTGTTGTGTGTTGTCGTCGTCCCTCCCGCGACCCACCCGCGACCCACCCCGCGACCCACCCCGCGACCCACCCCGCGACCCACCCCGCGACCCACCCGCTACCCACCCGCGACCCACCCCGCGACCCACCCGCGACCCACCCGCGACCCACCGCGCAACCCACCCGCGACCCACCCCGCGACCCATCTGCGACCCCCACCCGCGACCCACCCCACGACCCACCCCTCAAGGTAGGAAAAACACCACCCAGACCCGACAATTGACGTTTACAAAACGGCCCTGGGCGTTGACTAAACAGCCCCGCCCTTTTCGATTCATTCCTTGTGTGTGCGTTTACTAAACGGCTTCGCTTGTTGGGGTGATTTGAATGGGGTGGATTTTCTGCCCTCTACACCCGCGACCCAACAGCGACCCACCCACGACCAATTTGCGACCCACCCGCGACCTACCCACATTGGTTTAACGAACAAATCGGCACCTGCGGCGGGCTCGTTGTATAATTTGTGAGACTTTGGCGCCTTCGGCGGGCTTCTCCAGAGTCTCGCAAACTGCCGACGTCCCCACCGCCCCCTCACTCTGATCCGCATCTGCGGGTGCTACGTATATCAATATATACGCATGTGTGTATCTTTGTCAGCGCCATGGCCCATTCGTCTGTGGACCCTTGGTTTCGCGCACCTTCGCTCGAGCATCTCCTTTCTGTGTTTGCCTTCTTCGTCACTTCAGTGCGAGGCCAAGGACGCACGTCCCACGTTGAAGCTGAAGCAGGAGGGCACGGGGGCATCTTTCCAGTCGAATCTGCGTCAGGGTACTGCGAGATGTGCGCAACAGCGGCATGAGTTGTGCAGGGTGTGCGCCAGTATTGCACCGCCCTTGGCTCCACATCCTCCTCTCACTCGTTCCCTTGGCATCGCTCGGACGTGTGCATTTTTCTTTCGGCGACGGCCATCGAGGGCCATCCTTGATCATTTGGCGAAAAAAAAAACGCACGAAATCGAAGAATACAGGAGGAATGGACGTCCGAGCGATGGCGAGTATTGCACCGCCCTTGGCTCCGCATCCTCCTCTCGCTCGTTCCTGCCATGCCCTCCGAGTCTTCGAGTGGCCCCCTGCATTCCTTCGGCACGGCCGCGCGAGCCAGCGGGCCGGGATGCCCCCTCGGGGGCAGTCCGTGCCTGGGGCCCTCGGCGGCCGCGGTGCTTCGCTGTGTGCTCCGTCGGCTCGCAGGGCGTCCCCCGCCTCTGGTCCGCAGACGGCATGTTCAAGCGGTGGCGAAGCGTTTTGGCTCGCCTATAGCCCCACCAAACAATGTGCTGAGAACCTTTTGAGGTTTTCTCGAAATGTTCTTAGAACATTTTTGGCGGAGTCTGTTTTGTTTTATCACATCGGGTTTATGTTCTAAGAACATCGTTTTTGTTCTTAGAACGTTTTTGGGTTTTGGGCAAATGTCGTGGTAGGGCTATAGGAATGTCAGGACGGTCGGTCCCTGCTCAACATGTTCGCATCACCACCGCAGGATGGTGCACACATCTAGTTCTCCTGGATGTGGCCGGAGGATCGCGCCGCCTCGCCGGTGCATCGGCGATGCGGCTCGATGTGGATCCCGACGTTCTCCGCGCCGACGGCGCCGACGTCGCCAGTGCATCGCCAATGCATCGCCGATGCATCGCCGATGCATCGGCGATGCGGCGCGATCCTCAGACTGTATCCTCCGACCCCATGTAGGAGGCCTCCTAAGGCTAGGCCTCCTAGATGGGGTCCGAGTAGACGGGGTCTGATGATGCGCCGCATCGTCGATGCATCGACGATGCGGCTCGATGTGGAGACCGTGCTTCCCCACGCCGACCTCGCCGATACATCGCCGACGTCGCCGATGCATCGCCGGTACATCGCCGATGCATCGTCGATGCACTGGCGGTGCGGTGCGATCCTCCGACCCCAGCTGCTCCAACACCGTCTGGGAGGCCTCTAGCACAGCACCGTGGCACCAGCCAGCAGGGCGCATGCTCCCGCTCCAGCCCGGGGGCCAGGCATGGCGGTTCGGCAGCCTTGAGGCGGGGGTCAATGCAAACGGTGGTCAGCCAGAGCGCCGGATCCTGCAGGATCCTGCAGGGCCAGGGTCGCATTAACCCTGGTTTGGGTGCAAGATCCTGTAGAATCCTGCAGAGTCTGACTGACTCGGGGTTGGATTGACCCGGGTCAGAAGATCCCCGAACGGTGAGCAGACCTTGAGATTTGGCGTTGCAAAAACAGTGCAGCATTCAAGCAATGGCCAGGCGTCCTGGCTTGCCTATAGGCCCACCTAAGCATGTTCTAAGAGCCTTTTGTGGTCTGCGCGACATGCTCTCTGAACATTTCTGGCTGGGGCTGCCTTGTTTTGGCACATGGGGCTCATGTTCCAAGAGCCTTGTTGCGTTAGTAGAGCACTCCTGGGTTCTGAGAACATCTCGTGGTGGGTCTATAGGAGTGCCGGGACGGCCGGTCCCTGCTCCATAGCCCAGGACTCCATCTTTCTGCATCAGTTCTCGAGCCGGAACGAGCTGTGAGAGGAGGAGGAGGAGGAGGAGGAGGAGGAGGAGGAGGAGGAGGAGGAGGTCGAGGAGGAATAGGAGGGGAGGAGGAGGAGGGAGAGGAGGAGGAGGAGGAGGAGGAGGAGGAGGAGGAGGAGGAACGAGCCGTGAGGCTCCCGGGGCCCGACGCCGGGCGCGACGGCGCCCGCTGTGAGCAAACGGCGGCGCCAGGATCTCGGGGGCGGCCTTCTGCGCATCTGGCGCCCGCGGATCTGGCGCCCCGCGCAGTCGGGCCTGGGCGGGGGGGAGAACTCAGGAGGGGAGAAACCACACAGACAGCATGAATCGTCGACTCCCAGGAAAATGTGGGAAAGTATGGGAAGTGGGGGGAAGAAAAAAGACCCAGAAAGTATAGGAACGTATGGGGAATCCCGTCAGTTGTGTGTGTGTGTATTTGTTTGTGTGTCCCAGGGCCCCTTCAAGAACGAGGCCCGAGCTGGGGGGAAGGGGGCCTGCAGCGCGGCGGCGCCGGCTGCGGTGCGCCGTGTGCCGACGACGTGCGAGCCCCACCTCAGCGGAGGTGTTCAGGCTTTCGAGGCCTTCGAGGCCTTCGGGGGTGTTCGAGGTCGTTGTCGAGGTTCGATGCGAACCGAGGGTTTTCGAGGTTCGAGGTGTTCTACCGTTTTCTCGTGGGTGGTCGGTGGCGTTCTAGCAGGTGCGCCTCGCCGAGGGTGTTCCGCGGGTGCCCAGATCATCCCAGGAGGCCACGGGAGCCGAGCGACGTCCCGAAAGCAAAAAGGTAATGCTCGGAGAAGGAAATGATACCGATGCCGCTACACATGCCTCGCTTTCGTATGTCTAGGCCTCCCAGGAGGCCCTCGTCGCCACGGCTGGACTCGCCGCGAATTTTTGGTCAGAACGCAAAACAAGAAAGGTCCAGAGAGTAGCGGTATCGACATTGGTTGCCCATTGGTTGCCCGCGCGGGTCCCATCGGTGCTGGGGTATCGGACACTCCCGCTGGGGATCAAGGGGTTGCATACATCCCTTGAGTTCTGAGCCCCAACCGGTTTGCTGAGAAATCCAAGCTGCAGTGGTAGGGTTCGCATGTGAATCATTTGGTTTGGGTTCACTCGCCCAGCCTACAGTCAACCCATACAGCAAGGATGGACAATTTTCCCAAGGTTACGCCTTGCATCCTTGCCTTCTCGGTCCATCCTTGGCAACTCTCGTTGGCCGCGCCCCACTCGAAAAGCTTCGAAACGGCCTTGCAAGGCCCTTGCATCCTTATCGTGCGCCCTAATGATTTAGTCGACTGTAGGGTCTGCGCCCCAGGAAGGCCGTGGGCAAAACTGGGGAGTGGTTCGGGGACCCCCAAACAGTGCGGTGACCGCAACTGTGCGGTGAGTCAGTGGTGATGCGTGGTGGCCGCACGGTTTTGGGACGCAGTCTTGGGCAGATTTGGCGAGAATTACTGGAGGGTTGGGAACCACGTGGGGCCGATTCCCCATCCCCGCTCTCCGCTGACCTGAGCTTCTGGGCTCCGCAACAGGGCCGTGGCCGACCCAGCTTCGGGCCTACTTTGGCTAGTGCGTCACCAATGAGGAAGGAAAGCTTGCAGGACCCGGAGGGCCTGGTCGACGGCCGGCGAAATCCGAACCCTACCCTCGCCGATCAACGAGTCCGGCAACTCGATGGGCTGCGGGTGGTAGGGTTTAGAGATTCTCCGACTGCGTGGCACAGTCCCAACCCTGCCCCCGCCTCCCATCGATCTAGGAGAACCAATGGCTGGTTGGGGTAATTAGGGTAGGGTAGGGTTCGGATATCGCCACCTAGAGGAAGGAAAGCGCGCTGCGGGCAAGAATTGCGTCGGGCTCCCTTCCCCAGAACCCCGAGGCGCACGGGATATGAATAAGAATTTGGCCCCTATAAAATTTCGATGCTTGTCCATATCCGATTCGCCTCTGCCTTGCGTTGCCCCTTCCAAGAAAGTCCAAGACACACTGGATATGGATATACATCTTGCCCGCACGCGCTGGACCCTGGAGGAGGGGGCGGATCCCGAAGAGCGCGTTGGGTTTGGGCGCGCAGAAGGCGCGCGGCGCGGCCGGAGGCGAGGCGCCTTCTGGGGAGAGCCCCGCCGTCGCCGTCGCGCGTTTTCTTTTGTTGGTTCTCCAGACTGTCCCGGGGATCCTTCCCGCCTTGCCCCGCCACTCTCTCGGGGGCTCCCAAGTGGGGTGGTGACCACATCGTGCGGTGAGTCGGTGGGGCTTCGGGGTCACCGCACGGTTTTGGGACTCAGGCCGTTCTTCGAGGACGTTTTGGGCGGCTGGGGCCTCCGAGGTCCCAAAACCGTGTGGTGACGGACCCTGCGGTGAGGTCTGTGGATTTCGAGGTCACCGCCGGGTCTGTCACCACACGGTGTTGGGACCCCCAATTCTCCCTCGACGTTTTTTGCGTTCAGCGGACATTAAGGGCTGTGCTTGCTGCGTCCTGTGTGTGCGAGAGGCCTCAAGGTATAAAACACCGAAGACTCAGGCCCGTGAGAACAGATTCAGGCAGCTGCCAGTGCGGAAGCAAGAAGTGCAAATATAAAATATAAGCGGTAAAAGAGAAGGTCCCCATGAGGGCGCAGAGTAATCCAGCATGCTGCCATTGGGATAAGGGGGAGACGTGCCAATTCACCAAATAACGCAACAAGCTGAGAAACACAAGGGTCAGCTAACGAGAGGAAACGAAGAACACGTGCTTAGTAGCTTAGGGCCGTGGCGGATCCCAGTAGGCGTCGCCTGATTTGAAAGCAACGCAGCTCTGAACCTCCCTCCCCCTCGCATAAGTTCCTTTCACAGAGCCGCCGCCCTCAGAAATCAGGGTAAACTGTAAAAAGTAATGCGCAGTGTGGCACAGAAACAAACAGAGCAGGCGACGATTCAGAAGGTAAACAGTTGGGCGAGTCTGTATATGCTAGATCAGGTTGCTGTTGTGGGTAGTCCACAGTAGGACAGTGGGACTTGTCCTGGGTGCTCGTCCCCTACCGACGTGCCAAGTGGCAATGCATAGCAAATATTAGTATCACAGAAATGCGAGTAGAGGAAAGCGTTGATCACCTGTAAAGAGGCTGGCTCATACGTAATGACGGTGCTGAGGGCTGGCACCCGCGAGATGAGTGTTCCAGACGGTCTAGCTGGCTGTGTGTGAGATTAGCGCAGCCGGCATTGTTTGGCCTACAGCTTGGAAGTTTAAAGTTGTCTCGCATAGTAAACATCTTTGTAACGAGGCTGGCGCATGCGTAATGGCTGGCGTAAGCTGTGTACTCCTGTTGTCGCTGGCGTAGGCGGTACTGGCTGGCCCTTCTGGGTGAACCATTGGGCGTGATGCGTGCGATGGTAATGGCAGCAGCTGCACGGAGACGTGTAGGGCATAATAGAGGTTGTAAGGCGGGGGTAAGTTGCAAAGTGGCGGTGGTGCAGCGGGCGATGTGCCTTGTTATGCACGTGCTTGGAACAATCTGTCTGCCCACCTCATCCCCAGCAAGCTCCCTCCAGTCACGTAATTCACTCTCCCTTAGTATTAAGGCTTGCCAGGCCGAAGGTCGGCCTATGTAGGAGTCCTTGGTAAAGCGCCAGCTTCGTAAGAGTGGCTGCGTAGTGCTCTACCCAACGATTAGGGAGGACCGAAGGTTCTCCTCATCCCAGCCTCCATTCTCACACATTCCAAGTCCCATCCCCACAGTAGAGTCAGTTGAAGAAAGAGGCGACGGCTTGCAGCTGGTAGATATTGGTGGCCATTGTCTCGGTACTGAGCTTTGCTGAGCTACGCTGAGGCAAGCATTATGCGACATGGCTGGCCTAAGCTGGTGGCGATACTATGTTAAGTTTAATCCATAGTTTGTGGACTGCGGCTGTCAGTACGCTGATGTGCTCCCCCCACCTCCCCACGCATCCCCATGTCCAAAAAGATGAGGCGCAGTGATTAAACTCACAGGGAGCAGTAGACCAGCAACTGAATAGGCTTGCTCTGGTCGTGACCTCTGAATGGCACAATCAGCTTACAGCATAATTGTGATGGTAGAAAAGGCTCTCGTAGCAATTATTGGGCTACTACGCAGGGTTTAAAGGTTAACACGTGACCTCGTTGGTGATGGGGGCCCAGACCAGAAGTAAGGCGTAAAGTTGGTCTCAAGTTCGTGAGAGGATAGAGGAGAAGACTTCACTGGACCTCATACCGAAAGGGGACGCGGAGTGCAAACTCCTTTGAGTTGAGGTGACACGATTCTGGTTAGTAAATCATTAACTGAAGTTAATGTAGAAGTTGACGAACAGGAGGTAGTAAACCCCAGTATGGCCTTTCTTCATTGTGCGCCGGGAACCTTGGCTTTGGTGTAGGGTGCGAGTTGTACTCTGCCGTCGGACAGTTGGATTTGGGCATAGGTAGAGCTCTGAGCGCCATAGTGGCACCATCGCGGTGTTGAGTATACGGGTGTCGTGAGTTGGCTAAGTCAACGTGTGCGAACTATTGTGGTAGCGCTGCTTGAGGTCGCGAATTGTATCCAGGTAGTCTGACGCAACAATGCAACAATGCAACAATGTATCCAGGTAGTCTGACGCAACTTCGGGGTCACATGCAACAATGTTTCGGGAATGTTGCTGAACTGTCTGACGTTGCCTTGGCACTCTCTTGGGTCATCTTCGTGTCCTCTTGGCTGTCCCTTGAATGATGTTTAAGAGATCGAGGTCCCATGATCCCAGGCGTTGAAGCAGTGGGATTGTATACGTTTTTTTTTTTTTCAAACTCACCCCCTGCTTAACTTTGCACGAAGACCCCAAGAGGCATCCCAACATACCGTGGCCTGCATGCGGAGAACGTCTAGCCCGCAGCCCAGGCAGTACAACGTAAACAAAGGAAACACGGGACATCCCACCATTCCGTTTTTCTGTTGCTTCTAAATTGGCCCCCGCCTTGTCTACTTTTTGCACAACAGACCACAATTAAGGCCCCAGAAAAGAACCCAGGAAACCGTCGAGGGTCCCAAATCATTGAACACCTCACGGCAAGTGGTGACCTTTGCGTTGCCGCAGTTCTCTTTCTATACGATTCCGAGCTTTGCGCAGGGCCTCCAAGAGAGTCCTTGGATGCAAGACGCGACAAGGATGATATTCCATGCGTTCGCCCATCAAGCCTAGCTAGAAGTTGAGCGCGCGCGCGAGGC
This sequence comes from Prorocentrum cordatum, assembly GCA_963575745.1. Lineage (NCBI taxonomy): Eukaryota > Dinophyceae > Prorocentrales > Prorocentraceae > Prorocentrum > Prorocentrum cordatum. The sequence continues at coordinate 191,691 of CAUYUJ010016698.1, forward strand.
GCGCGCCATGGGTTCAGTGTGTGTATATATATATATATATGTATGTATATACCATGACATAGTGGATCATAAGAGAACAGAGCATAACATCATTTTTTGTTTCGAGCGATCCCCACTTCTGTTTATATCATCCCTCTCCTCCTCCTCCTCCTCCTCCTCCTCCTCCTTTTCCTCCTCCTCCTTTGAATATCCTCCTCCTCCTCCTCGCCACGCTTAAGGGGGTCAGGGCGCTTTTCAGGGGGGCCGAAAGGCTTTCCAGGGGGCAACGAAGCCCTTCAGGGGGGCCGAAAGGCTCTTCAGGGAGGCCTTCACCGTTTTCAAGGATTTGTATACTCCGGAGACCCCTTGGCCGTCCGGGCGTTCCCCCTGAGTTTTCCTCTCCATTTCTGATGGAGGGCGGGTCGTTTTCACAGATGGACGGCGTGTCGTTTCAAAATGTCGCTCTCGCCGTATCGCCGCGCGCACTCGTTTTACACATTTCCATGAGTTTCATGGACTGGAGGCGACTGGTTTTCAAACTGTGGCTCTCAGCTTAGCCGCGCGCGCAGTCGCTTTAAACCATTGTAAGAGTTTCACGGATTGGGGGCTGTTCCTTTTCCAAAATGTGGTTCTCGCTTTAGCGCCCCGCGCATTCGCTTGATGTTTGAAAGAGTTTCTGGGATTCCCACGATCAGCGTACAAAAATTGTGTTTGGGAGGTATTGAGGGTTTTGAGTTTTGAGGGTGCAATAGTTACGTTGGATCGCGGTGCTGAAGTCCCAGGAATGGTACGATTCAGGACCGCCTAGACGCAACAGTCAGGTTGATCCGTGGCACTGGGCTCGACAAACATGTTTTCGCATGCTTCAGGGTCTTCAAACGGTTGTATTCCAGCGGGGCGGTCCCCTCCGGGGAAATGAATCGTTGTAAGGGCCTATCAGACAGGATTGTCGAGGAGGTTTGTTCCAACATCACCTTCTCCTCCTCCTCCTCCTCCACTTTCTCCTCTTCTTCCTCCTCCTCCTCCTCCCACCTCCTCCTCCTCCTCTTCCTCCTCCTCCTCCTCCCCTCCTCATCCTCCTCTTCCTCCTTGTCCTCCTTTTCCTCCCCCTCCTCCTCCTCCTCCTCCTCCTCCGCCTCCTCCTCCTCCTCCTCCTCCTCCTCCTCCTCCTCCTCCCCCCTGCCTGCTCATCCCCCTCCCCCGCCCCCTCCCTCTCCTTCTCCACCTCCGTTTCCTCGTCTTCCTCCTGTTCCTCCCCCCTTCTCCTCCCCCCCCCTCTCCTGCTCCCCCTCCTCGCCCTCTTCCGCCTCCTCATCCTCCTCCTCGTCCTCTTCCTCCTCCTCCTCTCCTCCTCTTCTCCCCTTCCCCTCCTCCTCCTCCTCCTCTTTCCTCCTCCTCCTCCCCCTTCTCCTCCTCCTTCCCTTCCCCCATTCCCCTCCCCCTCCCCCTCCCCCTCCTCCTCTGTTTCCTCGTCTTCCTCCTCTTCCTCCCCCATTCTCCCCCACCCCCCCCCTCCTCCTCCCCCTCTGCCTCTTCCTCCTCCTCCTCCTCCTCCTCCTCCTTTTCCTCCTCCACCCTCCTCCTCTTCCTCTCCTCCTCCTCCTCCTCTCCTCCTCCTCCTCCCCCTCCCCTCCCCCCTGCTTCTCCTCTTCCTTTTCCTCCTCGTCCTTCTCCTCCCCCTTCTCCCCCCCCCCCCTCCTCCTCCTCCTCCTCCCCTCCTCTTCCTCCTTCTCCATCCCTCCTCCTCCTCTTCCTCCTCATCCTCATCCTCCCCCTCCCCCCCCCACTTTCCCTCCTCCTCTTCCTCCTCCTCCCTTTCTCTTCCTCCTCTTCCTCCTCATCCTCCTCCTCCTCCTGCTCCTTCTCAGCCTCCTCCTCTTTCTTCTGCTCCTCCCTCTCCTCATCCTCCTGTCCCCCCCCCCCCTGTTCCTCCTCCTCCTCCTCCTTGGCCGCCTCCCCCTCCCCCTCCTCCTTCTCCTCCTCCTCTTCTCCTCCTCCTTTTCCTCTTCCTCCTCTCCTTCCTCCTCTTCCTCCTCGTCCTCGTCCTCCTCCTCATTCTCCGTCTCCCCCCTCCTCCTCTTCATCCTCCTCCTCTTCCTCCTCCTCCTCTTCGTGCTCCTCTCCCTCTGCCTCCCCATCCTTTTCCGCCTCCTCTTCTCCACCTCCTTCTCCTCCTCATCCTTATCCTCCCCATTCTCCTCGTTCTCCTCATGGTTGGGTCCTTCGCCAAGCGAATTAGTTTGCCTTAGGGGCTGCACGCAATACACGTAGGAGGTAACAGGGATGTGCCCCGAATGGGGCACGATCGAAGACGAAAAGGCGGGTATCGAGGGTGTGGGACATACGGAATTGCACGCGAGCAGATAAGAGTGAACATTATTCGGATGATTGTTGTTGTTGTTGCTGTTGTAGCGGGGGGCAGCATCACGTTCCACTTCGAAGCGCAAAATTCAATGAGAGCCGCGGGGAACAATTCAGTTGAAAAAACACACTGGGCACCACTGAGGGGGAATCGTCGATCATTTTGTTCCGCTCGTGGGAGTTCCACAACAATAACGGCATTCCGCACTGCGGAACCGCGCGAAATGCCGAGCATTCAGGGACGGCGTATGACCGTTTGGCCCCCCTCGCTATGACCCCCTCTTGCCCACCAGTGCAAACTCAATGTCCGCAGCTGCTCTGGCTTCAGGGCTGCCGTTGGGACGGTGCTCGCCGGGGCAGCGGCACACGAAGGGGTTGTCGCGAGCCATCATGGCTTCCTCGATGCCGAGCGGTTCCCGTGGCTGGTCCGCCGACGCGGTCGCCTCAGATGCGTGGCAGTTTTCGCCAGGGTGCGCCATCGAGCAGAGGGCGACGTTCCTAAACGTGGTCGACGAGATCGAGGCGCGTTGGCGTCGGGAGCGGTTGCCGCGCTCCAGGTCGGCTCCGGCCGACCTGGGGGTCGGCCGACCAGCGCCTGCTTCGGTGCCCGCGCGGCGCTCCCGGGCGCAGCGCAGGAGGGCGCAGAGGAACCTGGTGAAGCAGAGGACGCTGGAAGCTTAAGAGTAATTCCGGGGAGCTGGAGAGCTAGTTGGCAAGAAAAATCTCGACGGACCTGTTTTAGTCGGTTGAAAATTTTGTTTTCAAAATTTGACAATTCGTTAGAGCTCTAGTATTTTTTCCCATGATATTCGATCTTATTCCCGCTCGCCATCTTGATCGGGAGAGGAAGCGCCCCAGACCTCCGAGGAGATGGAGAGTGTCAGGGCAGGTTGTCGTTCGACTTTCTCGGCCTCCCACGGCCCTCAGCGGGCCCCCCAGGATCGTCAGAGCTCAAGATTGGGGACGAAGAGCAAGCCCTGGGACAAGGGTCGAGATTCCTTTGGATCGTGTGCAGATGGGTTTGATTGGCAGGTCGGCCCTGCCAAATCCAGGGTGCCCTTGCGCCATCTACACTCCTGGGGCAAGGGGAGCACTGTGGCGCCTCGTCGTGTTCGGGGGGGTCTTGCGTCCTCTCGCGTGCCCTCTCGAATCGAATCCGACTACATGGAACACGCCATGCGGCTAAGGCATTGAAGCAAGAACCACGTCGGGACCAGGAGAGGCGCTGTTTTAGTCAGGCCGTTGCTTACATCTAGATCGGGGGGCCTACTTGTGGCCGAGGCTAGCATTGGCCAGAAGACCCCCCTTTGCTTGTGGAGGTCGATCAATGGACAGGAAGCGTGCTGCCAAACAATTTCCAGATATCTCAAACACGTTTCGAACATGCCTTAAATTTGTAAACAAACATGTGCTCAACATGCTCAGAACATGTCATCCAGCATGTTAACCACAGCTGTCATTCTGTGATCGGAGAGTCAGAGTGCCCATTGTCACGGCGTCCACAACACTTTGCTGCTCCTCGATCAACGTGCCTTACAGCAGCGCGATCCCTGCAAAAGCAGATCCCTGGGGCATGCGCCACCACGGGGCCTCCGCGGGTCCCGTTTTGGGACCAGGTCCTGGCGCACGACGGCTCCCGGCCAGGCCTGGGGCCGACTGAGCCGCAGGATCCTTCGGGGCCCAAGGTGAGCCCCATGCATCTCAGCATCAGCATCAGCATCAGCATCAGCATCATCAGCATCAGCATCATCATCAGCAGCCTCATCATCATCATCATCATCATCATCATCATCATCATCATCATCATCATCATCATCATCATCATCATCGGTATCATCAGCATCATCATCGGCATCATCATCAGCATCATAATCATCGTCATCGACAGCATCAGCATCATCAGCAACAGCAGCACCGTCAGCAACAGCATCATCGAAAGCATCAGCATCATCAGCAGCCGCAGCACCATCAGCAACAACATCATCAGCAGCAATACCATCAACATCACCATCACCATCACCAACAAAAACACCAGCGTCAGCGTCAGCGTCAGCTTCATCAGCATCATCACCATCATCATCACCATCAGCATCATCAGATACTTCCCAATCTCCACAAGCACAGGCGACAGGGTAAGTTGGCTTTACCAGCGTACGCTCCCTTGGTGTGGACTGGCGCCATCATCAACAGCAATGTCAGCGTCAATGTCAGCATCAGCGTCAGCATCATCATCACCATCATCGTCATCATCGTCATCATCAGCTTTCGCATCAGCATCATCATCTGCATCATCATCAGCAGCAGCATCAACTTCATCAGCAGCAGCACCATAATCAACAGCATCATCAGCAGCAATACCATCAGCATCACCATCACCGTCACCATCACCAACATCAACACCAGCGTCAGCGTCATCAGCATCACCATCATCACCATCGCCATTATCATAGCCATCATCATCATCATCATCATCATCATCATCATCATCAGCATCAGCATCATCATCATCATCATCATCATCATCACAGCCTTCCCAACCTCCACAATGACAGGCGACAGGTAAGGTGGCTTTCCCAGCGTACGCTCCCTTGGTGGGGACTGGCGCCACAAAACGCGGAGGACACGGCACCCATCCCAGCCTAGGGTGCGTAGGTCGGGGTGGGTTGGCTTTATGTGGGGGTGGGGGTGGATTTATGTGCCCCAAAGTATCGACGCGGTGGCGACCCCAGCGCGGGCGTTCAAGGTTGAACGCCGCCGAACGATCCAAGCTATCGTGAAGTTGTGATCATTCGAAGTTGAACAATCCACACGGTGTCAGAAGCCAACGTCGAAGCCGGCAACACAACAACTTGTTGCAAGAGCAACCCAGGCCTTGGAAGGCCACCCTTCTGTTGTTCGCGTCGGGGCTCCACCTTGGAATGGTCTTCGCCCTGAGTGCCTCCACGGCGCCCCGAGGCCGCGGCGAAAGGACTCATTTTCTCGACCCGCGCTGCTTAGGTCACCCGGGGGCGCGAAGAGAATCGCGCTTGGCGCGTCGCGGCCGGCGCTTGGCAATTGCCTTTCTCCAATGCGGCTTCGCAAGGGCGCGAAGATGGCGGCGCGTCGCGAATCGCGGGGCGCGGCGCGTGAAGGTAGGCGACTGTACACGTTTGGACTGCGTGCGTTCCCCCCTCGCCCCAGAGGAGGCGCGGTGGAGCCTTGGCAGGCGCCAGCGGGCCACCGCTCTGAACGCGGCCCTGGTCGTCTCTCGCCTCCCTTCTTCCTCCATCCCGCACTTTGTTGTGTCCTCCTCCTCATGTTCCTCCTCCTCCTCCTCCGCTTCCTCTTGGTCGTCCCAGTGGGACCCGCTTGCGCGCCCATCCCTCTTGTGGTGCCCATTGCCCCACAGCGCACAAGCACAGCTTTTCACTGGGAATCGACGGCAGTGGCCCGGCGTGTAGCCTGTGCCTGGGCTTTTCTCTATGCCAGCGTTCCTGCCCACGCACCGCTTGGTATATGCTTGATCAGTCAGTCAGTCAGCCAGCTTGAGGCCACGGCCTCACCCACCTGGCCTGAGGTAGGGGCGGACATCTGTCCGCAGTCGTGGCCCGCCCCTTCCCTCCGTCCCGCCCGACCCAGTCCCTGGGACCGGTTTTTCATCCTGGGTCGTTTTTGATGACGCTCCCGAGGCCCCGCGAGGGCCCCGCGAGGCCGAAGATAGCAACGAACCCCCGGCCGCGATTTTTTCATGACCCGAAGGGGTCTGGGCTCTGGGACGACCCCTACTGTTGCCCCTCGGGCGGAGCGGGGGTCGATGGTCCTCAGGACGTGTGTTAGCCCAATGTGTGTGTTGCCCCGATCGGCTCCGCCGGTCGCACGCAGCCTGCCCCGGCCCTCATTCACACCGCCTTCGTCGCACCGCAGGGCTGCCGTGAACCACCACTGTTTGGCGTTGCAGGCGGACCGAGGTATGAGATCGAGGTCGGCTCGGGGAGGGTGCCCTGGGGCTCTTCGTGCTTTTGGGATGTTCCCTGTGCATCCTGGGGAGAGGAGCTCTGGGTGCTCTGTGTTCTTTCGGCTCGCGGGGGGCCTCATGCTCTTGCCCTGGGCACGATTTTGACACGTCCTGGGCACGATTGTGACACACGTCCTGGGGCTCTCCGGACAGGAGCCTCGCCCGGGAGGGTCAGATGGAGGCGGCGCCGCCCCACGGAGAGTCTGCGCAGCTTCCGCCCTGGGCCGGTGGGCGTCCATCCCGATGCCCTTCGGTCTGCCTGCCGACTCGATGTGCTTCGATGTCCGCTTCGGCTTTCCGACTCGACGTGTTTCGAGTGCCGCTTCGCCTTTCCGACTCGACTTTGGTCAGCCCCGCGCGCCAAAGGGGGTGGGAGGGCTTCTCAGAGGCACCCCTGCGTCTCGGAAGGCGCGGGCCTTGTCCACAGATGCAGGGCCAGCGCCTCCTGAGACGCAGCCTCCTTCGAAGAAGCCTCCCCCCCTCCCCCTTCCCAGACGTGCGACGTGTGGATGTCTGTCGATGCGCGCAGCCTGGGAGCCCCGATCCGTTCCCACGGGCCGGTTTCTCATCCTGAGTCGTTTCTTCACGGTCGTGGGGCCCAGGGAGGGCCTCGGCGGCCGAGCACCCCCCCCCCAAAAAAAAAACAGCACCCTCTGCGCGCCGTCAGCCCTCGCCCCAGGTGCCCCCGGGATGCTCGTGGTGGCCCAGGCGGCCTCCAGAGCACCCCTCGCGAGGCCCAGAGGGCCCCGCCGGGCTCCAGAACGGAGCGAGAACCTGGGGGCACTCTGGGTCCAGGGCACCTCTGGCAACCCCCGAGAAGTCCTCCTCCTCGCTCACCGCAGGCCGTTTCGTCGCCAGATGTCCTTTTCAACCGCGTCGGCAGATGCCCTTTTCCAGCACGGTTAGAAGAAGAACAACGGGAACAAAAAACACAAACTGTCGGAGTTCCGTGCGGATTTCTTGGAGTTGCTTTGGAGCCCCCTGGTGGCGCCTCCACCGCCGCCCCTGGCGCGCTCCGCGCGCCAGAGAGGGGGCCCAGCGCCGAGAAAGATGCGAGCAGGCGGCCGAGGAGGAGATGGGGAAGAAGCGGCGCGGGGAAGCGCCCTGTGTCTCACGATCGGTTCCGTGCCGCACTCGCGGGCTGGACAAGTTTTGACCCCTCCTAATTACCAGGTCGGACGAGTGGCGGGAAATAACGGGGAAGGCGGGGGGGCAAGCCTGGGGCCCGACAGCAGCTGCCCCCACCCTCCACGGGAGTACCAGGGCTCGTTTCCCTTGTGTTTTCACAAGGTTTCCGCGTCCTGGGCCTCGGAGGCCGCCGCGACGGCCCCAGACATGTTCCAGATCCTCGGCGCGGGCTCCAAGACCATTCCGCAGAGGGCTCCAACAGGCTCCTGGGCAGCCCAAGAGGGCTCCAGGACGGCTCCAGAAACGACTGCGGGCTCTCGTTTTTCCGGTGTTTCTGCCGAGTTTCGGTGCCTCCGGCCTCCGAGGTCGCAGTGGTAGGCCCAGACATCTTGAGGGCCCACGGACATGGTCCAAGGTCTATTTCCCAGAGGCCGCCAGCAGGCTCCAGGCTAGCCCAAGAGGGTCCCAAGATGGCTGCAGGAGTGGGTGCCGGCCCTCATTTACCTTGTGTTTTTAAAACCTGGGCCCTCGGAGCCCGCCGCCATGGGCTCAGACATCGTGGAGGCCCTGGGAGGGAGCTTCATGACCAATCCCCCAGGGGGCTCCAACAGGCCCAAGGCCAGCCCAAGAGATCCCCAAGAGGGCTCCAGGAGGAGCCCCAGCGCGAGGTCACGGAAGCAGAACCCCAAGTTTGCGTTCGAAAGGCCTCCCAGGAAGGACCAGCAGAGGAGGAGCAGAAGCAGGAGCAGGTGCTTCCGCACACAAGCTCGCATTAGGAAGACGACGGCCAGGAGAGCGCGGCAGCAGGGATCTGCGGAAAACGAGCACGAGGAGGAGGAGGAGGGGGAGAAGGAGAAAAGCACCAGTGCTTCTGCCGAACGCGTTCGGGCGAGACTCGTCTGGAACGCGTCGCTAACGAGGACGAGACTCGTCTGGAACGCGTCGGCTAACGAGGACACATACTGAGACCGGAGGAGAGGAGGAGGAGGAGGAGGAGGAGGAGGAGGAGGAGGAGGAGGAGGAGGAGGAGGATGATACTCGCCAGTGCAAACCGAAGTCGTAAGTGATACCCATCTGCTTCGTGAGAGCCGATACGCTTGATGCACGCTGCTGGAGGCTGCAGCGCGAGACTTGAGCTCTGTAGGGTCACAGTGTAGTCTCCAGCTTACAAGCGCTACGGGTTCTCAGCATGTGGGGCCTCCTGGGGCTCTGGGGGGCCTTCTGGGGTCCTCCTGCCAGTCTCGCGCGCCGGGGCCCTCGCGGTGTCCGTTTGGGCTGGACGAGGACGAGGACGAGGAAGAGGAGGAGGAGGAGGAGGAGGAGGAGGAGAACGAGGAGGAGGAGGAGGAGGAGGAGAGCGCCATCGACAGGGAAGGTGGGGGCCACGAGTTCCGCCGGCTCGACGACGTCCGCGTCGCCCGCGCCCGCCCCCTCACTCTTATCCGCAATTGCGGGGTGCTATGTATTGTGAGCTTATTGAACCGTCTCGGAGCGTCGGAAGCTCGACAAGGCGAGAACGTCCAAATCCTACAGCGACGCACGAAGGAACGACATCGAGGTGAACCCTGTAGCGTGGGAAATTTCGACGTCAATCTCAAAACTGGCTTGCCCTATAGGAGTCCTAGCTCATCGTAAGTAATTTGTCTTTAGCCCCCCCCTTTTTTCCCATGGCATCCCCCGTGTTTCTCATGCCCCCCCCTGTATTTCCCAATGACACTTGCTTGCTTGCTCTTGCGCGCTTGCTCTCGCTTGCTTGCTCTTGCTTGCCCTTGCTTGCTTGCGCTTGATCGCTGGCTCTTGCTTGCTTGTTATTGCTCGCTTGCGCTTGCTTGCTTCCGCTTGCTTGCTTGCGCTTGCTTGATTTTGTTCCTCCCGTTATCCTCCCGTCCTGTTCCTGCCCTCCTTTCGTCCTCCTCCCATCCTCCTCTCGTCCTCCTCTTATCCCCCTATCTATGATTGAGGCAACGCTGGCTGATAAGGTTTTGCACATAGCTCCACTCGGTCTTTTAAAGTGTAGCATTTTTCATCTCAGTGATTTGACGGACAGTCTAAACGTGGAATGTCCATATTGATACGCCAAAAGGGGATCTCACTGGTCATGCCCCCCCGAGGATGCGACGAGGGAGAGAGAGAGAGAGAGAGAGAGAGAGAGAGATGGAGAAAGAGAGAGAGAGAGAGAGAACAACATTTCTGTAGGTGTATAGATTCAAATGCGTATATATACATACAGAGAAAGAGGGAGAGAGAGAGAGAGAGAGAGGAAAGAAAGGGGAGAGAGAGAGAGAGAGAGCGACACATATGGATAGAGAGAGAGAGAAAGAGAGAGAGAGAGAGAAGGAGAGAGGGAGAGGGAGAGGACATCACGCGTGGATCATGTGGAAGACATCGTATGTTCGTGTCGACAGTTCGACGCCGTAGTATGAGCCCCTTGGGGGCACAATCCGTTCGTCTTGACCACCTCGCGCATGTTCCGCACAATTTGTGGACGACTGTGGAGCGCGCCTGAATTTCACGTGATCTTTATGTAGATGAATATGGTTACGAAGATGTTTTATGTCACGGTGTTTGGTTCGTTCATGTCAACGAAGGTTTTCTGGAAGACGTTATCATCGGCATCTTCGGCTTGCACGAGGGACGTCCACGCTTAGAGCCTCTTTAGGTACGTGACGATGTTAATCCTCCAACGTGGCAACGCAACGCAAAACAACGTGAGGCAACGCAATGAAAAGCAACGCGCGCCAATGCCAAGCAATTCCAAACAACGCAATGCAATACAATGCAAAGCAATGCGAAGCACTGCGAAGCTATTTCAAAGCAACGCGCTGCAATACAATGCGATAGCAAAACACAGCAATGCAAAGACATGCAGAACAATGCAAAGCAAGGCACAGCAATGCATAGCAGCGCAAAGCAACGCAAAGCAACGCAACGCAGTGCAACGCAATGCCATGCAATGTCCAGCAATGCAACGTAATGTAAAACAGTGCAAATCAATGTAACACGATGCGAAGCAATACGAACCAATGCAAAGCAACGAAAAGCAAGGCGAGCCAATGCAAAGCAATGCCCAGCAATGCAAAGCACTGCGAAGCAATGCGAAACCATGCGAAACCATGTGGTTGCAATGCACTGTAATACGATTGCAATGCAACGCGAGGGGGTGCAACCAGGCGGCGCAGACGGGCGCGGACGAGGCCGCCGGGGCCGCAAAGTGGCCGTTTCCTGTATAAAGATGGTGCGACGACGGGGTTGAACGTGGCCGCCGGGACCGCGTTCGGGCGCAGTTCCATTGAAGAGAATGAAGAACGCCTGAGTGCAAGCAATGTTTGGGGCAAGCATGCGACAAGAAATAATATTATTTACAAGGAGCGAGTATTAGCCAGTGTGGGCCCTAAACAGTGCGTTTCTAGCAAGCTTCGTGGTGCAATCTATGTGGCAATCCGTGTGGTGTGCTCTATCTGGTGCAAGATATCCGGTGCAATCTGCGTTGTTCAATCTATGTGGTGCGATCAACGTTGTGCAGCCTGCGTGGTACAATATGTGTTGCACAATCTATGTGCTGCAATCTCCGTGGTGCAATCTATGTGGTGCGCCCTATGTTGTGCAATCTACGTGAGGCTATATATATAAATTGGGCAGTCTCTGCGTTGTAATATTTATATGTGAAGCGATCTATGTTTGCAATATATTGTGAGCGATCCATTTGCTGCAGCCTTTGTGGTGCAATCTATGTTAGGCAATATCTGTGGGGAAATATGGGTGGTGCAATAGATGTGATGCAATCTATGCGGTGCAAGCTGTGTGGCGCAGTACATGTCGCGCGATCTATGTGGTGTGATTCGTGTTGTGCAATCTATGTGGTGTGATCTATGTTGTGCAATCCATTTGGTGCGATCAATGTGCAGAGAGCGCCCCTCCCCGCCGAGCGGCTGGGTGACGCTGGCCACAGCGCCTTCCAGCCTTCATCACATTTCCACATCATGCTATCGCGAATGGCCTGCCTGCTCTTGTGTTTGGCGGTGCTCTTCGCTCACCACATTCGCAGGGCCACTGCAACGGCCTCCAGGGGCAGAGGAACTGACTTTGGGAGGAGCGGTACCTTCAATTGCTTGCACCCAGATTTCGCTAGGGAGTGCATGGGCAACGTGACTCAAGAATTTAAGCTGGTGTACACACATTGCATATAACACGCAGCTTCAAACGTGATCTGCTTCGTGCCTGGCGCGTTCGAGCATCGGGTATACAAGCAAACATGCATCATACAACAAGGCCAGACACCACTGAACAAGCACGGGGGTATGCACGCAGCCATGCAAACAATCACATTGCAAACCAGTCACTGCAATAAGCAACCAAGATGTAGGCGCAACGCACTACGACTTCAGGTGTACATCCACAGGAAACTGCACATGAACACTACCTTGAGGCGGCTGCCACGAACCCACCCGCCAAGATTGGTCGAGACCTCCTGCTGGCAAGCCTATCTACCCATCCCGCCACCGTGCCTGGGTTATCGGTCAGAGGCCCCAAGGATGCTTGTGAGGATCTCTTGGGAGACCTCTCGGAAGCCTCTTGGAGGCGTTTTTTTGGGGGCGTCTCGGGGTCTCTTGGGGGCTTCTTGGGGTCTGACTTGGGCCTCCCGCGGCCTCTTGGGGGCCTCTGAAGGGCACTTCGGGGGCCTCTGGGGTGATCTTGGGTCAACTTGGGCGGAGGGCCCAGATGGCAGTTCGTGCTCTCCCTCGTGGGCCCCTCTCTGGGCTGAGGCGGTGCACGGCAAAATCGGAAGACAGCCAGTGGATTCTGACGGTTCGGGCCTCCTGGGCCGCCTCCAGGACGGCCCAGGACGGCCCAGGAGGCGCCCGCGAGGGCTCCCCAGGGCGGTCCTCGGGGCCATGTCTGCCCGTGCTGGGCACGCGTGTTCCCGAGCCACGCGCGCGTGGCTTCGTGGGGGAAGTCGCGCGGGCCTTGTGGACGTCGATTGGGTGGAGAGGAAGCGTGCTGCCAAGCAGGCCGCGGCGACAGAGGGTCGGGGAGCGGAGCCAGCCTCCGGGTGTTGTGGGCGGCGTGCGGCGCTATCCGCTGCAGCGACAGGGGGGGGGGGGGGCACATCGGAGGAGGAAAGACGCCACAAACATAACACTTTGGGCGCTCCGCGCAGATCTCTTGGATCCGCGATGGCGTTCCAGATGTGTAAAGGATGTTTCAAGCATGCTTCACACACGTGCGGAACATGTGAAAGACGTGTTCGGGACATGCTTCCTGCAGTTTTTGAGCACGTTCAGAGTTCGATGATAGGACTGTTAGGGTGTCCACTGTCGTGGCATCCACGGGGAGAGTCGCACGAGCCAGTCCCACGAGCGCCCTGGAGCGCGGGAGAGCGACCGGCATGCCGGGCGGCGGGCCCCTGAAAGAGCACCTGCAAGGTCTGATCCAGAGAGCTCGAAGGGACCCGAAGACGCTCCAGTTTGTGCCTCGGGGCAAGGAAGCGGGTTCATCCTTGTGGAGTTCGATTAGTGGAGGGGAAGCATGTTGCCAAATATTTTCCAGTTGCCTAAGAAATGTTTCAAGCATGGTTTAAACGTGTAAAAACATGCTTGAAGCATTTTGATCACATGTTTTACACGCTGTAGAACATTACAGAGTGCCCATTGTCATTGCGTCGACAAGTTTATACATGGGCAGTAGCACTATATAGAAAGGTATGGGATTTGCTCTGCACTTTGTGCGTAAGATCAAATGTCAAGCCCTGCTTAGTCTATAATCAGCTCTGCTCTGAATTCTATGATGTGTACATGCTCTCTCGTCTGTGCTATATACTAACTATCGCATTGTGGCACATCTCCGTCCATAGATATCTTGAAATATCTTCTCTATATGCCTGCATATGTATATAAGCAGATATGGCCGTTGCCACAAGTGCTCTCCCTTTTTCTATCTTCCGTCTCTCGCTCTCTCTCTCTCTCTCTCTCTCCCTGTCTCTCTCTCTCTCTCTCTCCCTGTGTCTCTCTCGCTCTCCCTCTCTCTCTCTCTCTCCCTCTCTCTCTCTCTTTCTCTCTCTCTTCTCCCCTTTACTTCTGCTACTGACTTGTGGATGATTCAAGAGTCGCTTTGCCGCCTACTTTCAAACTCCTGTTGGAGAGGCTTCCGCCTTTCCGCCGACCCCAGAGAGAGATGTGCGGCTTCCGCGTTCTCCTCGTCGTGCTGTCTGCGTACAGCTGCTGCGGATCCGGCCCCCTCCTTCTCTGCGGTCTTGGAGGCCTCTTGGGCCGCCTCCGGGCCCTGCGGAGCCTGCGCGCCGTGGCCACGGGGGTCGTTCCGCCGACGCCAGCAATTGCGAAGGAATAGGTGCACGAAGAGCCGTTGGCCTCGATGAGTCCGATTGCGCAGCTTTCTGTTCCTGTGTGTTCGCGAGTTCTTGTTCGGACACGCGTGGTGTTGATGCAGACGAGCTGGCGCAGGAAGCAGCCGCGGCGGCCGCAGCTCCCGCGGCCTGCTGCCCGGCGCGGCATCGGGGCCGACATCATGCGTGTTCACGAGTTTTTGTGCGAACACGTGGTGTTGATGCAGAGCAGCTGGCGCAGGAAGCAACCGCGGCAGCTCGGGCTCCCGTGGCCTGCCGAGGAATGCCCTGCGCGGCATCGCCACCTACAGCGGGGGGAGGGCGAGGATGTGGAGGTGGAGGGTAACATGAGTATGAGGAGGGGGTGAGGGGGTGTAGTAGGTATGATGCGCGGCGGCTCTGCGCGCGAGGCGCGGAAGCATGACGGCGCAGCGTCTCGAATTTCGACCTCGCCAGCGCAGGCTGGCTGGAGCCAGTGAAGTTTCGTTTATCTTTGACTGTCCTGGCTGGCTGGCTGGATGCCTGGCCGCTCGGCGCGGGTGCGCCCCCCCTGCTTCCTCGTCCTCTTGCTTCCCTGCTCAGCCTGCGTGGGCACTGCGGCGCAGCGTTGCCGGCGGGCACTTGGCTTCCTCAATGCCGGCCAGCAGGGGCATTGAGTGTAGTCGTACGCGCGTGCGCCGGACGGCGCTGGCGTTGGCTTGCGCTCTTGAGTCTGAACTCCTCTCGCGGTGGAGGAGGAGGAGGAGGAGGAGGGAGGAGGAGGAGGAGGAGGAGGAGGAGGAGGAGGGGAGGGGGGGGAAGATGACGCGGAAGGTGAGGAGGAGAACGCGACGGGAGTTGAACACGCCACGGTGGTGCCACGGGCCTCGATGCGTTCCTTTGCCGCAAGTGCTGCACCGCCGCCGCTATTTTTTGTTTCGGACTTTCGCTTGCAGTCGACGCCCACAGACGAGCGGCCCTAGGCACCCACGGGAGCCCCAGCAACGCGTAGCGCCCTATTATTCTACAATTTTCAACTACCCACTGCCACAGAAATTATCCAGCCATTCCAATACCTCGCTCAATGCAGCGACGGGCTCGCCCGTGGGATGGAGTCCCCGCAGTCTCCGTGTTTGTTGAGGTGCCGCGAGCATCTGCAGTTGTCGAGCACCATCAGCAGACGGGGCCCAACTTGTTGGTGTGTTTGTTTTCCTTCCCCTCCTCCGCCTTCACCCCCCCTCCCCCGATTGAGGGGTGCTGTCGTGCACGCCGCGCATCGTACGGCCTTTTGGCTACCCAGTTTGAGTCTGCCAGGGCCCTCGCGCCAGATCCTTCGCCCGGTCCTCCCAGCGCCCGTGTCCATCCAGTGGGCTCCGAGACTTCCACCGAAAATGGTGATACATGATTTGCCAGTTGTTATAACATGTGATTCCTTTTGCCCTCACGTCTCACACCGCCTGTCACTGTAATTTATATTGGCTCGAAGTGCGCCGGCAGCGGCGCAATCCATATATTACCGAGCCGTCGCGACAGCAGGCAGTGCTCAAACAGTACTGGCTCGGGTGCACCTTGTATTGAAAAAATACATCTAGCGAGTCAGGCATCAGTCAGGGACTTGCAGTGGCACATCCTCCAGACCATGGCTAACCCAAACCCGCTGTGCGTTGTGGAAGTCCCCTTGCCTGCCTTCAGTTTCTTGGCCCAGGGGTTAGTCCTCCCGCTCCTCTGGTCTGGCCTCCCGCTCTTGCTGTCTGGTCTTCCCGCTCCTCTTGTTGGTCTGGTCTGTTCCTCCCGCTCATCTGGTCTGGTCCTCCCGCTCTTGCAGATGTTACGGCTTGCGCCGCACCGCCGACCTCTTTGGGGGCCCTTGATGGTTTCTTGCTGGTTCGTCGTTGTAGCAGCCTCTGGGAGCTGCGCGACCTTTCGAAAGAACGACACCATGCTGACGAGGGGTGTGGTCAGACACGTAGGGATCATGTTGGGGTTTCTGAGGACCTTATAATCGAAGACGCCTACGGCGAATCACTGCCGCCCAGTGTCTTGGGGAAACGCCTATGCTTCCGAACGTTGGGCTGGGGCTTCTTGGGCTATCTTGGGCCGTCCTCCCCGAGTCGGAAAGGAAAGCCTTCGGGGAACACGTGGGGTACGTGGACGAAGGAATGGAGGACTAGAACGTCTAGGGGCCCTCTTGGACGCATGTTGGAGGCTTCTTGGGAGCCTTTCGGGGCACTTTGGGGCCTCTGGGCATCATCGGAGCCCCTTGGAGGCCCTTGGAAGTTTCTTGGGAAAATTGGGGTCGTCGGGGCCGTCTTGTCTGACCGGGGAGGGCCATCCGGCAAGGGCCCCGACGAGCCTCCGGGCCCCCCGGGGTGCACATTTGCGGTCGAGGTCCCGGCCCCGGGCCCCCGGACCCGGTGCGCCGTTATATGTATAAGCCCCCCATCAACCTTCCAACGGGGCCTTCCAGGATCCTTTCACAAATCGTTCGAAATCCTTTCGGAAAGCTATCATAAAAAAGCCCCCCTATCAGCTTCTCAGAGGTCCCCAAGAGGCACCCAGGAAGCCCCACAGAGGCCCCGCTTCAAGAGAACCCCAAGAAGCTCCTAAGAGGCATCAAAACTGCCCTCCCAGAGGCCCCCAAGAGCGTTCCGAAGAGAAGAAACATCCTGGAGGACTCTGACCCACAACCCAGGCCCGGTGGCGGCATGGGCCGAAGAGCATTAAATCCGCCGCCCCCTGTTGATTCATCACAGGGGTGCCTGGCGTGCTGGATCCTTTCGGTTTTGGTTTTGGTTCTTTTTCCAAAAGATCTCCTCATGGGGTTTCGGCCAGCCCCGCTGGGGTCTGGGACAATGCCTGGGCGGTTCCCCCTGTCGCGTCCAAGACGGCCAATATGCGTCTAAGACGACCAAGATGGCCTCCAAGACGGCTAAGATGGCTCCAAGATGCCTCCAAGACGAGCCAAGATGCACTCGAGACGGCCTAAGACGGCCTCAAAATGGCCCAAGAGGCCCCCAAGAGGCCTCCAATACGGCCCATGAGGCCTCCAAGAGGTCCTCAAGGGAGGCCCGAAGAGGGAACAAATCATTGATGTTCTTATGGTGTTTGAAAGATTTTGGCATTTGCGCCTTTTCGGCTTTCCGTCGGCCGAAGACGGCCCAAGAGGCCCCCAAGGTCGCGCCAAGATCGTTCACGAGGGCTCCAAGATGGCCCCATGACGGCCCAAGAGGTCCCCAAGACGGCCCTAAGAGGGTTCCAAGACGGCCGAAGAGGCTTCCAAGATGGCCCTGAGGCGCCCCAAGAGGACCCCAAGTCGGTTCCCTCCAAGACGGCCCCCGACGACCAAGAATTTTCTAAGACGGCCAAAGAGGCCCCCAAGAGGTCCCCAAAGGCCCCCAGCAGGAGGCCCCCAAGAGGCCCCCAAGAGGCACTCAGGATGCTCCCAGCAGGCCCCAAGAGTGCCCGAAGAGGCTCCCAAGAAGCCTCCTCCTCCGACTCTTCAAGTGTTCCCCGAAGGGACTCCTCATATAGAAGCTCTAGCCCAACGTTCGGCCAATAGAAAAAGGCACTGGGCGGCAGTGATTCGCCGTAGGCGTCTTCGATTATAAGGTCCTCAGAAACCCCAACATGATCCCTACGTGTCTGACCACACCCCTCGTCAGCATGGTGTCGTTCTTTCGAAAGGTCGCGCAGCTCCCAGAGGCTGCTACAACGACGAACCAGCAAGAAACCATCAAGGGCCCCCAAAGAGGTCGGCGGTGCGGCGCAAGCCGTAACATCTGCAAGAGCGGGAGGACCAGACCAGATGAGCGGGAGGAACAGACCAGACCAACAAGAGGAGCGGGAAGACCAGACAGCAAGAGCGGGAGGACCAGACCAGAGGAGCGGGAGGACTAACCCCTGGGCCAAGAAACTGAAGGGCAGGCAAGGGGACTTCCACAACGCACAGCGGGTTTGGGTTAGCCATGGTCTGGAGGATGTGCCACTGCAAGTCCCTGACTGATGCCTGACTCGCTAGATGTATTTTTTCAATACAAGGTGCAGCCCGAGCCAGTACTGTTTGAGCACTGCCTGCTGTCGCGACGGCTCGGTAATATATGGATTGCGCCGCTGCCGGCGCACTTCGAGCCAATATAAATTACAGTGACAGGCGGTGTGAGACGTGAGGGCAAAAGGAATCACATGTTATAACAAGGGCAGATCATGTATCACCATTTTCGGTGGAAGTCCCGGAGCCCACTGGATGGACACGACGCGCTGGGAGGACCGGGCGAAGGATCTGGCGCGAGGGCCCTGGCAGACTCAAACTGGGTAGCCAAAAGGCCGTACGATGCGCGGCGTGCACGAGCAGCACCCCTCAATCGGGGGAGGGGGGGTGAAGGCGGAGGAGGGGAAGGAAAACAAACACACCAACAAGTTGGGCCCCGTCTGCTGATGGTGCTCGACAACTGCAGATGCTCGCGGCACCTCAACAAACACGGAGACTGCGGGGACTCCATCCCACGGGCGAGCCCGTCGCTGCATTGAGCGAGGTATTGGAATGGCTGGATAATTTCTGTGGCAGTGGGTAGTTGAAAATTGTAGAATAATAGGGCGCTACGCGTTGCTGGGGCTCCCGTGGGTGCCTAGGGCCGCTCGTCTGTGGGCGTCGACTGCAAGCTTGTGGAAAGTCCGAAACAAAAAATAGCGGCGGCGGTGCAGCACTTGCGGCAAAGGAACGCATCGAGGCCCGTGGCACGCACCGTGGCGTGTTCAACTCCCGAGGCCCCCCACAAAATCACAAGAGGGTTCCAGTATTTGTATCCTTCAGCGCTCTCTGGCCTTTTTCCCCCTGCCCCCTTCCCTGCGTGACCCGGGAGGCCCCGGGCGGCCCCCAAGAGTCCTCCAACATGGCGCCAAACGCTTCCAAAAGCACTCCCACGAGGGCCCCAGCAGGCCAAACATTGATTTTTTCAATAGTCTTGGAGGGTTGGCCTTCTGATCTCGGCGGCTGTCCGACGCTCCTAGGCGGCCCAGGAGACCTCCGAGACCGCTCCCAAACAGCTCCAGAAGCGCCCAAGGCCGCCCCGAGGCGGTCCCGGAGGGCCCAAGGCTGGCCCAAGAAGCGCCCAGGGCCGCCCACGAGGGCCCCAAACAGGCCCGAAAGGTGTCCAAGAGACGGACCGCGCTCGGAAAACCCAGGGCTTCCGCTTCAAGAGAGCCCCAGGGGGCTTCAGATAGCTCCCAAGAGGCTTCAAACATGGCTCAGGACGCTTCCAGGAGCACCCCCCAAGAGGGTCCCAACAGGCCAAAATCGCTCGTTTGACTCAGGAATTGGAGGATCTTGGCCTTCTTGTCTGTTCGGATTTCCGACGCTCCAATGGGGCCCAGCGCGCCTCCAGGTCCGTTCCCAAACAGCCCTGGGCGGGCCCGGGAAGCCCCAGGGAGCCCGCGAGACCGGCCTTGCGCAACCCAAGAGTTCCTCGGCAGGATAGGGAGGGGGGGAGAGCGGGGGGGCCTCTGGCGCCCCGTGCTCCAGGAACGCTCCTCCGGAACATGGCGTGCGAACGATGAGGATCGGGGATCCCAATAAGCAAAAATCGTAGATTTCCTCTGGGGAAACTGATATTTTGGGCGTGTTTGCCTTTTGGGCGTCCACTGCGCCAGGGGGCGCCAGGTGCGACAGGTGCGACAAGTGCGCCCGCAGGGGACAGGGAGGCCTCAAAGTGGTCCGCGTAGGACGTACCTCTGCTGGGCCTCCCAGGAACTTACGAAAGTGGCGACAGTTGCCAGATCGCAGCCCCGCAGGGGACAGGGAGGCCTCAAAGTGGTCCGCGTAGGACGTACCTCCGCTGGGCCTCCCAGGAACCCACGAAAGTGGCGACAGTTGCGCAGATCGCAGCCCCGCAGGGGACAGGGAGGCCTCAAAGTGGTCCGCGTAGGACGTACCTCCGCTGGGCCTCCCAGGAGCCCACGAAAGTGGCGACAGTTGCGCATATCGCAGCCCAGCAGGGCACCGCGAACACAGGAGAGAAGAAGGAGGAGAGGGCGGGAGGTGGATACCACAGTGCTCTATTCAAAACGAGTACCCAACACAAGGAGGGTTTGGAAAAAAGGGAATGCCCAGAATTCCATTTTTTGTGTTTTTTTTGTTTTGTTCTCTCTCTCTCTCTCTCTCTTTTTGTTTTTTTGTTGTTGTTTTTTCTCCAATATATATATATATATATATATAGTGGGACTCTGACTCGGAGATCCCGCACATCCCCTGACATTTGGCCAGTACCGCGCCTCCCGGCTTCCCGGGGGACCCCCAAGACGCCCAAAGACAGCCCAAGACGACCCTAAGGAGTCCCCAGAGCGTAAAGAACGGCCCAACACGCTCCCGCGCAGCCCGAGACACGGCTCTCCAGGCCTACAGGAGGCCTCCAGAACCCCCAGGGGGTCCGGAAGAACCAACACCCCTGAGGAGCCGGGCTAACAAAACCCACGAGGCACAAACAAAACACAGCGCCGAACGACGCCGAGGAACTGGAAAAAATGGACATCCCACAATTCCTTTTTCTTGTTTTTCAAGTTTGGCCCCCGGTCTACTCTCGCACAACACACCACAATTCAGACCCCGTCACCTCCCCAAAAAAACCCAGGAAGCATTTGAGGGCCCCAGATCGTTGAATACCGAAAGGAAATGAATTAATGATTTCTGCGTTTCCGCATTTCCCTTCTATACGATTCCGAGGCTTGCGCAGGGCCTCCAAGGGAGTCCCTGGACGCAGGAAGCGACCAAAATGAGATTACATTATTTGGCCGATCAAGCCTAGCTAGATCTTGAGCGCGCGCGAAGCGCGCGCGATGTTTTTGTTATTATTATTATTATTATTAATTATTGTTGTTATTATTATTAGTATTATTATTATTATTATTATCATTATTATTATTATTATTATTATTATTTGTTTCTCTCTCTCTCTCTCTCTTCTCTATATATACTCTCTCTCTCTCTCTTATATATAATGGATAGGGGGTCCCGGGCACCCCAAAGTGCACTGATCTATCTTCTGGCCGTTTCGGGCTCGGCGGGGGGCGCCAAACAACGTCAAAGGGGGGCAAGAGGGCGCCAAGATGGCCCAATAACGCTTTAAGAGAGCCCAAGACCGCACAAGAGCGTTTCAGAATTGGTCCAACATGGCTTAAAGACAGCCCGAGAGTGCTTCAAGACGGCCAAGATGCTCTCAAAAGGACTCCCACGAGGCACTCAGGAGGCGAACAAAGTGTTATTTTCGATGGTTTTTGACGGTTTTTCGTGTTCTCGCTGTTTCGTGTTTCCGACTGTCCAAGACAGCCCACGAGGGCCCAGAAATCAGCTCATTTCGGCCCAAGAGACACCCAAAAAGGGCGCCACGACGGCGCAAGAGAGCCCCAAGACGGCCCAAGCGCGCCCCCCAAGACGGCCCACGAGGCGCTCAAGATCGCCCAAGAGGGCCCCAAGACGGCCCCAAGAAGGGCTCAAGAGGGGGAACACGAACCGACAATTCGAGCCTTCCGCCCCAAGAGGCCTCCAGGAGGCCCCAAGAGGCCCCCAACAGAGCCCAAGAGGCCCCCCAGAGGCCCCCTAGGTGCTCCACGAGGCCCCAGAGGCCCCAAAGAGGCCGCAACAGAGGCCCCAAGAGCACCCCAAACGGCCTCCAAAACATACCGGTGCATAGCAAAGGACCGCCTAGCCTATCGTGGCATCGCAGCGTTGCATGACATGGCATGGCACGGCACAGCACGACATAGCTAACCGTGTCAATGCATATCACAGTATGGTTCAGCATACCATCGTATTGCATTCCATAGCAGTGTTTAGCTGAGCCTCACACTGCAAGTCACGACGTAACATTGCCCAGCATGGCCTGGCATCTCATGACGCACCGTGGCGTACTATGGCATTCCAATGCGCATACATTACTAGAACAGCACCGTACTGCTCTGCGCAAGAGTAAACCGTGAACATACAAATATCACACCCCCGTTGTTGCTCTTACTGTCGTCCTGTTTATTTTAGCCTAGCAGTTCATAACATGGCATAGCATTGCATTGCATTGAATAGCACGGTATGCCGTGTCTGTGCATACCGTGTAACGCGGTAGCATCGTTCTTCATAGGAAACATCGCATGATATGGCTCAGCGTATCATCCAACATATTACCATAGCATTTCACAGCACAGCATGGCATGGCATGCAATGCGCACTGTACGGTATATCATGTTATTGCATTGCATACTGCATAGTGGCATTGCGCTTTATAGCGTAGCATGGCATATCATGGCGTTCCATAGCATAGTGCAACATGGCGCTGTAGCGCTGCATTTTTCCTGGCCCATAGCTTGGCGACAGATCACCGGTCGACCGGTCGATGAGAGCGGAGGAGGAGGACTAAGGAAGGGGCAGAAGGAAACATATGATGTTGACCTGCATTTGCATCTAAGGGGTAAATCGACCAGCAGGTCCCAGGCCACGCCAGTGGGGATAGGGATCGGTTAAACGATGCCCAGTTTGCCTCCTGCTGCTCCTCGAGCCGACGGTCGGGGGGCGCGTTGTCGGCGCGCGCCCCGCGGGCTCGGAGGAGCAATGCTTTGTGGTGCAGAGTGCCGCGAGTGTCGATCCTAGCCGCAGGGGAGAATATGGCGTTTTTTCTGCATATTTGCACGTGCGGGTTCCTTGACACGAGTTTCATTGATTGCCCCAAGTGCTCCGCAGCCACGCTCATAGCATAGTGCAACATGGCGCTGTAGCGCTGCATTTATCCTGGCCCATAGCTTGGCGACAGATCACCGGTCGACCGGTCGATGAGAGCGGAGGAGGAGGAATAAGGAAGGGGCAGAAGGAAACATATGATGTTGACCTGCATTTGCATCTAAGGGGTAAATCGGCCAGCAGGGCCCACGCCACTCCAGTGGGGATAGGGATCGGTTAAACGATGCTCAGTTTGCCTCCTCCTGCTGCTCCTCGAGCCGACGGTCGGGGAGCGCGTTGTCGGCGCGCGCCCCGCGGGCTCGGAGGAGCAATGCTTTGTGGTGCAGAGTGCCGCGAGGGTCGCTCCTAGCCGCAGGGGAAAAATAAGTGCTCCGCAGCCACGCTCATAGCATAATGCACAATGGCGCTGTAGCGCTGTATTCTTCCTGGCCCATAGCTTGGCGACAGATCGCCGGTCGACCAGTTAAGCGCGCGCGAAGAGCATGCGTGGTTCTAGGGTCCCGGGGCCCCCAAAGTGCACTGATGTGTTTTCCGGCCGTTTCGGGCC
The DNA here is from genome assembly GCA_963575745.1 of Prorocentrum cordatum. Taxonomy (NCBI): domain Eukaryota; class Dinophyceae; order Prorocentrales; family Prorocentraceae; genus Prorocentrum; species Prorocentrum cordatum. The sequence continues at coordinate 214,735 of CAUYUJ010016698.1, forward strand.
CAGCGAAGGGCGCCAAAAAACATCAAAGGGGGCCGAGAGACGTTCAAGAGGGCGCCAAGATGGCCCAAGAGCGCTCCAAGAGAGCCCAAGACTGCACGAGAGCGTTTGAACATGTGTCCAAGAGGCCTCCAAGAGGGCCCAAGAGAGCTCCGAGAGACGTCCCGAGAGAGCCCGAAGAGGCCCAAATCATTGATGTGCATTGGTTTGTTCGATGATTTTCGCTTTCTCGCGTCCTCGAGCTTCCAATATTCGAAGAAGGTCGAAGA